>VYXF01006677.1:21195-37836 GCA_013397295.1 Polioptila caerulea | reverse complement strand
TTCCTTCCTTCCTTTTCTTCCTTCCTTTCCTTCCTTCCTTTCCTTCCTTGCTTTCCTTCCTTCTTTTCCTTCCCAAAAGGCGGTAGAAATCCTCAACTTACCCCACAGGACAAGTCAACAACCTCCTATGACCTGCATATGGAAACTCCAGCACCTGAAAGATCATGCTGTTTATCAGTCCCTTCAACCACCACACGGAGAGTACACAGTGACATTTAGAATGTACCCATGGAAGGAAGAAGATATTAACTCACTTCAACTCACACTTCTCAGCATATTCATGTTTCATATTTTGTTCCACTTAACAAGAATTTTACTTTAAAGTAAAGCAAATCCTCAGGTACCAATGAATGGGGAGGCCTTGCTGCCTTGTTTACCTACCATCTGGTAGGACAAGATTTCCAGGCAATTTGATGTTCCAGTAACAAAACTTGTTTATCTCTTCCCTCCTTGGTTGATGGATGAGAACTATTCTGAAAAAATGATCCTGCGAAATGTATTTGGTCTTTGTACTATTTCAACTTTGGAAACAAAAAGACAGGAAAAAGTAATTTCACCAGTCTAAGGAATATCCCTATTGAACTACTTACAGATAGAGTTATACAGAATGGAGTAATAAATAATTGCAAAGGAAACTAGCTATTCAATATCTGCATTTAGGCATGGTTGCTAAGACAATCTTGTAATTTTTTATTATGAAAAAAATTCTTCATCTTTCCACGCAACTATTAATCTTTTGTATTGTGGTTATCTTAAACAGGAAACACATTAATTAGTGGAAGTTCAAGAAGTTAACTGTCCATTATTAGGAGATTCCATTATCACTTAGCTGCTTCCTGAATCTTCATGAATACTCTCAAAACACACAGCCCTTGCATTTTCTTTCCCAATCATTCTATAATATCTGCCAGAAGAATGCAGAGACAGATTGTTCCCTACATGAACCTCACAGTACATCAAAATAACTTAAGAAGTTTCTCTTTCACAAGGATCTCAGCAAAAGATCCAGTCTTCAGTAATTTGTTGGAATAATCACTCTTTCTGAGCTGGCCAAGAATATCTAGAAATGGACTCATCTGAGAACAAAAAAAAAAAAAAACAAAAACAACCACAAAAAAACCAAAACAGATTCTTTGAGTCTCTTACTTAGAAAAGGAAAAAACACAAATTTGTTCTGAGGCTTCTTCTTGAAATATAGAACCTTGACTAATTTGGGGAAAGAGATAAAAAGAGAGAGTAGTATGGTTTTTTAAAGAAAATACTACAAAGGAAACTGAGTATCTATAACAGAAATAGTTAAACCAATTCACAACATTTCCATTTCCAGACAGGGCAAGGGGGAGCAGAAAGGACTACTTTGCTTTCTCCTACATTGTATAGAAAACACTACACAAAAGAAAAGAAAACGTCACATACTGCACTTAAAAAAGAGAGAATGGATGAGTCACTGGAGCCACAGCCAAACATAGAAGTGTTTCTCTTTTTGTCAAACAAAGCAGTGCTAGCAACAATCCAGTAATTTCTTTTTGTGGAACAGATACTGAAATCCAAACTGGAAAGATGGAAAACTGACTTTGTATGACTGAAGCAGAAAAATGTTGAATGTTCAAGTTTATGATTATTTCAGGGGTTTTTGTCAGCTTTCAGGTTGTTTTTTCCAGATCGCACAATTTGTTAGGGCATAAATGCTTATAAATGTATACATGAGTGAGAATTTATCTAAATATGTATAGTATACAAACAGCACGCATGCAACTGCAAACCAACTATTGGACTATTTCTTTTGCTGAACTGTAAGTTTTCAAACTCTGATTAAATGTTCATTACACCTGTATGGTTACTATGAATCTTACAGTCTTACCTACAAATGTGCAACATCAAAACCTCAGGTTTCTGTTACTGTTTGTTTTACTCTGAAATAAAACTTAGAAAGATCTTTCATGTTATCACCACCAAAACCCACAAACAAACAAACAAACAAAAAGCCCTCAAGCTTCACATTTGGTTTCCCCCACAGCAATGCCACTTAATTTTGGACTAATGACACAATTCTGAAAGCCAAGCAATAATCTCAATTTCACTGTACATCTTTAATATATGATTGCTTTCATGTCAATTATATTCAGCTCAAAGTAGATATAAACAAAGACTTTTAAAAAAATGGATACCTCAGTCTGACCTTCATGGGCACTGGATTCATGGGTGACACGAATAGCCTAAAATTAAAATATATTTCAATCAGACTTTAAATGAGAGACTTTCAGTGTTGTAAGAACCATTTTTGCACTTCATTTTATCAATTAGATGTATTAGATGTGCATAGATGTAACTATTTTTGTTCAGTGATTATAATAAATAAGAAAGTTAATAAACAAATAGGCTCCACCTCCAAGGATCTCAGAAGACCACTATTTCAGTTTCAAAACAGTCAATTCAGGTCAAATATCTGAGAGTTTGTAGAGGCACTTTTGCCCACAGAAAATATCACAAGCTTTTTTTTTTTTTTGGAGCAGAAAAAATAATTTCGATAGAAGCTCTGATCAGTCATTTTGTGTCCAACATTTTCATAGAAAATGTCATAAATCTCTGCTGTTTCTGTTTGCTACTACTTCCTTTAGCCAGCTGTTAACACTCATATTCCTGAGGGCTTCACAATATGCTAAAAGTGAGCTCTGACTTAAAAATCATCAAGGTTTTCATTTCAAGAGAGGACCATCATTACCATCAGGAGAAAGAGCACTGTTCTCCATCTACCTCTGGCCAGATGTTTCTGCCACATCCTTTCAAACAGCACTAATGATGTGGCTAAATACATTATCAGCTAGCTCATCTCATGGTTCAGGATGGTAGGGGAAGAGATCATATTTCAGCCAAATCAGCCCTTGTGTGCCTCAACTGTTAAAGGCATGGAGATATGACTAGAAGGCACAAATTAAAAGAGGCAGCAAAATGGCTGTCCTTTCAGCAATAGCCCCAGATCAGCTTAAATTGGCAACTGAACTACATCCTGACCCTATTAAAAAAAAAAAAAAAAAAAGATAATGCACACATTTCTTATGCATTTCAAAGTAATTTTAAACTAAGCCAGGGAATTAATATGCATGAGAACATTGACAAAATCCATTCTGCTGACTGGGTTATGGGCAGGCAGGAATACTCTAAAATACCAAAGCAGAATTTCCTTTGTAGCAAGTGTCTGATCACAAGCTCACTGTAAAATCAAATTTGTTTAGGTGCTTTACAGAGTCAACCTCCAAGGACAGGACCTGCTCATGCAAGTAATTCTTACACCATTTTAAACAGAAGTAAAAACTCATGATACTAACTTCATAAGTTTCTAGGTATTTGGCCCTCTCTTCAGGAGTCATAGATAATGAATCTTCTAGGAACTTTTTCAGTGAAGAATTTGTTTCTTAAAAAAAATTAGAAAGACATAATTAGTGTCATGTTTTAATTCCAACTTCATTCACAGCTTACAGAATCCAGCAAAAGACCTGAAGATAGAATTGCACTGTATTTTTAAGACATAGAAGGCTGACTGAGGGGTTAACTGTTACCTGCTGCACTTTGCATGTTTCAAGTGCTTTAGTTCATAAATTAGTATAAAATGCTAATTTTGTAATTATAGGTAAAAATGCACTCCTTTAGCCTTTATGAATGGTTATATTCAGAGAAAATAGTACAAAACATACTCTTCCCTCCATGGCTTCTCACAGTTGAGGAAAAAAAGGGAAAAGCCAACAGAAACCAAACCAAAAAAAATCTTACCAAAGTTCATTTTATCTCTGTTGTTTGCAATAGCATGAATTAGCCCAATTGTACCACACGCATTGTTAATGGTCTGCTTCATGAAATACACTGATGATTTCACATCTTGTCCCTTAGCTTTTATCCTCTCTTCTTCTTCTGTTCTGAAGGTTTCATACTAGAAGGAAAGTTAAAGACATTTCACAAATAGTACAAATAGCTACATTATTCAAGACAATACAATTTATAAAACACAATGAATACTACCATTTGAAATGTTTAACACATGTGGTCCAAGAAGTATATGTAAACTTGCCTGAACTGCTGTGTGCTGTTTCTTAACCAATGCCTTCACACTTGGAACATCTTTTTGAGTATGTGTTATCTAACACAACTTCAAAAATTTCCAAAGTATTTCCTTGATCTGAGCTCATGTCACCCTCTCTCTTCAATGCAACTTAAGGCTTTTTGGGGACAGAGGTGTCAAAGTGCTATCAAGAAAACCATAATACTTCAGGTGATTACTCATCATGAAGCATTCTTTAAAAATTCCACTGTTACATTTCATTTTTCCCAGGAGTATAAAATAAGACCTATATAACACCCAAAGCCCCAAAACAGGCCATTCTAAAACAAAAATCATAAAGTAAACTTTTATTTTCTGTAGGCAAAAGAGAATTTCTTTGACTGAACAATCTAAAGCACTTGTTTCATAAAGATCATATTTGACTAAAAAAAATAATTCTGAAGTAGATGGGCTTTTTATACAAGTATGATGAAAGTAAAGTATGAATGCAGAATGTTATCAAGGAACTCTTCCTGAAAACACCTGAGAAATTTCCCTTGGGCTCTCTGTACTGTCAGTGACAAAACAAAACAAAAAACTTTTCCAGCATCATATTCCACATTTGCAGGTTGTCTCAATGTTCTGAATAAGCTAAGTAAGCAAGAGCATTATAAACGACTTTCATTTGGTTTATCTACAAGCTAACAAAAAATAGCCTTAATTGAGATAAAAATTTCAGAGTTTAATTGGACAAAAAGTTCAGACTAGAGAGGTGAACAATACAGCTGCCATTCATTCCCTCTCAACCAGAGTAAAATTCACAGCAAAGATAAATATAAAAATGCTGAGAATACCAAAAATACAATTTTGAACAAGGGTTAAATCAGATCACCTCAAGAGTTTCCTCCAAACCTAAGCTATATCCCATAATTTATATTCATTTGGATCTATTCATTCATTTGGCCCAAAATGGCCAACCCACAATATTCACTTTGTCTACAACCTACTACGCAGACTAAGAAAGCCATTGACCTTTAAAGTGGACAACAATCCTAAAATTATCTATATGCTAAAAAGAACAGCTTGCCCTAAAAGCAAGTTCAAGAAAACAGATACACAGGAACCACAAAACAACTGAACTTCCAGACAGAAAAACAGACAGACATGTGACAAAAGTCTTTACAAAGGCAGCAAAACTAATTGGCACTTTCATAAATGTAGACATAGCCAGGAAACAAATAAATCATAAATTAAATAAAAGTGTCATTTTACAGACCATTTTGAAAGGGAGGCTGAGGAATACTCTAGAAATACAAAATAGTGCTCAAGGATAGTGAGAGCTCACACTGACCAACAAAAGCTTCAGAACATTGGGACCTCCCATGAAACATTCATCCTTCACACAGCCAGGCTAAATAGTTGATAGAAACACTTGTGTCCTTTTGGTTTCAGAAGGATTAACATGCTGAACTCTAGGCTGGTTCTCAGATTTGACTGATTGATACAACAGAGCATACGTTGTTTCTCTGGTTTTGTCATATGTTTCTTTAGGACAAAATCAGATACAGCTTCTGGAACAAGAACAAGGTTGTTCTTTCCCATGGGATAATGCCATAGCATGATCCAAAAAAAGGTTTGCACAAGCAGAGAGTAAAAAGAAAAGTGACAGTCATGAAAGAAGCTCAAACCTGTAGCTCAAACAGTCAGACAGAAATGACAGCACACAGAAAACAATGCCTCAAAGGTGACAGAAAGGACATTTCCTGAAGACAGGTGAGTTGAAAGTTTGATTAAGCTCAAAACTATCAAGGTGGCTAAAATCAATCTTGAAAAGCACTGCCTGTATAGCTGTTTTGGAGGAACTGAGAACACAGAAGTTTACAGGACATAATGTGTAGGAAGACTGACATGTCACTCCTCTCTATTTACACATCTTTTGTTGTAGAAGTCAAGCTTCAATAGCTAAGTGATTTGTCCTTATAAGCGACATATTCTTTTTGAGAGACATGTTAAAAGAATGAACTGTGGACAGATTCACTTCAATCTTTTTGGCTGACCTTATCACAACCATGTCATACTGTTTTAAATTGAAAGATCAATATGAATCACACTATGTAAAAGCATGTGATGACACAAAATAAGCACATTGAAGGTTTAACCAAAGAGTTCTTCAAAGTCCAACATAGTAAAAGACAGAGGGAAAGTGTCCTTCATCTTAATAATCTGTCCCATCTGTCCAAGAAGTGAAAGCCACATCAATACTGATGACTGAACTGAAAATAGATTGAAGTGGATGGAAGTTTGAAGGATTGTCAGTGTAACAGGACAAAAACTCAAAACAGAATTGCATGTTGTCCTACACCCCATTTCATATTTCCCTTATGCTATTGGAGCTTTCTGCTAAAATCAGAAAATTGAGCCATTTCACAGTACTTATTATAAAAATACCTTCAATTGCCTGCAATAGAAAAGTGTGAGGCATATTTCTCTATGCTTCTACATTAGCTTTTCCCATTCTGATTTGAAAAGAAATCAGAAATATACATGCAAGGTTATCAAAAGAAGGTTCTGAAAGAAGCATTTTTTGGTGTTATTTTTAATGCAGAAGTCTATTGAATAAACCTTGAATCTCATCTTGATTCTAATATGACATCAAAGTACAAGATTCAAACTTCCATTCCCATTTCACTTATGACAAAAGCAATTAAATGATTATTAAATAAACATTTACCTTTTCTGTTATTGGAAAGAGGAGTAGTACTGCACATACAGGTCTTGGCACCATGCTAAGCAGTTCTGGTTCCATACCATAAACATCTACAAATTGCCAGTCAGGATGTATACCCAACTGTTTCAGGAACTGGAAAAGAAAAAAAAAAAAGCATAATATTAAACAAGTACACTCAAACACCTGTCTTTTCAGAAGCAGAACGGAGTATCCACAATGTGAAATACATTAAAACAACCCATGCTTTCTAAAATTTAGGGAGAATAAAAGAGATGCCAGTTTTAATAAATAAGGCTGAATAAATCACACACAAACACACACAAAATCCCCATGTTCTGTGTATTTAAATAGTCTTTATGAAAGGGAAGTGGAAACACTCCCAGCACTATTTACTGAAGCATTAAAGCATTTCAACCATTTTAAAAGTGTACTGTCACAAAACAGAAGAGTACTGAATATTCACATTAACTAGAAATCATCAGAGCCATCAGTCAGAGCACATGTGAACAAACTTATGGTATTATTGGACTCCATATGGTATTATCTGACTCCATGACTGCAGAATACCTGGCACCAGTGCTCATATTGGAGCTCCAACAAGCAAAAAATATTAGGAGCAAAATCACACACAATACACATTTTAGTAGGTGTACCTTTTACAAGAAAAATCCCTTCAAACTATGATGGAGTAATATAGTTTGAAGATTGGATGCTCACTGTTTAATTGGATATTCTTCTTGTACTCAAGTAAACTTGGCCTCACAACAACAGTTGCAGAATTAATAACTACAGAGATGATCTAAGACAATTTGAAATCTTTTCATTGTCAGTCTGGAGGAACCTAACTGAATGCAGGAGCTGTTGTTACCAGACACACAGAGTGACCAGTCACAACTACATGAAAAAACTAATTGTACACTGTGGCATATACAGATCTTTGAATGAACATGGGGAAAAGGGGAAGTGTTAAGTATTTAGTAACTGATGAAACAGAAGACAGTGTATTTTGAACTTCTATTCTAACCTTCTACATTGTGAAGATAATTACCACTTTGTGAATAGCAAAAAAACAAAAAAAAAAATTCAAAAGAGAAGGGACTACATATATAGGTGCATTAAAATATTAATTGTATTTCTAGTACTTCTCTTATGCAGCCAGCAATTAATCGATCATTTTTATTGCAGGAAAAGTAACATAACTGAAAAAAATTCCATTTTCCATTCCAATATAATTTGTTATTTTGCAATATTACATGAAATAAGTGTACAAACATCCCCCCCCCAAAAAAAAAAAAAAAAATCAACTCTCACCTAGAAAAGGACCCCACAAACAGAAAAGACAATGATAAAGAATTAAGTTACTGGATAAATAAGAGATTTAGATTCTCTTGACCTAAATCACACCACTGGGGAAAAAACCCACCAAGCAACCAAGCAACCAATTAACAAAAATAAAACCAACCAGTTTAAACCCCAAGTCAACAAAATGCTAACTAAACCCAAGAATTATTTACTCAAACTCCTGAATTAAGAATTTAATGGAACTAAAACTCCATAGATACAGGGTACCTTTCATTATTCATGTTACCATACCATCTAGAAACTTTAGAATCTGAGAAATGTTAACTTCCAGTAAAGAATGAGAGTGACAATGAAAAATGATGGTCAGCACTACAGAGAACTGCAAGAGAACAGGCTTAGAATGACAAGCAGTGATCTTAACACACAACCAGACTTAAAAACTCTACTGTAGAATCAAAAATCAAAAATAAAATACTAAGGATAGACAAAAATAGGCAGAGAAGATATCTCTGTGTGTGTCAAGAGGGTTTTATTCAGGCCTGAAAAAAAAGATAGAAATATCCTTCTGAAAATTATTAAGTAGATTTTAAAAACTGTTCAGCACAAGTCCTTGTGTAAGAGAGAGTGACAGATGGGTTACAGATGAACAATAGATGGCAGGATGGGAAGACAAAGTCATTCCTGTTTTAGGACATCAGGAAGTTCAGTACGCTTTTTAGACAGCATCATTGTCTAAAAAGGTGAGAGATCTCTGCAGTTTTCCTTTCCAATTATTTAAGGATTATCCAGGCAATTTTATTCTACATCTACTATAAAGAACAGTTAGGGTTCTTTGAGGGCTCACTCATTTTCAGCTGTTCACTTTCTCTTAACTTACTGAAATTATGTACGCAAGACAACATAAAATAGCAGCTTCATACTTCTCTAGATCTGCACAAGAGAGTGTCAGAATCTTTTTCTCAGACACTGCTTATCACACTGCTGACAATTCTTAATTTATAGGTCCTTGAGCTTTTACCTTAGAAAATAAAAAAACACTTGGCTATATTACAGAAGTCTTAGAGGAGCTCAGAAAGAACAACAGCAGCACAAAACCCCCCACACATCTGTATCTAGTATTCACTTTTTCACAACTTTATTTTTACAATTTGTTGTCATAGTTTTGGTTATCTCTTTTCTTCTTATCTTAAAAGTCCTTGCTGAAAAACACTTCCTGGTTTTTCACTGGTCCAGCTAACCAGTAGACAAAAAGCCACTTTAGAAACTCCTTTACACCACTCACCCTTATCTGCACTCACTATGAATTTGTCCTTTTTGCCCCAGTATTCCTGAAGGCCCTTCTTTCTGAGTACAACTGTTTATAACTAGCAAAACGAGAGCGCAGAGAGGATGGAGACAGACTCAGCCGCATACAGTAAAACAATGAGAAAATTCAGAAACTTGAGAAATTCAGAACTGGACAGGTTGCTGAGCAATTTGTTTTGAACAGAGCATGGTAGGTCTGCAGAACTCAAAAACCCCTTCCAGCCTACCTCATTCTATTCTAAATGATCACAAATTGTAAACCTGTATGTCTAAATGTTGGTTAATAGCAAAAACATAGGCACTTCTAGGCACTTTACCTACACAGCATGTGGTATAAGTTATTCTGTTTTTATTGCTGGTACCACTACTTCAGCCTGTTAACTGTTAGGCACTGAAAAAAGCACAGAGCTGTTATCTTTAATATGAGTTTAGAATACTACTTCTGCCAATGCAGTTACAGAGCCAGTAGGAAGATTTGATCTATCAGGTTTATGGAGATGCAGAAAGGGTAAGGGGGATAAGACAACATAAGGGTGAAATTTATTATAAACGTATGTAGTAAATGCACAATTGAAACATTGTCTAAGCAGCAATGTGCTTTCCTACTCTGTTGCACGTAAAACGAAGTGAGGACAAAAACTGAAACAAAATAGGAGTTTGAACTTCAAGTGCAATTAAAGTTGGACATCATCTGCAAATAGTTCAGGAACAACACATTTTAAATACTAAGGCATTATATTCATGATTCTTTTTACTGGATTTTTCCACATTTTACTGTGGTATTTCTATAAAAGTTGGAACCATGAAAACATAAAACTGGCAAAATTCACAAACATTTCCAGGCTCTGAGATGCAGAAGTCAAGAGAGCTTCTGTGGGAAGAACCAACTGTTGCCATCCTCTTCTAAGCACAAATGTAAACCAAACACCCACAGCATCTACATTTTATTGTACTTCTGCTGAACACATTAAAGCATCTCTATATCATAACAAAACCACAGTTAAGACTTTCGTCTGCAAAAATGAAGTGTTCCTATGGCTTTAGGAAACTGGAAGGACAACACGTGAGTAAACCAATTATGACAATCAATATTTTCTAACTTTTTCATTAAAGAACAGGAATATTTGGCACTCTACTGAATTGAAGGTAATTTTTTCCCCAAGTAGTAATAAGACACTGAGTAAAATGTAACTGATTGAATTATCATCAAGAAAGGGAAAACTATTCACTTCTTAAAGTATCCAATTCTTATTGATCTATATTAAAAATACAAATTCACAATATGTTGCTTTTAATTCTTTGCACATCATTTCTAGAAGCAGGTAACAAAACCATGTCTATTTCAGAAGTGAGATTCCTTTCTAGAAATAGGGGAACCACCCAAACAGTATTTTATTGTTAGAGCATTATAAGGATATATTTCTTCATTCTTTCATCATGACATTTATGGAATTAAAATGAAGGCATAATTTTTCAGTACATTTTAGAGACAGCGTCATTTCAGTCATATGTAGCAGCTATAAAACTTTAGTTCTGTCCAGCAGGTCAAAAGGCACACCAGGAGCAAAGAGATTGCTGGAACTTACACAAGCTGCATCATTCTTCTTTACCAACTACTCCTCACTTAGAATGGCCATGGTATGATCTTGTTCAAACAACAGAAGATCCATGATGACAGACTTCTTTGGGAAAATCAAAATTTATTACAAATTCTTTAATATCCTCTGGTTCTGTACTTTGGGACGCCATCATAAAGTTCAAAGAATACAGCCCATTGCAATTTTTTTTTTCCAAAAACATGAGAAAACTTACATCCACAAAATTCTTTTCCATCCAGTTGTGCTCATTACTTTCTGGTATATAAAAAAAGCAACATGACTCACAGTCAGTGTTCCTGTTCTTCAAAATGAGAGGTATATATTTTTCACATATCCATAAAGAGGTTTTGAAACTTAACACTTAGTATGCCCAGGAATTGCTGTACATATTCAACTAGGGCATCCCACAGGCAGCAATGTAAAAAAAAGTACTCAGAAATCTGGACGAACCAGCTCCAGGCTTCCTCTGGAACCAGTGAGCAAGAGCTTTAAAATGCTTCCAGCAGAGTCCTGAGGTGTTGATACTGAGCCACTTATTCAAAACACAATACTTGCTGTTCTGTGAAAAACACTTAATAGACCTGAAACCATGATCTAAAAAGTTACTCATAATAGGAATGAGCTGGATCAATCCACTCTGCTAAATAAGCTGTTACATGCATTTCTTTTTTTACAGTTTACTGAAACAACCATTGGATTCTACTGACTCGGCAGGTCATTTAAGCAAGGAAAATGTCAAAGTGGGAAACAGCATTTTCAGTGCAACAAGATAATGTATAACGCAGGAACAACTGTCAGGTTTTTCCACTGTCTTCAAGAGAGTAAGAGTTTCCTTGTAACAAGAACTTAGAAACTGAGCAAAAAAGAGCGTAAGAAGGACCAGAAGTTGCAAGTACAAGTAGAGGAATTAAATACATGGTTTTCTTAGCTTTCAATTACTGCAGAACACACAAAGATTGAGCTAAGGCAAGCTTTCAACTATTCATATAAATAGTACTTCGAACCCCAAAACAAGTTACAATATTCCCTGTGCAACATATTTACCAATTTAAACTCAGTACGAGAGCTACATAGTTGGAGATATTTTAAACTAGAAAAAGTCATTCACAAAGTGCTCTCCCAGTGGTCACCTACAATTCCTTCATATTTATCTTTGTGCATATTCTCTGCTATGCAGCATCAGAGGCTCAACATTTCCCTTTTACTGGCTCTGTGAAAGACTTTCTGGGATATTGTCTTTACAGAAAGACACAAACTGAATCCTGGTTTTCCACCTTCTGAGGCTAGGTGAATAATAAAAGGCTGTTTTCCAGGTATGTACACTATCTCCACTATTTTTCACTCTGCTTACCACAGAAGAGTTAAACTCCACTCCCTCACCTAAAACAAAGTAAGCTTAGCTAGGCATTTTTAGAAGGACATCTGTGTTTTTCCACATCAAATATCCTTACACACCAAGACAGTACCTCAGTACCCCATCTGTGAGTGCCACCTCCCAGCACACTTCAGGAATCGTGCACACCTCATTTTCAATTATTTTGATCACTACAGCTTTTCTTTGGGAAAGCTTGTGGGAGAGTGTTTCAGAGTCCAGGAAATAAAAAGACCTTTCAGGAAGACTAAGGCCTGCTTCCAAGATCCTTATTTCTTCCCCGTATTTGTGTGACACCCTGAAGAGAGGTGTTCCATAAATGGATAAAGACTGGCTGTATCCAGTTTCTTCCATTTGTTCTACGCTTTGTGAGCTTTACTGTCCCTGCAACTTTCAAGTCACAGCTGTCAATGGTGTTCATGAGCTAAAATAGTTTTCTTTAAGCAGCTGACTCTCAATACCTTAATGACTTGAAAAACTCACCCCCCAAAAAAAGTAGGACCAAAACCACAAAAATAAAGCTGGAAGGTAATTAAGAACCAGCAAGGCAGCCCTATGGGGCAAGAGAAACTCAAGGCACAGCCAACACTCAGTAGTTGAACCCTGAAGCCAGTGCTTGAGCTTCACAATTGGATGCAGTCAATCACTCTACCCTTATCTGGATGTAACATTGAAATGTTATCCAGGAAGCAGGGATATTTCTTAGAATGTGTAGGACAAAGAAAGGGAAGAGAGAATGAAAAAAGGTGGGACATCAAGAAAAATATCCACTGATACTTTTTGTTTATCTACATTTCCTAGGCAATCAATTGTGGGTTGCAAGCCAGACCGAAGCAACATTATGAGGAAGAACAATCAGCTTGTGTATCTATCTTTTCACTCCAAACAATTTGCATGCAGGTTTTTTTTGTTTGTTTGTTTTTTGTTTTTTGGTTTTTTTTTTCCCTAGAAGAAATTGGGAACAAGATGCACAAACATCATATATATGGTAACCGATAAACACGATTTTCTTGCTTTCTCTCAGGAAAATCCTGTAAGATACGCAGGAAGGAGGGTGGCACTGGTCATGTCAGGCTCCCCAAAGGAAGGTCAAAGAGAAGAAACCATTCCCTGTCATCACTGTACACAAAATGGAGCTTTCTAAATGCTGAATCATCAACTCTTTCTGTATCAGAGGCAGACAACAATTCATTCTGTCAGACTATAGAAGTGAAGGAGAAAAATAAGTACTATGACAATCACTTAGCACTGTATGGTACATTTAACTCCTGACTTCACTCATTACAACCAACACTGTGTGCTGCATTGAACGACTGTCTTCTCTCTTGAAGACATCACTACAGACACATGGCAGATTTCCACTGCCACTGGAAATCCTTAAAGCTGAGAGAGAATGTTCCTGTTTACCCTCACCAGCCAGTTTCTGAACCTTCAAATAATTTTAACACAGATGCACAAAGAGAGGTTCTATATACATTAGAGATTTACAAATTCCTGGACTTGTATTATAATATAAACACTTACAGACAGAGGAAAAACTTCTGAGGTATTTTTGAAAGACCTCACATACCTCTAACTGAGAAATACCCTTTTTTCCATTATCACCTGAATTTCAATCACAAAGACTGAAAACCTCAAATTTACAGCCTGGATTTCAAAACCAGAGAAGACACAGTGTGGTAAGAACATAGCAGAAGCAAATGAAGCTGCATTTAGTACACTTTCCTCCTAGTTACTGTTAACAAGGGGAATCAAATGATTGGTACCGTAATCAAAACAGCATGAGCACTTACTGAATTGGAATGATAGTTCTACTTAAAATCTAACACTAAGAATCTATGCATCTTACAGGTCACTGGAATTTTTTTTTTTTTTGTTTAAAACTTCACTACCGCACCTAGCAATAATTTTAACACTAACAAAAGTAGTATGCATTAGGGATAGCCTAACACTCAAAAAAAAAAAAGTCAAATAAGAAAAACCAACCAAACAAACCCCAAGAAGAAACACTTGGCACTTGGCTGTCCAAATAGGTGTATAAATGACTACCAGACACAAATATTACAGTTTGTAGAGGCACATTGGGTTTCTTTAAATTCTAAAGACTTCTAGAATATTTTACAGAGCACAGAACTACAAGAACTGCCCATCCTTGCAATTAACAGGATTTTTAAAAAATTAGTTAGCAACTTCATTAGAATTTCAAATTACTATTATTGTTGTCTTAAACACAAGCAGGATATGAATAACTTATGACTAACAGCCCTGTTGCTACACAGTTCACCACTGTACTGATGAGATTAAAAGAACAATGATTAATAATGCAAGGTGCATTCATATTCAACACCCACCTTTTTTTTGGTTGTTTAAATATACATCTCTCAGTCTAGATAATAACAATCTCTGCTCAGTCAAGACTGGAAAATACAGTGAAGAAGGAAGTCTAATTGGTTTCAAGTGGCCTTTTCTACACAGAAACAGCAACAAGAAAATCCTTCTGGAGTACAAATTCCTATTATCCATGATCATCTACTACTGATACATCCAACACCAATGCAAAACCAATGGGCAAAAGAGATGGATTTTAAACACTTATATATGTTCATTCGACATTCCTCTAGGATTTTCTCCATACAACATAAACACATAGGGATACAAGATATTTCAGATTAAAAAGTGCCACTATTTTTTCCTCCACAATTTCTACTTTAAAGGTGTTCTTCATTTGTACCATGATGAGCTCATCTCAACATCTGGAAAGTCAGAAGAAGTTAGAAAATGGGAAATTCTTACTAGTTATTTATTCACTTATTTTCTTCCAAACCAGAATTTAGTCTCTGAATTTCAAAATTAAAAAAAAAAATAAGAGAAAACTATAGTACATGTTCAATATGGGCTCACAGGAAAGGTTGTAAATTTTAACTCAGGAGACTGGGATTATAGACTTTTCAAATTGCTCCACAGAAGCAATACTGTAAGAACTGTAAAATTATTTGCCCTAGGAAACTATAAAGCACAAAATGACCCAGCATCAAATAACCCTTCACTCTCCTACAGATGTAGTTTGTATATTACAGGAACCACAACAACTAAACACCCTAACAAAACATTCTTCACACACAGAAATTGGCAGTTTCCAAAATATTTCAACAATATAGTTTTAAGAATGCAATTTTTGCTGCTGGAAGTTTCAGAGCCCTTTGGCTTAAACACCATCTTTAACATTACCAACAGGCCTGCTGAAATCAATAACTGACCATTAACACTATGCTCAAAATTGTCACTGAGGACATGATGCAGGGTTAGAGTATGTGTGATTTCCTTTCAGCCAGACCTTATTTAGTGGGAGCATTGTTTTGTGTACTAGAACAAGCTTCCTTTCTCTAGCGTGGGTTCTACCACGCTAATAAATAAAAACAGCAACAACCAATCATGCCCATATTGTCACGAATAAGCAGCAAAGTGCAAATAAGGTAAAATTACATTATTTTTTTATGGTCGGCCAAAGAAGAACGAGACTACAACACAGTGATGCCGGCAGATCCATACACGTGCCCAAAGCCATCATGTACAGGTCCACATCTGGCACAAGTTATATATAAATTAATGTTTTAATCGCTAATCAATGAATTAAAACCCACCTTGAAAAACATCAGAGATTTCATTACAGTAATAGCCAGGCCACAGCTATTCTCTTTTTACTGTTCATTTTTCTGTCATACAGTATCTTTACGGGAGAGGCTCCAGTACGGTCCGACATGAGAAGACTGAGCGCAGACACGCGTGAGGAAGGAAGGGGGCACTCTCCTTCGGGCAAGAAGCCTTTACTACACGAAACCGTGAGATGGGCCCAAAGCTGCAGAGATTAAAGGTTACCTCAATAAAAGCTTCTTACCTGATTCGTGACCTGAAAAGAAAGCAGAAAACAGAAGGGAGTTAAGACCCAGTCGGATCCACGGGAGAAGCCCTTCCTCCATCCCTGCCACTATCAGCCCCCCTTAGGAGGCGATGTGGCCCGGCGCGGCCCGGAGCCCTCTGCCCCGTCCCCTCCGCCACGCTCCCGCCCACCCCCGGCAGGCAGGCAGGCTGTCGGGCGGGCAGCCCCCCGCGCACACGGCAGCCAGGCCGGGCACTCACGTCGGGGTTGGCCTCCAGCGGCAGCCAGCGATGGGGCTCCATGGCAGCGGCGGCGGATCCCGGTGCGGAGCTGGGCAGACGCTCTCAGCGCGGCTCTGACAGCGCCTCACGGAGCCGCCGCGCCTCAGCCCTGACCCGGGGCCGCGTCACCGCGCCGCGCCTCGCG
>VYXF01006677.1:0-16355 GCA_013397295.1 Polioptila caerulea | reverse complement strand
GGACTCGGGGGGGTGAGGGCGGGCGGGACTTGTGGTGAGCGAGAGGGGGGGCGCGGGCAGCCGGGGGCTCTCTCTAGGTACGTGTAGGTAAAAATTAATTGCGTTAAGTGAAGGTAAATGCAAGCGTGATGGCCTAGGCTTTTTTTTCAGAGAAAGATTAGATTTATTACTGTAACACTTTATTTAGGTATTTTCTTCTGATCGCTACTGTTTTTCAGATGGCGGTGGTGCCGCAGATAAGATTCGTTTAATACCTCAGGACTTTTTTGCAGAGCTGGTAAGTAGGGCGATAAACGGGACGGGGAAAGGCTTCTGGCGCTCCAGGAAGCGTTTTTATTTAAACTCTTCTGGGTTTTTTGTGATGCAAAGGGAACCTTAGGTATATGGTAGCTTGACTCATAAAATAGATCAGTCCTGCTAAGAGCAATGAGTTTGATTTAAATTTATGTTATCACAGAAGACTTCTAAAAATCTATTTTTGTCTATAATTTAAATGATATATCAAGATAACTTGTCTAAAAAACATTTGGCTTGTTTACTGTACTGTGCGCTTGAACAGTTAATATGAAACTGTTGTGTTAGTCAGCAACAGTGAGGTAGAAACTAAAGTCTTGATTTGGTTCATTTTCTTTCCTTGGATTTAATGGAATTTTAAAATCACTCATTTCAATTACTTCATTTTTTACTCTTCACTCTATTGGTCCATTTTTGTATCAACAATATCTTCAAACATGTTTTTTTCACAGTGTGAACAAATAATTCAACATCTGAACCATAAGATCCCAGGTATAAATACAGCTGAATTGTGTCAGGTAAGTTGGCACACCAGCCCTGGTAAGCAAGAATAGTAGCTGTATCTGCTGTCAAGGATAGAATTCCCAACCTGTTATGGGGTTTCTTTTGTATGTTTCTTTTATGTGTGTATATACCAAGATGCCTTTAGTAATGTGTAATTTATTATTTGTAATTGTTTGAACATTCTGTTTCTAGAGAATTCAAACGTCGGGGGTTGACATTAATATTGGTGACCTGGCAAAAATAGCTAACACTCTTTCGTTTCTGTTTAGGTAAGCACAAAATAATTTAGTTTGCTCCATGTCTTTTTTTCCTTCAATCACAATTTAATGATGGTATTTGAAAAGTTATATCAAATGTGGGTATAAAATGAACTGATTTGGGAAAAGGGCAAAAGTT
Organism: Polioptila caerulea; assembly: GCA_013397295.1. Lineage (NCBI taxonomy): Eukaryota > Metazoa > Chordata > Aves > Passeriformes > Certhiidae > Polioptila > Polioptila caerulea. The sequence goes on along the minus strand of VYXF01006677.1, from coordinate 15,161 downwards.
TGTAAGTCTCAGTACGCAGAAAAGAACGCTTGGGCTTAGTTTGTCTCATTAAGAAGTGTAGTTACTTAATATATGATATCACTTTTTGTAATTAAAATAAAAAGAGGAAACTGTTCCAAGATGTTGTCTGCAAGCCCTAGAACTAGTGGCAAGATAGAGGAAGTTAAGGTCACTTTTAAAGCTAAGTCAGCTGGGTCTTTTCCTGGAAAGTACATGTTTTAAAAAATTCTTGTTTCTTGGAAATCAGAAATCAGCATTGGTGCTTTTTCGAAGGATACAGAGCTTATAATATTATATTCTGCCATGAGTTGAAGTTTTAGGTAGTATTTTTAGTTAATAAATTTTTTTATTTTTAGAAAGATAAAATTTTGAAGGTCTTGCTTGTTCTTTTAGTATGTAGTATCTAAACATTTTATGTAACATTAATACAGTTCAGGAAAACATACCAGTAGAAATTTAAAATACAACTTTTCCATCTATAAAATATGTCTGAAGTTATGTTTGACCATGCTACTTGGAGGACCAACTCACTTTCTCTTGTATTAATGCCTCTTTAAGAGGAGTGAACCTGCATGAACAAACATAGAGTAGGATTTTTTGCTTACCTGTAAAGCAAAAAGCTTTCCTTCTGTAGAGGAAATCAAGTGGCAATTTTCCTTTAGACTTGCTGCCTTTTCAAGTGAAGTGTTTCTGGCATCCTTTGACTCCTTTAGTACCTATTATATGGTGACCTAGTAGACCTTACTTTTGGTGGTACTTCAATTCCACCTGCTGAGTGTTTGATGGATTAATTTGTTGTTTTTAAGGTATTGATACTGTTTAACTCCTCTACGCACACACCCTCTACTGGCTTGTGCCGTTTTCCAGTTGCTACAGCCCATGGAGGCTGTGATTATTTTTGGTTGATGTTGGATGTTGTGCGAGCTCAGCAAAGCTGGGCCTCTGCATATTGAGGCATATTGAGGTCATGTTGTTTTTTTGCACATGGATACAAAAGATCAGTAACATTCTGAAAAAAGTAATCACAGGCTGCTGAATTGTTTTAAAGTACGCGTAAAGTAGAAATAAAAGCTGTCTCTCTGGGGTGAAATGAAGAATTGTATTAAATTGGTGGAGAATGAAATTGATGTATTGGTCTCTGGATGTATCCATTATAGCACAGCAGCCAGAAACAACCTCTCTACAGAAGAACTCGTCACCACCTTGGGCAGTGGGGTCAGCACGCTGCCAAAACATGCAGTTCAAGTTATTCGTCACGTGTGGAACGAGCAGGGCAAAGCCATTGCTGTGTCAGAAGATGCAAGAAATATGGCCACAGTGGGGCAGGTAACTAAAGGACAAAGTGCAGCTGAGCTGGTGATGAACATGGCAGAAATGCCAGTGTGTCACCGTGTGTGTTGTCAGGCAGGCAGTGGTAGATAGGCTGCTGAAAGCAGTCCTACCTTTGTGCACATTTACATGTTGCCAAATACCTACCCAGATAAAGCAGCATATACAATAAACGTTGTCTACATGCTGAACAGTTTCCTAATATTATCGTTTGGATCATAAAGTCACATTTGGTACCATTTAAAAATTCATGTTTTGTAGTACTCTTAGGGGAGATGAATGGCAGTCAGTCTGGCAGACTGCTGTATTGGCTCATTATGTAAATCTGTTTTATATGTAAATTGTTCTTTGAAGTTATTACCACCAGCACTTGACTGCTTATTCTTTGTCTCCCTTAAATTTAAACATTATTTTAAAAGATACTCTGTCAATTTCCAGCATTCCGTTTTTGCTTGAAAAAATAGCAATCTATTTACATTTTAAGATACTATTTTTCTGACAGCAGTTTAAAAGAATATAGAATTAGAAGAAGAACCTTTTTCTGAAGCTTGATATAAACTTCTAAAGGCCCTTCTTCATGAAAGGCTAAAAATTATAACTTACTTGTCTGAAATGTATCTGTTATGTACTTTGATATATCTAAAATGCAGTTATGAAATGCCATAATTTTTCTCGGTTATTGCTCTTATAAATTATTTGGTTTAGACTTAGAAACTTCAGTTTTGATTTAGAAACTTCTAAAGAAAGAGAAAACATGACAAAAAGCCCCATTCATGATGTACAAGCTGGGTGAACTCTGATGCTTAAGCACCTCTTACCAGAATTTTAAGACTGTACTTGACTGTTGATTGTACTTGAAAAAGCAAAACAGATTAAGTGAAATAACTTACTAAATTACTTATTTATTCACCATTAAAGGGAAGGGCAGATGATTTGTATCCACAGTAATACCTGATTGTTTATGTGTGTTTTCCCTTTGGATAAGATCTCTAGATGTCCTGTGTTGTCTGTGAACTGTCCCTCCAAGTGAATAGCAGTGGGGGGGTGGGGGGGTAGATCTCTTTGACACTATTTCCAATGATTTCCATCTTTGTAGTTTGTAGATATGAAATGGAAACTGGGAGTTGCGATGAGCTCTGACACCTGCAGGTCTCTGAAGTACCCGTATGTCACAGTGACACTTACAGTGGCAGACCCTTCAGGACAAATAACAGACAAATCTTTTGAAATGACGATCCCACAGTTCAAGGTCTGTCGTGAGTGTTACTTGAATGTTCAGTCTCCTAAAAACAACTGTGCCATTGTTGTGAGGGTCAGCTGTATATCCTGATGCATATGTTTGTGCTGCTTGTTCACTTGGACAGTCATGCAAACATGAAGCAATAAATAACTATTTAAAACACAGAAGCCAAATACTTACTTCATGGTATTTAGTTCTACATCACTTAGCTGAAAATGTTAATTTAACAGTAATTGATAATTTCTCTTACAAATAAACTAACAACCAAAGACATAAAGTCTTTCAGAGCTTGCCAGCTATCATTCTGCCATATTAAAAATTCATAGAATGTTTTTGATCTACAGAACTGTTCCCCAACCTCAAAATCTAAAACTTTGCTTAAGCAAGCCTAACAATTGCTAATGATTAGGAATGGAGATCAGTCTGCTTTATCACCACTGACTCTTAATTGCTATGTTTCCATCTCTGAATTAATGTAACTTTAATTTTGCATAAACATGGCCCTTGTATTCTCATTCCTATTTAAAAGGTCAATGCATCACCTAGAATATCATACAAACTTAAACAGATCCTTGGAATTTGATTGGCAGAAATTTGAGAAGGATATTCTGAATCCTTGGGTGTTGTGAAATGTTGTATTTATTCTGGTTGAAGCCTATTTAATTATTTGTTGTTCAGCTACGTTAGGAAATGAATGCTACATTTGAGAAGTCTGGAATGTTTCAGCTGGGAGTAGAAACATTCGTGTGAGAAAGGGTTTATTTAATTTAATTTTTTATGGCATGAGAGCTACTTTTTTTTTTCTTTTGTAACATCTTCTCCTATTGATAGGGAAGTCCATGCTATTAAGGCATCACCTTTGTAGATTTCATAGTTAATGTGTTCAAATGCCAACCAGCCCACAGAAAGAAAAGCAGAAACTTTCAGTTCAAGCCGTACATTGGAAGTGAGAAATATGGACACCGGTTTTTGTCTAATATACTAGTTTGAAATGCAGTTTGAGCTTTTCTGCAAGCAACTGAAATTTGTCTCAACTTTTGCTTTTTAGAACTTCTTCAGACAATTCAAGGAAATGGCATCTGTTCTTGAAACAGTTTGAAGAGAGCTTTTATTTCCAGTGACATGTTGGAGGAAGATCAAGTAAACTTTCCGTTCTGCACAGGGAAAAGGTGCCATTGTTCAGCAAGGTATGTATCCTTGTCTTCTTGACAGAAATTGGTCAGCATCACCCTTGCATTGCTGTGAAGATTTCTTCGTTTTTGATTACTTGAAGTCAACTTCGCAGTGTTTGTGAAAACATGTCCAGCTTTGCTCATCCTGGTAGACAGAAGATCAGGATGTGTATGGAGAAGCATCTCTGTAGACTTCCTAATACCCATGAGTAAGAAACTACACACTAAACTCTGTAGTGCAGAAAGACGCCTGAAAATGTGACTGGGAAGATACTAAGAGAAGTGTAAATCCCATGTTAATATTTTTGTCTGTAAAATTAGGATGGGCTTGGACTCAACAGTAGTATTATGTGTAAGGAGAATATGAAGTTACATGTAACAAGCATACAGCTACTCTTGAAGAATAGCATTTTCAGGTAGTTGATTGCAGCTCTTTGCGGATCTGGCTTCCAGTCTTTTAATAAGTGGAGAATGTACTTGTCCTAACAGCTTGTTTATTTCAAATATTTACGTCTCACCACCTATACTTATAAAGACTGAATTAATGCATTAAGTTTTTTCAGAGACCCAAAATCCTCTCAAATGAAGCCCAGAGGCTAATTTTACATAAAGGTAGAAAGGCAAATGAATTCAAAAATATTTTAATGGGTTCCTGCCTTTTCATTTCATCCATTGTTAATCTGTGGCATTCTGCTTGATGTTTTGGTCAGCATTCTTCTTTCTAATTAAATTCAAGTATTGATGTAGTTACCTCACTTCAATCTCTGAACCAGAAAAGTCAAGAGGAAACATGAAAATTCAGGCTGGAGAAGTAGCCAAGCAAATCAGAGAAAGGACCACACTAAAAGTTCTTTGCATGTTGAATTGTAACAGGCAGCCACTGGACTGTGTTCTGCATGCTTGCCCTAGGAAGGTGTCCTAACCAACAAAAATTTGACTGATGTTGAAGAACGGGGGAATTTTTATGGGAGAGTGATAAATCCAATGTGCTTGCTTGCTCTCCTCTTAACATTTTTTTTCCTTGAATTTTACATAAAACAAAACACACTGTAAATATTGTGGGATATAATAAAAGCAATACTGCTGAATCTCCAGATGTGTTGGTGGTGTAGTAGAACAAGTAAATCTGGAGAGATAATTCACACTGATAAGCAGATTGAAGTTTCTGCTTCCACTTCAGGCTGGTAGAGACTGAGTACCAACTTTGATGGGACAGATCCTCAAATGATTGAGAATGGCCCACTTAAAATGCAAACATTTACTCTACCTTTCTAACTCAAATCTGTTTTTTACATTAACATTTTTAAGACCTGCCTGAAAGTCCTCGATACAGATTTTGCCTGCCCTTTTTGTGCTATGAAAATAAACTGCAGCACATGGTGTGAGCTGCATATGCTACAATTCTTCCAGGAATGCCCCTATTTTGGGCATTATGCATGATGTGTAAAACAAGTATTTGGAATTGATTAGAAGCCCAAGTAAGTGAAACAGTGTTGGCTTTGACAAAAGTTTTTGGCCATGACCATGGATCTGGATGATATTTTCTTTATGCTGGCTTGCTTTGTGGCTGGGGAGAGCAGACTGGTCTTTTCTGGGACGCTCCTGGTGTAGTGTCACAAAATGCTCTTGGGAGCATACTTCCCATTTGCCTCTTCCCTTGTCTGTCTGCAAGGGCTCAGGACTGAACATGAAGCAAACAAATGTGTATGGAAAAGTGATGTGAGCAGCTGATTTCTTTTGTTCTTGTTTTTTAATTTGCAGAAGTTGGAATGTAAGGCTGCTATAACTGGAAAACATTGTCATGCTCTGGCCTAGTGAATTAATTGTTTTTCACTAATGCAAGAGTTCCAGAAAAAAAAGGTTGTCTTTTTTTTAGTAAAGCTAGAGCCTTACAAATAACTTCCTATGTGTTCTAATACACGTAAATTCTTCATATAGCTGGAAATACTTGTGCCTTCATTGGAACTGCATGAAAAAGAAGATTTAATTAATCATGTCTTAACAATTCGGTAGATGTTGGAAGGTAATGAGGAAACTCATTACCAGTTAGCAATTTTGCTTGCTCCATCAGCAAGAGGAGAAAGTTGTCAGCCTTTGTAAAGACTTTTATTCTGTCAAGGCAGGTATTCTAGAAGTATTGATTAATACTTTTTTAAATGTTCCCTAACTCCAGCATGTTGTCATTTTGGCTGGAAGATGCTTGGACATGTGTTCTATACCAATTTACTGTCTTGAGAATTTTCAGAGGAGTTATGATGTAAAGTTGGCTGTGTACTCAAACTTTTGAAATGTGTCCTGATCAGTATCAGCTGAAATTCCTTTACTGAGCAATGGAAGAATTAAGTATTTTATCAAAAGGAAAACAAACAAAAAACATAACAGTTTTAAGGGTAGCAATACTGATATGTCCAAGCAAGCTGGTGATTTGTTTATCTATATGTGCAGAAACCAGATATTTTCAAAGAGAATCAGAAGTCCTTGTGTGTTCCTAACTCTAATTGTTGATTAATAGAAATTACAATAGACATTGTATAACATGAATATTTTTGTAAGTCCACAGACAGTCATTAAACATGTAGGTAATAAAGACAAAGCTGGTCTGTGTTTTATTTTAAGCCTATGTCATGGAGGTCTGTCTTGTAAATACTGCAATGAGAAAAGTTCAGGACTAGACAATGACTAAATTTCTTGCCTTATTGAATTAGGATGAAGTTCAGACATATGTGGTCATTCTCTGTTATGAGGTACCAAGGAGTTAATGGCTAACTGCAGACTTCAAGGACTCTTTGTATCAATTACTTAAAGCTAGACAAAATGTTGTATTGAACCAGGAAAAGACAGAGGACATATGAGATTAATGAAATTTTACAGGAAATGACATTCAAGTGTGTTTCTTTCCTTAACTGTATTTAGGAGACAAGTAAACATTTTATTTTTTTCAACATTTTCCTAGAACAGAGCAGGAGGAAGGAAGCGGGGGTGGGATTTTGCAGAGTCAACAAATTCAGGGGAGGGAATACTGAAGGAATGTCCTAGCCATGCCTGTTGTCTTCATCACATGACTTTCTTTTTCCCCCCATAAATTTCAAACATACCAACCCACTTGCAGAAAGCTATTTTGTAGAAAGCTCCACAGAAGGAGCACACAAATGGCTGGAGTATGCCTGCGCCCTGGTGTTTTATGTATTTAGCTTCTGCACACTTTGGCCAAGTAAAAGAATGTCTCTGTTTCTTCTTCCATAAAGTTGTACTGCTTTTCTTTAATCACATTTTGAAGGTATGTGACTTTCTCGTTCATTGTCAGCCCGCCCCTTTTTTTTTTTACCTTCCCCTTTTTAAGCCTTTGCACTCTATTTGAACACTTGAAGACACATTGCCTTGGATGAATTAAAAACAAAGGTAGAGAGGTGATAAATTTGGGGAAGAATGTTTCTTTTTCCTGTTTGCCCTGTTTGAATGTTTTATCACCCTCTTGGCTGTAGGTATAATGACAGGGTAATTTCCACTCCTTTGCCGAGGCATGCAGGGTGGTTCTGTTAAGACCTTGTGAGTACTAGAGTAACACAAAAATGTGTCTTGAGTCATTTGATCCACCCTCAGAGAAAAAAAAGCTGTATCTTTGAAGAACCTCTACTAATGGCTGAGGACTGTGGGGGGAAAACACTTAAAACTAGGCAGCCTCTATCCTGTCCGAGATTCTGTGGTTGATCATGGTAGAGCTCCTTTCCCAGAGAGATTTTTAGTACAGTTACAGACCTGTTGGTTGGGCTGATAACTTGCTGGGCATTCGCTTCATTAGGAAGCTGGATTGGTGCAGGTCAGTACCTGACCTGAGTGCCTTGACCTCAGCTTGAATGGTATGCTGTTGCAGTGGTTCCTTCCTGAGGCTCAGCCAGCTCTGAGCTGGATTTGCTTGTCACTGTGAAATTTTTGCCAAATACTTCCTTTACTTTTGCTTTTATTTTACAGCAGTGTCTATACTCACTCATACAGGTCTGCTCTTGGCTCTTCAGTGTATGAGGTGCTGTGGTTTAACCCCACCTGAACAGCAAGCACCACACAGCTGCTCTCTCAGTCCCCCTTCTGTGGCATGACAGGGGAAATTGGAAGAGCAAAAGTGATAAAACTCATGGGTTGAGATAAAGACAGTTCAATACGTAAAGCAGAAGCTGTACAGGCAAGCAAAGCAAACCAAAGAATTCATTCCCCACTTGCCAAGGACAGGCCGGTGTTCAGCCATCCCTCGGGAAGCAGGGCCTCATCCTGTGTAATGGTTACTTGGAAAGACAAACACCTTCACTCCAACTGTTCCCCCCTTCCCCCCCACTTTATATACTGAGCATGATGTCACATGGTATTGGATATCCCTTGGATATCTGCTGTCCCAACTGTCCCCTCCTAGCTACTCATGCACTCCAGCCTCTCACTAGTGGGTAGTGTGAGAAGCAGAGAAGGCCTTGGCTCGGTCAAAGCACTGCTCAGCAACAAATAAAATCTCTACTATTATTAACAATGTTTCCAGCACAAATCCAAACCAGCCCCCTACTAGCTCCTGTAGAGAAAAGGAATTAGTCCTCAGCTAAAACCAGCGCACCAGTCAGAAGGATGATGCTCAGCATTCCTCACACCTGGTCCTGGGTGCTTGGAAAGACTTCCTGATTGTTGTTTCCAAGGCTTTTCTGAGAGTAGGTGGAGAAATGACCTGGCATTTAGTTGAGTTACTGGGATCTGTCTCTTAGTCGTGTATGACTTTGTGTCATTGAGGAAGTAAGGAAGCTGAGATAGCTGATCTTCTCCATGAAGGAAGGATAATTTTAGTATTTCTGGGGTTTCTTTTCCCTAAACTGCATTTAACTGCTATGGCTAATTACAAAACTGTCCTACTTGGAGAACCCTTTCTGTTTGATATGTGTAAGTACTACAGTTTTCAAATACAGAGTCAGTGTTTACATTACAAATATTGTTACATTTATATAAATTAGAAGTTTCAATGTCAGTTTTGCACTTCACATAATGAGCTTTGGAAAAGTAAGGAAAATTTATTATTTCATACAATAAATCTCTGTGCTAGATCGTAATTCCAGAGGACTTTGTCCCAGCATCGGTCACCAGGTGGCACTGCCACATACAGTCTTGCCTCACAGCAATCCTTTGACAGCACATCTGCCTATGGGATAAGGACCTCTGGTTTCTTGCCCTCTATAGCTTGGATCTGGAACTAGGAATTCACATCACCATAACTTCCATCCCGCTTCTTACATCGTAGGGAAACAAACTAAGTTATCTTTTAATTATTATCAAGATGAGCACAAAGATTTCCAGTTACATAAACAACTTTGAGATTTTAATGATAACAGAATACATACCATGCACTGCGTATTTACAGCAGTTTAAATCAGTAACTTATAGTAACATTTCTGCATTATGACTCACTCTTCAAACAGTATCACACTGCATTTGGGGCCTATTCTCATTTTACTCTTTCCCCTGTTTATACATCTCTCAATGAGATCTTTCTAGGTCTGTATCTTGATCAAAAAAAAAAAAGCATTTACATTTCTCTATCCAGGGTTTTCTTGTCATTTGACCACTTTAAAGTTCTTCTTCCATATTTTGTTATGCAGTTATCAGTGTCTTTATGCCACATGTAGGAATATGCTTATCTGCCACTGAAATTGGCCTGTGAATTACCTCTGAATCAGAAAAGTCATATTCAGATGTTCTTGGTATTATTGAAGCTGAATAAAATGTTTCTGTTCCCCATGAATGTCATCGCTGCTGAGTCTTTGGCACTTTCCAGGTGTTTGTAAAAAAATATTCATCTGAGAGCTTGCCCAAATTAAAGCAAGACAGGCTTCCTTCCCACTGATGCTTCTGAGCAGGGAAGTCCTGGATACTGCAACCAGACATGAAGTTTGAGAATGGTACTGAAGTTTACACTTAAAATGAGGAATGTACGTGCATGACTGGCAAGAATCACTGGTGTGCAGTGCTGCTTCTCACAGTTGGGAACGTGGGGCAGTGAGAGATACTCAGCAGTCAACAGAGGCAAGACAACAGATGTCGATTTACCTAGGAGAGAGTCAAGGACGATGAGAAAGAGGATTAAGGAGTTCCCATCTGTTCTTTTTTTTTAATGTTAGCAGCTACGCTGGCACCATTCTTGGTATTTTCTTGGACCTACTAGTGCCCTGTTGTTCATGCTAAGCTGTACCTTCTTTTACCACACATACAGTACGAAGTGGAAAAGCTGCAATAACACTTCAGTAGTGGTACACTTGAAGTCATAATGGTATTTGCATTTTCCTTTTGAAGAGACATAATTTGTGCCCTTTGAAGTACTCTTGCTTTGCAAAGCATCTTTCTTCCCTGTTATTTCTGCATGCTACTCCAGGTTTGCTCTAGCCTGTGGTTCATCCTTTATAATAATATATTATGAAATAATATCAATGTGTTCCTTTTAGCTTTGACAATGACAAGAAGTTCTGTCCTAGTTTCCATTGCTAGAGAATTGAAGTGGACCAGGATCCCTCCCAAATCACAAATGAGGTAGATATAGCTGGCACTGTTAGGGAGAGAGGTGGACTCTGGCAGTCGCAATATTTCATCTCTTCTTCCTCATTTTTTATCTTATTTGTATGTTACTGTTACTGCAGTAACTGTATGTAACTGTTACTGTTACAGGCTGGGGAATAGTAGAGAAGTAAATGTCTCCTTTTTATAAAAAAAAAATTGGGAATATGGAAGTTCTTGTTGCAGAAGTTGCTCTATCTCCTGCAGTAACTAGCTTTGCAGCTGATCTGAGCTGCTGACAGCCACCAAACTCTGTATTACCTCAACAACAGGGATTCTAGTAAGCTGATGTGATGCACTTTGGGGGAACAGGGGCCCTATTAAAAACCAAACCAAGAAATCCCAGCAAATCTTAAATGCTTCCACATGGAAAGGTGCTGTGATCACACAGGACTCCAGGTTAAAACTTAGTTTTAAATAAAATGCGTTGTGGTTCTTCACGGGTTTCAAAGTCTGCTTGCTGGAAAGTTTCATGGAATGACTGTGATATAAAAAAACTACTTAAGAATATTTCCCCAGTCAAATTTCTCTTTGAAGAGAAATATAATAATATAATGAATTGTCTCTTAATCAGTGCTATGTTAAATTGAATAACAATACACTGAACACAGCCATAAAATGTGCCAGGTTGCTTTAAGTTCTAGAGGTGTTTATAAAATTTCTAGCTAGGGATTACTCTCTTATGAACTTTGCTCATTCCAGTTCCCCATAATCTGTTTTGGAGTGGGCCTTACTGGCAGAACCAATTCAATCTGTCATTTTGATCAAAAAAGACTAGTGCCATTTAAGAAGAAAACACTAAATCCAACCCACCTCTTAGCAGATTAATTTGTCATAATTTTTATTGTTTACAAATTGCAGCAATTGTCCTCTGCTGTTGACTTCTCTCTGTAAGACCAATATGTCTTACTCAAAACTTTGGCATTGCATTTTAAACTTGTAATCTTTATGCATCCTGAAAAATATACAATATTCATTATTTCTAGTGAGATTTTTTATGTACTTTAAAAGAAGAGGCACCAGAGTTTCTCTAGCAGCTAAAGCTTAAAGCCCTTGTAATGCATCCAGACTACTGAACTTTCCAGCACTTCATTTGTATTTCCAGAAGTTATTTCATTACAGTCTTCAAATAAGACTGGGTAGTTTAAATTAATTAAATGGTTTCTAAGGTAAAAATTCCTATATCTCAGATCTGAAAAAAAAGGTGATCTAAAAGTAAAATAAAATATGACTAGTTAAAACTAATGCAAATATGGAAATGGACCTTGAATTCTCAGACAGCTAAGTGAGATCATTCTTAGAAAAGCAATTGAATCAGAAGCAATTCCAGCTTTAGGGCACATTACTGAAATAATAGTCCAAGGTGACTGAAGTTATGCATAAATTATGGGATTGTAAAGTCAAGCCTACAGCTCCTCTAATAACTTAATATTTTTTCTGCAATTAAAATTGTGGCTAGAAAGCTTAAGGGGATGGATAATTACTAGCAATTAACAGTCTGATCATGTGAGATGCTGAGGTCTCTTTGCTGCTTAAGAAGTTACTGAGAGCTGTGGTTGCTTACCATTTTGCAGGTCTAAATCCTTTAACACTGAATATGAACTGAAGACTCAGATACGATGTATGAAATGGCTGCTGTGGTGCCATGTGCAGAAACAGCATATATTATCAAGGTATGGTCTTAGAGAAATAAACATATTTCCTCTATTAAACAAAAAGAAAATACGTTCTCCGTTTTATTTGGAAAAATCACCTTTACATATAGTACTCCATTGACTAGCACATCAAATCCAAAATCCCAGCAAATCCTTATATTTAGTTAACTTTTTATCTGTGTTTGGTCACTTCAATAATATCCCTTTAAGAGGTTTTGCATCTACTGTCTATGTTTGGAACAAAAAACAACAGCAGGTTATCAACAATCCAAAAAGTCCGATTGGGTCTGTGGTTGATTTCACTTGCACCACATGCTATGGCAATTATTGCCCATAGTAGTTTAGGTACTTCAGATCTTCCAATAGAGTGCTCCCTTCAGATTTTACTATTTGTCTCAAGAAGCTTGGCCAATGCTAATGGTAATAATAAAAAGGAAATGTTAAAAAATTATGGCTTCTCACCAGAGACTTTGTCCGTCATGTCTCTGGCACGGGTGCTGCATTTACAATTCTGTTTGGGATGATCTGGAGAGAAACTGTTCTTTCATCAAGAACAGACATGTATTTTCAAAGTTCTATGGATAAAGGCTGTGGAAAGTTGCTTTCTTCTCTATCCCAAAGTTTTTGATTCCCATTAACTGAGCTATAAGCATTATATATTTTATGCCAACTCCTAACTACATTATGCAAAGAATTAGAGAAAGATAGTTCAGTTATCATTATAGTTTAAAAACTAGAAATTACATGAGAGGCATGTCAGATGTCATGGCAAAGGAGTACTGTGCTCAATATGAGAGAAACTGGAATTTTTAACTTAAAGGTGCATGAAATCTTGCAACTGAAAAGAAATGAGAAAAGGGGACCAACTTCAAGAAGAAAAGTTGTATAACAAAAGGACTGACTTCCTACTGAAACACTGTTAATGAGATGGGGGGATAAAAAGTGTTAGGCAGATTAAAGGATAAGAAATGATGAAGTAAATGGATAAAAGTAATGGACAGCTAAAAGGGATTACTACAAAAAATCGATTCATAGAGACATAAAAAGCTAAAGCAAGAAGAAAGCATGAAAACTTTGGATTAACATATGAGAATTTGATTTTGAAGGTAGTTAAACTATTATATTTATATAAATTTATATAAATTAATTTCATCTTCTAAGGGATTTGTATAAACAATTCAGTAATAAAAATAAATTAAGTCAGAATAACTAGATGTCATAGCTTTACAAAACAGGCACAATGGTCACAATTGAAGAATTTCACATTCATTTTTCACATTTTAGAATTTCATTTCTACCTGATAATTTGCAGTAATTGAAGTGCATCCTTACCAGCTGAAAACTGATAAAACACATTTTCAAGTGAAGATTCCTTGTTCCATTTGTATGATGCAAGAACATAAAGGCATCTGTAATTGATCAAAAGAATTTTTTTGGTATTTTAATGTGCTTGCATGATTGTCTTCAAGTTTCCTGATTATTATTAAATATTTGTATCACCATAGCACCTAAAAGCCTAGGTGTCTGTCCACAAACTGGTTTTGGCTGTTCATATACAAACATAAACCAAAAGGGATCTAGTAGTCCCAGAGATGGTGTTGGTAAGCAGCTGCAGCTATTCAGTACATTGCAGCCTTCCCCTTAGGCTGCTTCACTGGAGTCAATTAATGATTATCCCGTCATCCAAACAATTGCAGGATGTATGAGGGGGTTTTGCTGCTGTTCTAGGGCAAGCCCAGATTTTAGTTCACTTCCCAGGTAGGTTCAATTGGTCTTTGTGCTCAGGTGACTGAATTGCAGCTTCACGCTCTAGATGAATCGTCTAACCAAGCATAACCAAAAGGGGTGAGGAGTCTCGCTGCTCTCTTCACCCCCGAGCAGTCGTTCCCGCTCCCTTTGTGCCAACAGCGCTCTCTCTGTAAGTGCTGTCACTCACATTAGAGGCGGCTCACAGAACTGAACTGGCAGAAAAGGAGCAGCTCACTGCAGCATTAAACCAGTGCCAGCGCTGCTGCCAGAAACCAAACAGCTCTTCTTCCAGGTGCCCTGGTTAGAGGCTCACAGATTGTCATTCCGCAGTGCTGATGTACAGCATCTTAAATACCATTCTCAGACAAAGGATTAATACGAACTGTGCAGAGTGAGGGAGAAGAAATTTTTTTAGGTTTGTGATCCACAAAATTTGGCCATTGTTCTTCTAATTACCCTCGTTGTAAAATCTACTGTACAACAATGTCGTTCAGATGATGAAGTGTGAAACAGTCAGTTTGGGGAAGCAAGTCCGGTCTGGTTTTAACTTCTACCACTGTAGCACATATGAAAGCTAGTTCATATTCATATGAACATACTCAGCCTGCATAAAACTTATTGCATTAGCTCCCCTGTCATAAGGGACATTGTAGGATGGCCCTTAAGGCTTGTAGGATGCCAGGAGAGAATATATGAGGTCTTACCAAACAACAATATTAAATTGAAAATTACAGCTGATAAACTAGAATGCATAAATTAGATGGTTAAACTGGGGAAAAAAAAAAAAAAGAACAGCAAATTTTTTTGCTCAGGAAATGAGCAGAGTGGTTTGTAGCAGTATGGAAATACTGCAAATGCGACAGTTTTTGTCAGTTCAGACTACTGTGGGCTGTGACCTGAGCACTACATGACCCTTCTCTGCACAAATAATCATGCAGTCTCATATTTCACAGAGCAGCTCTTCAGCTCAAGCTACAGATTTTTTATTTGTAGGCAGGGTTAAAACGGTGGCTATAACAACTTGTACTGGGAGTTACCGCCGCTGCTGCTACAGATTTAAACAGGGGGACAGAGGGGGACAGTCGCTACAATTGGCTATTACCAAAAGGATACGGATGCTGTATGGCTGGCTCTATTGTCCAGCTACTTTCTCAGGTGGAGGATACTAGTTACTAACATCTACAGTAGGTGGCGGATTTGTCGTGGACAAGAGATGTTATCGCGATAGCGACGAGGAAACCACCTCCCCCCCCCACCTCGATTAAAAGCTCAAGCAGTAAACACAAGCTTAGGGAGAAAAGGGAAAATTAAAATCATCCGTAATGAAACTCTGGACTCGGCAGTGCGCAGGGGGAGGCTGCCGTAGCACGGCCGCGGTACGGCTGGGGAGAGAGGGGGAGAGGCGGCCGGGGGAGCGAAGCCTCCGCGGGCGGGAGATGCCCC
>VYXF01006676.1:97552-149530 GCA_013397295.1 Polioptila caerulea | reverse complement strand
CCCCCTCTTGCTGCTCTTATCTCCTCTGCTCTGCCCTTATCTCTCTCTCCTGGGCCTGCTCTGAGCTGTGCTGGCAGCTCCAAGCCCTTTGTACTCACACCCCAAACAATAAACTCCAGGTTCTAGGACCTGGCTGTAGAGATCTCTGGTACCCATGCCCTGAACCCCCCCCTCTCTGACAGCTGGCAGCCCCCAGGTCTCCCACAATGAGGTGCTTGCCCAAATCCCTGGCACACACACACTGGCTGTGGGCTGGAGGGCTGAAATTCCTCCTGGGGTGTGCTGGCTGCAAGGGCACAGGTGCCTCTGTCATCTTGGTTAGAAAAAATAGCACAGAACACTCCTGTATATATGTGTGCACTTGATTTTTAGACATATTTGCTTATATTTTAAGGATATTTTCATATTTTAATTCCTTTTGTATTTTCCTTTGTAAATTTAATTTTAATTTTCCCATTTAGATCTTTCCCTTCTCCTCTATAATTCTGCCATGGGGATGGTCTGACCTTACACTACAGATACATCCCAATGGCTTCCATTTTTTCCCTTTATTCATTTATTTCAATATATAAATAAATAAACTCTCTCAGCATCCTGATGAATTTGTGAACATATTGATACATTTATGAATTTATGAACATATTGATATATTTATGAATTTTAGACATTGATATATTTATGAATTTATGCACATATTGATATATTTATATAAATACATCAATGTGTTCATAAATAATCTCTTGACAACATATTGCTCAGATATAAATAAATAAAAATATATAAATAATGTCTGTTTCCATCAAGTTGCCCATGTGTTATCTGGAGGCTTCTTTTCTCTTGGATTTTTCAGCTAAATATAAATTTTTTTTCAGGAGAAATTGCCAAGTATCTTAAATTCAGAATTCAGTACAAACCCTTTCTGGCTGGTCTGTTTTAAATAATTCTGCTTTTTGGAGTTTTTTTGTTGGTCAGCCTGAAAGAAAACCAACTTTTTTATTTGCAATAGTGAACTTCCTTTTGCAGGATATCTTTTGGGATGGGGAAAAAACAAACCCAGAACGTGTCAGGAGGGGTTTTCATCATTTTTGGGAACTCTGAGGAGACACAAATCTCCCCCAGCCTGCTCCAAAGAGCAGCTCATTTGTCTGGGCATTGGCTGGCAGCTGCACAGCAGAAATTCTGAGTTTGCAGGGGGGAGTCTCGTGTTTGTTTTGAAACTGGAGATCAGCCTAGCAAGGAATAATCAGTTTCTTTTCCAGCACCATGAATATGGAGTGCCCTACTTCTCCTGTGCCATTTGGTTTTCTCTTTCAAGCTTGTCAGGTGAACTCCTTTTGCAATTTAAGAAACATTTTAGAAACTCCAGAAACTACAATGGGTACTGAATTAGCAATTTGGAAGTAGAGCAGTGAATAATGTTTGGAAGATTGTCCTTCAGCAGCATTTCTTGTTGTGCCATAAATGAATTTTTTTTTTTTCTGCCTCATGTGTTTAAAAACGTGTTCTTCTTAACCTTAAAATTAAAATCCAACCAGTTGCAGGTCTGGCTTAGACACAACACTGTAACTTTAAAAATACACGTCTGTATAGTGCTAATAAACTGAATTTTTAATGATCTCTTGATTATGAAAAGATATTTTAAAGACAAGTGATTTTATCCCAAACACTCCCTCTGTTTCTGCATATGCTAATTTACTTGATTAATTTGGAGAACATCTGCATAGAATTCTGTACACTTACCAGTGGTGAGATCACACTGCTTTTCAAGTATCAGCCTCAAATTTCACTTTCCAGACAGACTCAGATTTTGTGTCTAATTGGGATGCCAAATATACAAAGGTACCCCAGAAGTGTGTAATTATGTAATTTTCTCTTGATCTTTCAGAGTCTTCCTGCGAGCAATTAATCAGTATGCAGATATGCTCAACAAAAAATTCCTTGATCAAGCCAACTTTGAGTTACAGGTAAGAAAAACCTCCCAGTTTTATTGGAATAAATGATAATAACATAAGAAATTTCTGCCCTGAACGTGTGATTTTGGTGGGTTTGTTAATCCCTGTGAATCCCAGTTATCCCAGTTAAATCATTCCAGGCTCAGCAGGGGTTGTGATGCATTCCTGACTTATGGATCCTGTCATGAAATCACAGAATCACAGCAGGGTTTGGGCTGGGAGTCTGCTTGAATCATCCAAACACAAAGAATTGGGATTTGTAGCTGGGAAATCTTTGTTGGAAACATAAAGGCAACGAGGAGCTGTATTAAGAATTTATCAAGAAACACCATCTCTGTGGTGTCTGCTCTTTTCTCCTTTAAATATTTATGTGCATAATTTAGAGGCTTTTAAGTTGTTTTGTAGGTGTGTAGAGAAACATTTCAGTGGATTAATGGAATCTCTTCTTGTCATTTTGGGGGCTTTCAGCTCTGGAACAACTATTTCCACCTGGCTGTTGCTTTTCTCACACAAGAATCTTTACAACTGGAGAATTTTTCAAGTGCTAAAAGAGCAAAAATCCTTAACAAGTAAGTCCTGCTTGTCATCTACATCATGGCCAAGAACTCGAAGTGTCTTGCCATAATTTCAGTTTAATTTCTTTGCTAAATCTGTTCAAATTGAGATGCAATCAGGGGATGATGAAAGGTTGGGTTGAAAAACATGAATCAAGTGTTGAGCGTGTTTCTGCCCCGGCGTTGAAATCTGAATTTCCCCATTTATTGCTGATGAGTTCAGTGTTTGCTGCTGCAGGATCTTCAGAAAGTCAAGATTCTCAGAAGTGTTAGCATGTTAGAAAACTGCATTTTGCAATCACTTCAGCTTTGTGCTTCTCCTGCTCTCATTTTACATCTGCTCTTTATTGGGAATCCCGGCCTTCGGAGGGAATTTTGGTGGCTCCAGGCGTTTCCACTGGGCTGTCCCTGAAGGATGGGTTGGGGTAAATTCAGCCATTTCCTGCTTTTAGGGGGTTATATTCCCTGCCTCCAACCACCCCTCTGCCAGTCAGAATCCCCCAGCAAATGATGCTGTCAAAAGGGGACAAAAAGCCTGGAAATAAGAGTGGAAAATGAGGATTTTCTTTAATCAGAGCAATTAAAGGTGGGAAAGACCTCTGAGATCGTGGAGTCCAAGGCCACCACTGCCCCATGTCCCCAAGTGCCACATCCTTGCAGCTTTTAAATCCCTCCAGGGGTGGGAAACTCCACCTGAACAGCAAATTCAATGCCTGAGCACCCTCTGAGTGAGGACATTTCCCCAGCTCTCCATTTCACCTCCCCTGGCACAACTTGAGGCTGTTTCCCCTTGTCCCATTGATATTTCTCCTGCCTTTTATTGGTGTTCCACTGCAGTGACTTTATTATTACCTCAGCAAACCCCAAGCTCTGGAAAGAGCCAGTTTTGATTTCAGACAGTGTGGGGATTCTTTGTGGCATAATATTTGGGAAGAGCAGCTAGAAAAGCCAGGGAGGTGACAAAAATGGGCAATTTCCAAGCTGTGATTCCCTGAACAAGCCCAGCTGAGGCTCCTCGTGTGTACAACAAATAAAATGTGTCTGTAGAGAGAAAGAAAATGCATTTTGTATCCCTTCAGCTCCCCACTTCAGGCTTTTCTGTCTGTTCTTATGATAGGAGAAATCCCAGGGGGAGTGGGGACAGTTCATCACTGCAGCAGGGAGTTGATTTTAAAGCTTTGTGCTCGTGTGGCTTTCAGGTTTTGACCAGAAAATTCAGGAAGGGCTCCACATCCCATCCCTTTTTATAGGAGCCAAGTTTTGCCCTGCAAATTCCACGGCTCCCTCCTGAGTTTTGAGGTGTTTCCTTTGGAAGCTGTGCTCTACCTGAGCCTTGAAAGAGAATTTTAAAGAATTTTAGGATCTGCTCTCCCTGGGACTCGTGGGGCCTCCTTGATGAAACAGGAATATTCCCAAGTTCAGTGGAAAAGTGGTGTCAAGCAGAGCTCAGGGTTTGGGGCTTGTGCTATAAATACCATAAATAACATTATAGATAAAGGGTTTTTAAGGAAATGGAGCTGGTATTGCAGAGCCAGGTGTGTTTTATTTAGGAAATTGAGCTGGGGTTGCAGGTAAATTTTATTTAATTACATTTAGAATCCCTTTGCTCTCTCTGCCCAGTGTTGGTGAGCACCTATGAGAGCATTTGAGTTCAGCTCAGACTCCTGACCTGAACAAAGAGCCAAAAGCTGAGCTGTAATTGGGCTGGAAATTGCTGTCAAATACATTTGTGGCCTGATAATTCCTCTTTGTCAGGATGAGAACCACAGGCACAAATTTTCTTGGAGTGATTTTTGTAACAAACAGAGCAGTTTATCTCGCAGAAGGAATTCAAGGAATCAACAGGCATTTCTCACTGCTAATATAAGTAAATAAATTAAGTCATTTGAAGTGGTTGCTTAATAAAGTTTGCAAAATGGTAAACCTTTGTTTATAATGAATTTGCAAATTGTTCTTTTCAGTTTAATCAAGTTTTGGAGACAGGAATCAAGACAATAAATTCGAGATTTAATAAATGCATGGTCTGGAGGCACTTCCATTGCTGTGTGAAGGCACTTCTGTGTCAAAAGGGATATAATTAATCAGTTAATTCAATATCACACTCACCCATCTTTTTAAGTACATATTTCAATTAAAAACGTCAAATATTTAATAATTAAAATTTAATGATTGTAATTTGTAGGTTTTGCTAAACATTTCATTTAAGCATTAGATAATAACAGATTCTTAATGATGCAGAAGATTCTCTTTAATCCATATTAATGACAGGGTGTCTCACTATTATCCCCCAGAAAATCCTACAAGTTGCCAGATACCACACTTGGGCTCATCTTGTTATTGAAGTAATGATCTTTATTTATTTATCTATTGAAGTAATGATCTTTAACTTGCAAATATTCCATGTAGCAAATGCAGCCCTGGAGCTCGTTAGGGTTCTGATCCCATCCTTTGGGATGATTTCACTCAGTGAGGCTTTCCTGGTGTTCCTGTGGAGAGGGAGGGGAGTGGAAAAGGGCCCTGGTGGGAGATGGGAGGTGTTGAGGGGCTCCCACCTCTGCCTGGGGCCAGGGAATGTTGGAATTGTTGTGGCTGGAAAGCTTTTTTCTCCAAATGTTGATGTTTACAGAAGCATTGCTGAGCTGGTGGGGGTAGCCAGGTAATCTCAGGAGTGTGGGTCCAATCTGAGGAGCTGTTCTGGAATTCCTTCTCTTTTTGAAGGCTGTGAATCTGAGTTTGAAATGAGATTTATCTGCTTGTAGGTCTTAGGTTTATTTTGTTTTAATGCTGGTTTTGTTTTCCTTTTTCAGGTATGGGGACATGAGAAGGCAGATTGGGTTTGAGATCAGGGACATGTGGTACAACCTGGGTGAGTATCCTAAGTGTGTGTGTTGCCTTCAGTGTTCCCAAAAAACAACTTAGAGGGATATTCCTGGAAAAACTCAATGCCAGGTTGGGTGGGACTTGGAGCAACCTGCTCTGTGTCCCTGCCCATGGAATGAGATGGTCTTTGATGTCCCTTCCACCCAAACCATCCCATGATTCTCTAAACTGAATTTGCTTTCTCTTGAAATAGAAGTATGCCTGCAGAAAGCTTTGAAAAATCAGGTGGTTTAAGAAGTCAAGCCACCTCTGCATATTTAATTCACCATCTGGGAAGGCACATCACTCTTGTTCATATTTATGTCTCGTGTTTTCTGTGGGTTTCAGCCTCTTGCTGAACACAAAGCCATTGTTATGGTGATACCAATTTAATGGGGGGTTATTTCCCCTTAAAAATATCTTTATGGACAATATTTGTATTCACTCACTTGAGGGTGCAGTACCTGGGGCTGGAGCAAAAAGGATTCTCAGTACCTCAGCTGGGAAATTCTGCTGAAACTCTGCTTTTCAGCCTTGTCTGGCTGCATCAGTGACTCAGGAGAGCCAGAAAAAAAAAATTATATTTACTCACTTGAGCATGCAGTAGCTGGGACTGTAGCAAAATTGATGTGTCCAAGGGTTCTCAGTACCTCAGCCTGGAAATTGTGCCTAAACTTTGCTTTTTAACCTTGTCTGGCTGCATCAGTGACTCAGGAGAGCCAGAAAAAAAAAATTATATTTACTCACTTGAGCATGCAGTAGCTGGGACTGTAGCAAAATTGATGTGTCCAAGGGTTCTCAGTACCTCAGCCTGGAAATTGTGCCTAAACTTTGCTTTTTAACCTTGTCTGGCTGCATCAGTGACTCAGGAGAGCCTGGGAAGTTGGACCTCCCTGGAGCTCGTAGGTAAATGAGGCAGCTCTGCCTCTCTGCAGCCTGGGCTGCTCTCTGGGTCTAATTTGCCTGTCCAGGGATTGGATTTCATGAGAAACTCAGTGTTTACTGTGACCTGAGTGTACTCGTCTGCCAGATTTCATTTTCCTGAGCTTAACAGCACAGACACTTCAGCCCTTCTGAGTTTTATCAAAACTTCCTTAAATGATCAGAAATAAACACGTTTGCCACTTCACTTCTATCTCTGGCTGAGCTGTTGTTGCTGAGAGTTGAAAAACTCCAGCAGCTCTAAGAGAAGAGGGTGCCAAGGGTTCCTAAGTGTTTGATATCACAGAATTTGCATCCTATCTGCTGGAATGATGAGAAAAGGCTTCAGAGAGCAGCTGAGTTCACTTTTATTAGAAGCATCTTGGGTGAATTAAGTGTCTGGAGAAGAGATTAGAGCTTAGTGCACGACTGAGATGTGACTTGACAGGCAGGTAATAAAATCAGTGTCGTGCCTGCTGCTGCAGCAGCCAGCGTGGGATGCTGGCAGCCTCTGGGTGAGTAATTAGCCAAATCCTCCCCTCTCCCAGGCCTGACAGCTGTGGAGTCATGGAATTGGTAAGGTTGGAAAAGGTCGAGTCCAGCCCAGCACTGCCGAGGCCACCAGTGCCCCATGTCCCCCCAAGTGCTACCTCCACATGGATGTTAAATCCTTCCAGAGATGGGGACTCCAGCACTGCTTTGGGCAGCCCCTTCCAGTGCTTCCAAATAATTTTGGTGAAGGAATTTTCCCAAATATCCACCCTGAGCTCCCCTGGCCCAGCCTGAGGCTGTTCCCTCACCTCCTGTCCCTGTTCCCAGATCCCAAATCCCCCCTGGCTGTCCCCTCCTGGCAGGAGCTGTGCAGAGCCACAGGGGCCCCCTGAGCCTCCTTTGCTCCAGGCTGAGCCCCTTCCCAGCTCCCTCAGGAATTCTCCATTCCCTTCCCAGCTCCCTCAGGAATTCTCCATTCCCTTCCCAGCTCCCTCAGGAATTCTCCATTCCCTTCCCAGCTCCCTCAGGGATTCTCCAGCCCTTTCCCAGCTCCTTCAGGGGTTCTTCAACCCCTTCCCAGCTCCCTCAGCCACTCCTGGAGCTCCAGAACCTTCCCAGCTCCCTGAGCCACTTTTTGTCCTCACTAATATTTCTGGCCTCTTTGGATTCTTAAACTTCTCCCAGAATTTACTGGACTGAAAGTAGAAAGTTTGGAGCAGACTTTTCCATCCAGGTTGGGAGCTGAGGCTGTTTTATCGAGGCTGGGCTCTGTGCAGTGCATTGTGCCTTCCAGTCCTGCTGCTGTCACTGTCTGCTCTTTACAGGTTATTTAGTGGCTCCAGGGTTCAGTTTCTCACCATTAACAAGGATAATAATTTCCCCTGCAGTTTTGGGAATCGATTGGCACAAGGGGTAGTGTTTCCTTCAATATTTCTTTCTGTGCTGTCATGAAAGCCTTTTATTTTTAATGGATTTTTTAGAAATGGAGATTATCCAGGTGAGATGCCTCTGTGACCTCCTCGAGCTCTAATACCTGTGAGTCTCTAAGATCCATTAACAGGATCATTAATGCCAAAATCCCACATGTCAGGGAGTCAGGAAATTGCTGCTCTTCCCAAGAAAAGCTGGAGGAAAAAGGTAAATGTGAGGCAGGAGCCCAGTCCAAGGCAGCCTCTGTGCTTCTCCTGAGCAGCACCTTGATTTTCATCTTCTTTGTCACACAGAGTACATGTTAAGCTCATGGATCAAGTTTAACTTCTGGCTCCTTACAGACCTCATCTGTGTCACAGCATCAATTACAAAGGAATTCCAACTTCCCACTGCATGGGAATCGATGGGGGGGTGCCTGACACTTTTATCTTGGAAGCTGCCCTGCATTAATCAAATTATTCATGTGTATGTTCAGAAACCAAATCAGAAGTGAAAGGCTGGAGTTCTGGAATTCTTCAGCACAGGATTTTTATGTCTGTGCCATTGTGCATGAGATGTGATGAAACCAAAGCACCCTGACTTTTGATTTATGGATTAAAGGGTATAGAAAAGCCTCCAAAGTGATTATTTTGTCTCATCAGGTTTTGTTTCTAAATACCATAATTAACAGACGATGCCTGCTGAGTTAAAACTCCCCAGCTGGGAACAAGGCAGTCCTCCAGCTATAATGCACATTTAAAAGTATAATGTTTTCCTGAAATTAAATAGTAAAATCAGAATTCTTAAAGTTTTTACTTGGCTGCCTGTTTCTGATGGGGGGGAGGGCTCAATAGTCACACCTTCCTATTTTTATGAGTAGGAAGAAAAAATAAAAGAACATTTATAGTGCAGAACAGCACTTTAGAGGCTTTTTTCCTTCCTTACCACAAGCTGAACTTTAAAATGTGTTGCTTTGAGTCACTCTTTTGTTGAAACTGGGTCTTTTTAAACCTTGCTGAGACATTAAGCATCAAAAAAGCATCAAACAGGTCGTGGCCTGTCTTGGAAATGCAGGAACTCAAAAAAAAGGAACTGAAAAGGGTTTTGTGATGCAATTTAGCCACCAGAGCCCATGAGCCTGACAGGAGGTCGTGTGCACAGGGGTGCAGTGGTTAATGCTCCCTCAGCTGGGTGGCAGAGCAGTTGTGGTGCCAGTTCAGGTGACAAACTGGTGGCAAGGCTGGCCAGGGAATGGCAGCCGGGAGGGCAGCGCTGTCCTTGGTGACATCTGGGGGGACTTGGGGAGGAGACTCCTGGAGAGGTGAAGGGGAATGGTGGCTGGGGTCCTCCAGCAGGTGCCACCATCCCTGCCAGGGCTTGACGTCACCCAAGGTGTCGTGACAGGGCCCTCGATGTCGTTGGAGGGAAGGCCAGGGTTAAAAATAGCCCTGAACTTTGGGTGTTCCATAAATAGAAGTCATTACACATCACCCTCTCTGGATTAGTCAGGCGTGTTCCCAGGCAGCCCAGGGGACTGGGAGGCTGCTGGCAAATTACTCACAGGATTTTGTGGCCCAGATTGAAATGGGAAGAGCCTGGGAGATGAGGATCACACGTTCTCCAGCGAGGAGAGCACCTTGGGTTTGGTTTGTGAATGGTGGCTGGGGTCCTCCAGCAGAGGGACACACGCCTGTCCTTCCTTCCTTCCTTCCATGGCCAGGCACAGGATGCTGCAAGGGGAAGGTTTTGCCTGTCCAGACGTGGCTTTTTTTGCATGAGATTCCTAAAGCAGCTGCACAAGTTGGTTTTCAGAAGAGACTCCTCAATTTTCACCCAGACTTGACACGTTTGTGGAGTCTCTGTGTGGGAGTTCCCACTTTACCACGGAGAGGAAAAAGGTGAATTCCTCACTGGGTTGTTTATCAGACAGGGGGATGGATACCCTGGGGGCCAGGGGAGGATTGTTTCCCTCCCTGCTTTGCTCCCAGTGCTTTCTTTAGTGGCCCAGCATCTCCCAGGATCACGTTGTCACAGCCAGCCCTTGTGTGTCACCACCCATGCGCGTGGGACGTCACCCGGGGCTCCCACTTCAGGGCCTTTCCCCCGAGAGCTGCAAGCTAATCATCATCAAATCAAAGATTCTAATCTTGTGTGGATTTTTCACAGCTCAAGTTCAAAAGATGTTCCTCTTCCCAGGGAATTCCTGTGCTTGAGGCAATGGAAAAACCCTCCATGGCACAGAGGGAACTCGCAGCGTTCAATCTGTGCCTGATGAACAACTTTTGTCACCATTATTTGTTTTCTGCAGTATTGACTCTGACACTCCTCAGGCAGAACACAAGAAATCTGTCACCTGAGAGGCCCAATGTAATAATCCTTGTAGGAGACTGAGGGAAGCTTTAGGCCTCTCTCTTGATATTCCTGAGCAGCCCCCAGCACTGCAGCAGCACCCAAAGTCACCATTTTCCTTGAGTATTAATTTGCCCTGATCCGATTGCTAAATGCTAATAGGATTCAGGAGTTGGCCAAATCAAGGAACTTAAATTATATCTGCTAAAAAAAGGAGCGTGTTTTGGTAGGAAAGGATTTTTCTTGATTACATTTGTCGAGATTTATGTTAGTTCTGGTCAAAGTGAAACTAGCAATTAAAGACTTCACTGGTTACTGTCACTGGGGTAGTGCAGTGGAATAAAAATGAGTTGAAATCTGTTTCTGTCCTGTACCACTGGTAACTGCAGTGGGAGGCAAGAATTTGAGAGCTGGAGGGAACTGAGGAATGGGCTCCAAAGAATCTGGTCTGAAGCACAATACTGGGCATAGAAACAGTGTTTGAACCTGGGAGTGAACATCCCTGACAGGGCACCTGTGAGGAGCAGCCCCAGCTCTGTCCTGAGCTCCCAGTGGATCCCAGCCTGTTGCTGATGGAGAAGTGTTTTTGTATTTCCTGAACTTCTGCCTGGAGCTCTCGGGGCTGTGCTCCAGCACCATCGTGCCATGAGGTGATCAAACACCAGCACAGGGTGAAGCTGTGGCTGCCCCCGGATCCCTGCGAGTGTCCAAGGCCAGGCTGGAGCCACCTGGGATGGTGGAAGGTGTCCCTGCATGGCAGGAGTGGAATGGGATGAACTTAAATGTCACTCCCAACCCCAACCATCCTNCCCTGTGTGGCAGGGGTGGAATGGGATGAGCTTGAATGTCACTCCCAGCTCTAACCAGGAGGATTTTTCCATGGGCTTCCCCACCAGCTAATTTGCAGCACACACACTCTGCATCCATGTAGCCAATCACACCAACAGTCACCTGCTCCTTTCTCCTGGGCCAGTATTCATTAAGTACCACACTCCTGCTAAGCTTTCCTTTCCCTTCCCTGTGTGGCACAGAGCAGGAACAGGGGGAGGAGCAGCCTCCTCTTGGGAAGCTCAGTCTGCAGGAGGGTTTTGCAGGCAGCTCAGCTCCGAGGAAAGGAGACATATTGTGGGCTGGCTGAGCTGTGCTCTCATGTCTGCAGGCTCTGTTAGGCTGCACTCGTGGTGACATTTTGATAGACTGACACCGAGAACATTTTGTTCACACAGGAGTCTAAATAAGTTAATACAAGTGATGTGCCTTTTAGCCTCCCTCCCTGCCAGCCACACATTGTGTTTTAAAATAAAACCTGGAAGTTTGGGTGCGAAAATTTGTGGTGGGAAATGTGGCGAGTCCCAGCTTGATGACTGATTCAACAACTCCTCTGGATTTGGGGTTGTACACTCCCTGCCCTCCTGTGGAATTAATAGTCATAATTAGGATGGTGGCCATCATCATCAAATAAATAGGAATAATAAAAATGTGTTTCAGTACAGCCAGATATTCAAACACTTCAAGCTTTGTTATGCTCCATGAGGATTTATTAATACAGCTTTTACCTCTCCTGCCAAAGCCAGGGGTTGTTCACTCTGAAATGCATCTTTTCTATAAAGGTCAGCATAAAATCAAGTTCATCCCAGAAATGGTGGGGCCTATCCTGGAGATGACACTGATCCCAGAAACGGAGCTGCGGAAAGCCACGATCCCCATCTTCTTTGACATGATGCAGTGTGAGTTCCACTCCACCAGAAGCTTCCAGAGGGTAAGCAGAGAGCTGCAGACATTGAAAGCTTAATGGGAGGAAGATTTGGCTGTTCTTTGACCAAAAAAAAACATAAGGAGATTTGTTATTTCTCATTTTTCTAAGGAATAATATAATTATGGATTTGCTTTTTTTCCTATAACTCCTGAGGGGCTGGGGAGTTTTCATCTGTTGGTTTGAAGTGGTTATTGAAGGAGGAATTTGCATGTAGTAAATGAAACCTTTGGTTATGGCACAGGAGCAAAGACAGATGTCTTAAATTGTCACTGTGACTCACACAAGGAGTTTGCTCCTGAGATAAATTGGACATAAAGGAAGCCTGATAATGTGGCAAAAGTATAACCTGTAAGGATTTATCATCTCTACTGTCTTATAATTCTGATTTTCCTTACCATTTTATGGATTTTTGAAAAGGAAAAAAACAATCCAGCACTGTCTGTGCTTCTTCCTGCTCTACAGGCACTGCAAAATCTCAAATAGTAATGGAGCATTTTTATTCTGTTTTATTTGAACCTGCTGAGGGGAGCCCTTGAATACACACATGCCATCTTTTCCTGATAGCTTTGACTTTTGAAAGACAAGTGGAGCTAAGGAAAGTTTCCTGATGTCATTCATCTGACATTGCTTCCCTTGAAACTTTGCTTATGGATTGAGTTTAAGACTAGTTAGGCCAGGCAGGGTTTGGACTAAGCCAGTGGAGCTCCTTCCCACTGTGAGAGTGCTGTCAGTTCAGGATGTGACCTTGTGAGTTTTGCAATAAAGCTTGACATGTGTTGTTTGCTTTTTCCCCTTCCTATTGGCAGTTTTCTTTCTTGGGTGAAAAGCTTTATCCTTTTCCACACTTTCCTGGTGAACTGCTATTGAGAAGCAGCTCTTAATAAATCTGGAGGCAGAGTAAATGAAAATCTGCGTGGGGAGACTTAAGCAAGGGAAATGGCATCAGCTTTATTGCTTTGATTTGTTTTGTGCTGGGTGGTGTGTGGAGAGGTTGTGAACTGTGTTTTGGCTTCATCCAATTACTGCATAATCATTTCTTCTCATGTTTGACTCCAGTGCTGCTATAAAGATTGAAATGCTCACTGGGATGCCATTTAAACAGTTTCCTGTCAGATGCTCTCTTTTGTTGCTTGTCATTTTTTATTTGTACAATTATATAGATCATGAAAAATCCGAGGGTAACTTTATAGCTAAATTTATGGCCCTCCATTTTCCTGACAGAAGGAAACCAGCTTTGTGTGGAAGAGTTGGCTGATTTTAATAAATGAATGTCTTAAATATTTCACTTAGGAATGTTTGGGGGTTTTTTTGCCATTTAAGAAGAAAAATGCCTCATCCTCAAGTCAGAGGTGTTTGGGGTTGTACTTGACAGAGTATTCCCTGTGGCAGTGTTGATGCTTTATGGGTGTAGCATTGACAGGACAGGTGCAGAGCCATGGGTTCCTTTTCCATGGGTTTGGAGGAAGCAGCCACATCCTACAAGGAATAATCACTCTGCCCACTGATCATACAGATCTGAGTTTGCTGAGTATCTCAGGTTGGCCTTTGGGGAGTGAAGATCACAGGCTTGGGAAAAGCAGAGGGTTGGAGGAAAGTCTAGGCTGGCTGGGACCTCTGGAAGTGATCTGGGCCTTGGGTTGGGTTATCTGGGACCACCTGGAGCTCAGTTGGGAACATCCCCAGTGAGGGTTGTTGGATTTCTCTGGGTGAGCTGTTCCAGTGTTCAGTCCTGGCCCTTGGAAGGTGTCCTTGCCTGTGGCACAAGTGATACAAGGTCCCTTCCAACCCCAACCATTCCAGGATTCTGTGATTCAGACTTTGTGCTTTTTATTTCCCCATGGAATTTCCTTGGGGCAGCTTGTGCCTCTTTCTGCTTCCATCTCCTCTCTGAGCACCTTTTAGGTGTTGGAATGTCTGAGCTGGATTTCCTCTGGGCTGAGCAAACCCAATTCCTTCAGCCATTGCAGGTTCTGTGTCCCTCTGCCCACGCTGGTGGCCCTCCTTAGACCATGTCCAGCTTGTCAGGGTCTCTCTCAGCTGGTGGATCAGGGCCAGACAGGGAATTCCAGTTCAAGTGCAGTAGTTCAGTCCTGTTCCTGCTCTGGCCGTGCTCTTGCTGGTGCAATCCAGGGCACATTTAGGCTCCATTGAAGGGGGACACTTTATTTCATGTTCAGCTTGGTAAATTGGCTTTTCCCAGTCACCTTCTTGCCCTTTGTGGACCTGGAAAATCCTTCCATGAGATCTTGCTCCGTGGTTTCCTCAGGAACTGAAGTGGGGCTGCCTGCTCTGTAGATCCCTTGCTCATTTTCTTTGTCTTTTGTGTTGAAGTGATAGAAATAGATATAATATATTTTTTTTTAATATTGCCAGTACCTAGGCAAGCTTTGATGCTTAATGGGTCGATGTAATGTGCTGCTTTATATCCTTTATATGCAAGTACCAATTATCCTTGTCCAGCACTGCTTCCAGAGAGAACTTCCAAATGGCATGGTTGGCTGCTGTTAAACTAATCTGCCAGAAATCCAATTATCTAACCTTATTAGTCACATCAACAAGGGTTTAGATTGGCTCCACTTCTCTAGCAGATGTAGCAACCTCATGATTTGTGGGGGAGGAATTGCAGGTTTTTGCAGGCCTCTGATGCTGTGATGGTTTGTGTGATAAACAGGCAGCTTTCCCTGTGGTGGTTTTTGTTTCAGGAGGATTTGGGTTTGCCTGGTAAAACCAGGAACAGACAGAAGGTTGGTTTTTTTTTCCTTCTCTCAGTGTGTTTAGAGACAGAACAAGATAAATTCCCCTTGTTTTTACAGAACTGTATTAAGGCCGACTGAATTAAAAGCTGGAGTTGCCCATTTTGTCCTCTCCCTCTGAAGGTGCTTTGAAGCCTTTATAAGACTTCAAAATATCCTGTAGCTCAGAGCAGGAATCCCATCCTAAACCAGTGTGGGGCTGAAGCTTCCCTGTGCAAGGAAACTCCTCCTCCTCCTCTTGGCTTCTCCCGTGGGCAGTGACGGGAGCGGAGCCTCGGGATTGAAGGGAATTTGTCACAGGAGCCATGGAAGGGAATTGGTTTGGTTGTTCAGGGCCTGCTCAGGTGAGCAGGATGGATCCCGTGGGGACAGCAGGAGGGACAGCTCCAGGTGGAACAGCTGGAATGTGGGATTTGGAGCATGGGAAGCTCCTGGTGTCGGTGCCTGTTCCTCCCAGCTGTGGCTTCATTCCTCCTTTCCTGCCAGCTCTCTTTGCAGACATTTTGAGTGACCTTTTCTGGACCTGTGTCACTGCTGATACCACGGTCTGCTTGCTTGGAGCTGAGCCCATTTCTAACATTTAACAATAAATCTCAGCATCACCAAACAGTCACACCAGCATTTTGATTTTCACATGCTGGTTATTGATGAATTTCAGGTGGATTTAATTCCCCTTAGTCAGAGGTTCCCCCATGCTTTTCTGAATCTCTCTTGGCTTTCAGAACCTGTAATTCCTTATTAAGCCTTTTTGCCACTTCTGAGCCCTGGGTTAACCTCCCTTTCCCCGTGCTATGGATTTGCAGACAGGACACAAGTAAATGACTCTCCCAGTTCCTGTGATCCTGCTGAACATTCAAATCCAAATAACCAATCCCCCACAAAGGATTGGTTTCAATAAGTAACATTTTTGAATTACCTACAGTTGAAGTGTAAATGTGTAAGCTTTTCTTGGTTTCTGGCCTTTTGGAAAATATCAATAATCCTCTCTCACTCCAGCTGCAGAGCAAGGAAGAAAGGTAATAAGGTAATGCCTTGGCCTCCAGAAGGATCCCATCTTTCTGAATGGCTCCAGATCTGTTTCCCAGCTGGAATGCTGTGGAAAAATAGGAAAGAGAATGGATGAAACCATTGGGAATAACCACCAACTTTCATAAAAACCTCTGAGCAAAGTTTTGCTGTGCTTGAGTGCCATTTCTGCATTAGGACTAATTTCTGGTGGTGTGATCTGTCACTTGAATTTTATATGGCAAATTATTATTAGCCCACATCAAAATAAATTTATAGCAGCTTGGAGGGTTGGAAGTCTTCCTCATCTACAGCAAAATTAACTTGTCAGCCAGTGCTACAAATTCAGCCTTCCTGGAGGTAAACCCAAGCCCAAAAGTGATCAGTGGAGTTGACATGAGATAGCTCACCCTGATTTATTTGGTCCCAGTGGGAGATTGTCAGTGCTAGAGGAAGCACTGGATGTGTTCTTTGCTCAAGTTCAAACTCTCATCCTAAAGAGAAGCTGAGATCTTGATCAGCTGCGAGGAGAAGTGGATAAAAATGTCCTGTGATCTTCCTGGTGTCAGCCCTCAAGCTCTCAGTGTCAGCAGGAGGATGTGAATGTGGCTCATGGATGGTGCAGATATTCCCCCTAAAGCCTCCAGAAAGAGCTCAGCAAGTGGCCCTGGCTCTAATGGAAACATTGGAGATTTGGCAGTTCCTCATTTGAGACTAAATCCCATCACAGCAATTGCAGGCTTATTTATGCATTAAATTAAATGTAATGCATTTATTAAAAAAAAAAAAAAAAGCAGTAGGGGAAATAAAAAAAGAGAAAAGGAGAAATGGAGTTTATCCACAGATGCCAGGTGCAGTGTCCCAGAGCTTGTGCAGCTCCAGGGTCACATTGCTGCTCCCATCATGGGAGATGATAAACCTCCAAAGCTCCAGAAACCTCAGCTGGTGTTGACAAAACCTTCCTCCATGCAAAGACCACAGAAGGAATTTTAACTGATGTCAAATACCATTTATCCATCTGGCTGCCATGATCTGCATCACAGCGACTCCAGGAGAAATATCAGCAATGAGTGAAGAGCAAAGATATTGTTAATAATCCTTAAAATCCCCAAAATGCCACAAGTGTGGCTCTGTTCAGCCCAAGAGGCTGTTAGGGGAAATGGCCCAACAAAGTGTGGATTTACAGAGATTTAAGTAAAACTGATAGTGGGCAGATCCTCGAGATGCTGCATGACAAATGTAATTGCTCTTCTGTATCTGAGTAATCTCTTCCTAAAATACACATCACCTGAAGGGCTGGGCTGGCAGCAAGGGTCATTTTTCACATTGGGTTAGAAAGTCAATTCCTTTCTGGCCTCATTAGGGAAGAGGATTTTTGTGACTTCTCTGTTTCATCATTGTGTTGTTTCAGTGCTTTACTGTGGGAACATGTTTGGTTCTGGGAGGGGGTGGATTGCATTATCCTGCCTTTCCTCATTTTCCTGTCATTATTTTAATGATGGATTCGTTGTAGTCATTGTGACCAGGGGCAGGACCTAAGGGAACAGCTGGAGCTGTGTCAGGGCAGGGTTAGGTTGGATTTTGGGAAAGGTTCTTCCCCAGAGGGTGCTGGCACTGCCCAGGCTCCCCTGGAAATGGGCACAGCCTGAGGCTGCCAGAGCTCCAGGAGAGTTTGGACACCACTCCCAGTGGGATTTTTGGGATGTCTGTGCAGGGCTTGGAGCTGGATTCAGTGATCCCTGTGAGTCCCTTCCAACCCAGAATATTTTATGATCCAGATCCAATCCATTCTTTCTCCATGGGTACATTATGTGCTGTTAATATCACCTGCAGATGCAAAGTACATCTCTTGACATTTACCAAATGTTGGTGCTCTTTGTTCTTGTGCAGGGGCCTCTCCTCAGGGTCCTTGGGGGTGGCTTAAGCAAGTGACAGTGAAAAAAGCCTGGTGACAACTGTTCTGTCCCCGAGCTCCCACTGTGAGCACCGGGCTCCCACTGCCCTGCCACAGGCTCCCAGCTCGCCCAGCCTCTCCTGCTGAGATCTGTCTTTCATCCTGTGGCTGTCTGTGCTTATTTAATGAAGAATTAGGAATTAGGTGACTTCACTGATTCATTACAGAGCAGCAGGCCTAGAGTGAGCCTTCCTCCACTAACAGTTCACATCCATTCCTAGCAGCAGCAGCTAAAACCCTCTGTAATCATTAAAAATCCTGGGAATTACCCAGTTTGCACTTAAAACATATTCTGATGGCCACTCCAAGTTTTCATTCTTTGAATATTGACCAAATAAAATCACTATGGAGTTGTTTGAAACTGCTCCCTTCCCTTCTGCAGGGTTTATTAACAGCTTGATCAGGTTGTGTCCTCCAGGCAGTGTCTGTGTGCTGGAAAGGGGTGTCAGGGATGCTGGAGGCTGCACCCAACAGGGTTATCCAGCTCCAGGTGCTGCCTTTCCTCTCTCAGGGAGCTTCCAGCATTTTTGTGTTTAGTTCTGTCACTGGGGACATTCTGTCTCCTTTCTCCCTGCCCTCAGTTGCTGTCATTAATCTCCTTCTTTAGTTTTCCATAATGCAAATATTTACACTCCATTGAACCACCCGACCAGCGATTCCTTTAACCAGAGAAGTCCTTGTAGGGCAGGAGATCGTCGTGGAGAGTCTAAAACCAGAGACTGCAAACTCTAAAAGTCAATCAAGCTTTAAACCAGGGGCTAAAGGTCTGGCTGAGGCACCCAACCAATCTGGGGGGCATTGAGGCCACAGTCATAAAGTGAAATATTTGCCAGCTGATTATTTACGCTTGCTTTGTTTAATTACAGTTCGAGAACGAGATCATCACCAAACTGGATCACGAAGTGGAAGGAGGCCGTGGAGATGAGCAGTACAAAGTGTTATTTGACAAAATGTAAGCCTTGATCAGCAGCAAAATTTATGTCACGGGGAAGTCAGGAGAGAGAGCAATTAGACTACAATGAACTTTGTAGCCCAGAAATAATTAAAATCTGTTAACGATGCGCAATATTTAAAACTGCACCTGAGTCAAGGTTTTTCTCTGCGTGTGATTAACAAGGCGAACTTAATTGGTTTTCCAGTCTCTTGGAGCACTGCAGGAAGCACAAATACCTGGCTAAGAGTGGGGAGACCTTTGTGAAGCTGGTGGTGAGGCTGATGGAGAGGCTGCTGGACTACAGGACCATCATGCACGATGAGAACAAGGAGAACCGCATGAGCTGCACCGTCAACGTGCTGGTGAGCAGGAAAGTCATCAATCACTGCAAAATCACCCAAAATATCACCACAAAATCACCAAAAAAAATCACCTCAAAATCGCTGCAAAATCGACACAAATCACTGCAAAATCACCCAAAATATCACACCAAAAAACACCACAAAATCACTGCAAAATCACCACAAAATCGACACAAATCACCACAAAATTGACACAAATCGCTGCAAAATCACCCAAAATATCACCACAAAATCACCACAAAATCACCACAAAATCACCACAAAATCACTGCAAAATCACTGCAAAATCACAAAAAAAATCACTGCAAAATCACCCACAAAATCACCACAAAATCACCCCAAAAAATCACTGCAAAATCACCACAAAATCACTGCAAAATTGCCCCAAATTGCTGCAAAATCGCCCAAAAAATCACCACAAAATAGCCACAAATTTGCTACAAAATCACTGCAAAGTCACCCAAAAAATCACAAATCACTGCAAAATCCCCACAAATCACTACAAAACCACTACAAAATCATCACAGAATCATCAAAAAATCACCACAAATCACCACAAAACTACCACAAAACCACCAGAAATCCCCAAAAAATCACCACAAAATCACTACAAAATCACTGCAAAATCACCACAAAATTCCTGCAAAATCACCCAAAATATCACCACAGAATCACCACAAAATTACCACAAAATCACTGCAAAATCACCCAAACCCCCATTACCCTCAGAATCCTGCACCTTTAACAAAGGGCTTGTGTCAAGCAGATTCTCTGTCTGGATTCTCAGGGAAATTTGGAATGCATTCGATTTTTTTCCTGTTTTTTTCCTATTTTGATGAAGGCGAATCTATGAAAAAATGGATTATCCCTTCTTAAATTGTTTCTACAGAAAGATTTTAGGAGAAATGTTACAGGGCCTGTTGGTTGACATTTACAATTGATGTATAAACAACTCTTTGCTGAAAACCACTTGATACTCAGAATGTTGGAGTTCTCTGCCATTTACTCCCAAAATTTCCATGGATTTGCAATCCCATTTGTATTCTGCTCTCTGCTCAGCCCCTTTACCCAAATTATTTGAAGGAATTGGAGTTACTATTTCATTCACAGCAGGAAAAACTTGCCTTGTTTTCCTCACTGATAGGAAATTTCCTCCTCTTAGATCCTGAAATTTCGGAGTGTCCACTCCATGCACGAATCTTGGGCTGGAGTTGGAAGCAATACTTGTCCCCATTGTACTCACACTCATCATGGTCTTTAGGGAGATTCACAAAATGAGATTTTACAACCCAAAAATCAGCACCCATGAAAAATAACTTTCAGAGACACCAAAATAACGTGAACTAAATTTGAGTTTGCCACTGAGGATTCCAAGCTTTCCTCTCCAGATCATCATCAAAGCTTTGATTTTGCTTAAATACATGAGGCACAGCCAGTGTTTATCATTAATGTGATCTGGCTGATGGATTTTGTGCAGGAAAGAGCTGAGTAAATAGTTTGCAGCTTTTTTTTTTTGCATATAATGTAGTTTTTAGCGCTTTTTTTGCATCTGATGCAGTCCTGGCCTCTTGCAGTGCAGCCTTTACCTGGCCCCATCTCATCAGCCATAAACAAAACAGTGCCCACTGGAGCAGGAGAGGAGATGGAGGCATCAAATCCAAAATGGGGCGTTTATTTTTAGTTTGTTTTTCCTCTGTTTGCACATCAGAAAGCATCAGAATGTTTGGGAAATGGGCACAGAGGAGGCACTTGGAGAGTTGTCCCCGGCTGGTGATGCCGCGAGCGCTGTTGGGTTGCCCACAGAAAGGTCACGGCATCCTCCTGAACAGAGCCCTGCTAATCCTAAAAGTCCTGCAGTTCTCCAAGCAGGATGGGAAACAGCAAATCACAGTCTCCACACATGGTGTCAAACTGGGAAAATTCCCTTGGGAAGGTGAAGTTTCTCCTTCCCTTTATCAGAACACTCGGAGCCTCCTCCCAGGGATTCTCGCTGTCCCCGCGGAGGAGCCGCGGAGCTCTGGGGGTTGGGTTTGATTTCTCCAGGTGTCTCCCAACAGCATCTCCTGATGCTGCTTTTGGGCAGCTGCATTTGTCAGACATCTGCAGATGGTGGATTGTGTGGGGGATTTGCTGCTGTCACTGTGGGACACCGAGCACAGGCTGCTGGAGCCGAGGAGTCCCCGGGAAGCAGCGCAGGGTGGGATTCGCTTTCAGTCCCACTGATTTCAAACTTCAGCTTCATTTTACACTCCCCTTATCCCCCCAGGGCCCACTCAGCCTTTTCATCATTCTCCAGGTACTTGAAGTGGAATTGGTGCCTTTGCAAAAATCCAACCTGCGGCTCAAACTCGGCACAATTCCCACGTGAGGTCTCTAAGAGTTCCTAATTGGGACTTTATTGATCCCGAGGTTTTCCTGGGATTAAATTTGTCTGCATTGAGGGTAGTTTAACTTGGAGGGTTTGATCTGCACTTATGCCAGGGCTGATGGGGAAGGGGCTGGAGCCCCAGGAGGGGCTGAGGGAGCTGGGAAGGGAATGGAGAATCCCTGAGGGAGCTGGGCAGGGGCTCAGCCTGGAGCAAAGGAGGCTCAGGGGGCCCTTGTGGCTCTGCACAGCTCCTGCCAGGAGGGGACAGCCAGGGGGGATTTGGGATCTGGGAACAGGGACAGGAGGAGAGGGAATGGCCTCAGGCTGGGCCAGGGGAGTTCAGGGTGGATATTTGGGAAAATTCCTTCATGGAAAGGTTTGTCCAGCCTGGCACAGCTGCCCAGGTGGAGTCCTCATCCCTGGAGAGATTTCAAATCCATGTGGATGTGACACCTGGGGACACGGGGCAGTGGTGGCCTTGGCAGTTTGTTTTCTGAATTGAACCCCAAACTAATAAGCAGTTATATCAACTTAAATGTCCCTGCAATAAGCCATCATTCCTCTGTGAAATGTGGTTTCTGTCTTGCATTCCAGTTCTCTTTAAAGGGATCACTTCTATATTGCATTTACCCCTCTTTTAGGACTGGGTTTGTGCTCTTTTAGTGCCTCCTCAAACTTCTTTAATGTAGCATTGAAATACATTTAACTCAGTGAAGGACTTTCTTGGTATTTTTTTCTTTTAGATATATTTTAAATTTTGGAGGCAAACTTGAAATTAGATTCAGAAATGCCTTGAATCTCTCCCTGAGTTTATCATATTTTGCATTTACAATATTTGCACTGTTAACCAGTTTATCTCACGGCTGGAGGCACTCAGAGGAGAGAGATGCTAATGTGTGACATATGAAACCAGATAAATGACACTAATCTAACTTTTTATTTCCAAGGAAACTGTTAGAATCCAAGAGCAGGTGATGTATTGCTCAACTAAGGTTCAGAGTTTGCAATCCATAGAGCAACCATTGCTTAAAAATTTTGGGTTTGTTGTATATTAGAAAATTTTCACCTGAAAATGGTTAATGATGTGTGACTTGCAAATGCTAGGAGCAAATTTCTAACAGTATTGTTCTTGCAAATTCTTAACCTTTGCAATGAGACACAAGCCCTAAAATGCAACACGAAACATCCCAGCATTTGATTTTCTGAGTTAAATAACTTGTGTTCCATCACTGGAGGCAGATTTCATTTTGCAGTTTGGAGGTTGACGTTGCACAATTATGAATTTTTAATTTGGAGCCTGTTCTGTGTACGTTCCAAAGTGTGAAATCAAAGACTTTGTAACCAAATTGTGTTGTTTTTCAGAATTTCTACAAGGAGATCGAGAGGGAAGAGATGTACATAAGGTTTGTAAACATGACTGGTGACAAACTGCCTGACACAGGCTCTGTAATTGGGGAAATTAAGTTCATATTAAGCAGTCATTTGGGGGCTGGAGGACAAAAGTAATGAAAAATCACACCTTGGCTGAACCTGAAGTAATTCCAAAGCTTATCTGCACTGAGAACAGAGTGCTGGAAGTGAAAGTCAGGAGATTATCTCTGTGCCCTCTCTCCAAGTCCTTCAGTTCCATTGCAGTGAGCACTGAAATGCTCAGGAGCCAGAATTCTTCTGTTGGTGAAGAAAACAAATAAGGGAAGGGCTGAGCAAAGAATGATGTTGCCTCCTGGTGAGGTACAAAATATGTAACTTGGAATAAAAACAACTGTTAAATAATGCCTGACTGATACTTATTTTAAACTTAAAGCTTTTAAAATCTCTTTTCAGACCAAGTAAACATGGAAATATTGTGATTTCTGTAAACTTTAGGGTTCACAGCCCCCATTTGTGCTTTGGCATTTTTACACTGCTGTGCTAAAATGATTTGTTTGTAATGGTGTTTTAGGTATCTAAATGTTACTCATTATTCATTCTCAGGTGCTTGGTACCTCTTTGGAAGAATTTTCACTTGTGAACTCTCTTCCTGTTGTTTAAATGGTTTTAATTGGTCTTCTAGAGGTTTGCAAAAAGAACAGGAAATGGCAGGATTGATAATTTTGGACAAACACGTGAAGTTTTTTAGGTCTGCCCTGTCAGCATCTATAAAAACAAATGGTTTCTCACTGTCAAAGCCCCATCCAAATTCTCTCAAATTGCTGTTAACAAACTTAGAATGAATATCACACTTGAAAGTATTTTCCTTGGCTTTTTCAAAATACAATTTTTAATAGTTTTGTGGGGATTTTTTTTAATTGTCAGTGTAAAAACCATCAAACAAATAATGAGAATCCACTGCCAGAGTTGTGATGATACTGAAGTTAAAGAATGAAACTTATTTCTGTCCCCATGGCTGAACTGTAGGAGTGCTCTGTCTTGCACAAATCTGGGTTGGATTTGTTACTCACCACAAGTCATTTTTGTGGTGTTCAATCAAAGATTGGATTCGATCTTGGAGGACTTTTCCAACCTTCATGATGCCATGATTCCCTGAGTGTCCATTAAAAACAACACAGTGGAAATGCAAATGGTCCTAAGGGTTGTCTGCACACAGAAATGGGAACTTTACCCAATCCCAAATATTTATTTGTTTGAAGGTAGGCTTGAACCCTTGTTGTGGGAAACAGAAAAGCCATAAAACTCCTAGGAAGCTGTGAGAAAGAGAATCTCAGAATGGAGACTTGTAAGAAAATAAAAAGGTGCAAGGTCAAGAAATAATAATTCTATGTGCTGTGTAGAGATAGGCCTTAAAAAGATGTTAAGCAAGGTAGTAGAAATTTATAAGATTAATACTGAAGCTTTATCCATGGCTTTAAACTATCACAAGTAAGGATTGTTAGAAGCAAGATGTACTAATTGGCTTTAGCAAATGCTTGTCAACTTTTCATATTATCCTCTTGGCTAAAAAGCTTTTAAGTGACATTGTAACTCAGAGAACTGTGCCTGCTGTTGCAGTGGCTGAAGCTGTTTCCATCTCCCTTGCTTGGCTCTGTAAAATGAGATTGATAATTGAGATGGAGTAAAAGTTCCATGGCAGCTGCTCCAGCAGTCCTGTCCCCTGCTTTGTGTATATTTATGTAAATATAAAAAGCAAAAAAATCAATAATTGCAACGCTTGTAATCTCCAAATTAAATTACTTGCTTGGCTAGGAGGGAAGACATGCAGATAACTGATAGAGTTGATAATGCAAGCTCTAATTTATTAAAACTTACAGTGATCTTATATGGGATTTCTTAGGATTGAACACAGTCATGTTCTGATTGGTGAGTTTCTTATGAGCTAATTGGTTATTCTTGGGCNTTGTGACGAGGAGGGAAGACATGCAGATAACTGATAGAGTTGATAATGCAAGCTCTAATTTATTAATATATGGGATTTCTTAGGATTGAACACAGTCATGTTCTGATTGGTGAGTTTCTTATGAGCTAATTGGTTATTCTTGAGCCATTTGCATACACAGTTGTCTTGTCATGATTGGTTAATTGCTCATACATGGTTGGTTATTTCTTGATGCCTATGATTTGCATATGGCTTCTTGCCTAACAGTTTTCTATCCAGGGTTCTACCTCGTTCTCTGGAGAATCTTTGCCCAGTTAGCAAGATGCAGGAAACTCGAATTACAATGTTTCTTTTTATACCATTATTATTGCAAAGCATAAGCAAAATGGTAAAGCCCCATTGTTTTGCTCCATCAGAACCTCATTGTTTTGCTCCATCAGAACATCCCTGCATGTTGCAAACCATCAGCTCTGTCCTGGCCATCACAGCAATCCTAATGATTCTGTTCTGTTCAAGCCATTCCCCAATAAATTACTGAGAACCATCTGTAACTCACTCCTGGTAAGAGCTGTTGTTTCTGTTGCTGGCAGGTACCTGTACAAGCTGTGTGACCTGCACAAGGAGTGTGACAACTACACAGAGGCTGCCTACACCTTACTCCTGCACGCAAAGCTGCTCAAGGTAAACCCCAAACCACATCCTGGGCCTGGGAAATCCCAGCAGCAGCAGCCAGGGGGGTGTTTGTCCCTCAGAACAGTTGCACCTCCAGCACATGAACAGCTCTGTGCTGGGTTCTCTTTCCACGTGGAATTCATGCAGTGAGCAGAGCAAGGCCTCACTGCATGGCAGAGGTGCATCCTGAGCTGGGTGGAGTGTGATAAGTCAGCACCACAAAATCCAAATTGCAAATATCCCCATTGTACCACATGGGAAAGCCTCTAGCCAGGTACTTTAGTTAATGAGCTGTCGTGGTTTAACACCAGGTGTCTGCTGAGGAAGGCAGGAGCCTCCCTTGGATGGAGAATGGAAACCCCCTCCCTCCAAATTATTATAATTTGGGATTTAAGGGGCTCTCAGGCAAAGAGATGGAGTAGGAATAACAGTTCATGATTTAGGAGAACTAAAATAAAACAAGCTTGCAGTATTACAAAACAAACAAAGCCAGTGCCAGAGTCAGGATCCAGCCTGAGCCCTGTGGGGGCTCAGGGGTTGGTGGCNCAGTGGTGATGGATGGGCCTGGTGTTCCTCTGAGATCCCAGTGGAAAGGCTGCCTTGGTGTCCCAAATCCCAGGTTTTTATCCAGGTAGGGATGCTTGGCTCCTCCCCTGGCTGGAGCATTTCCCAATGGGATGATGGAATTTGATCAGGGACACTCAGTGGCCCCTGAGCAGAAGATCTGTGCCTGGAGGGAGGCTGGGTCCTGGCAGGGATAGAGAAACTGCCCCAGGTGGATTTTATCAGCTGGGCTATGACAGAAGATCACAGCACCCCCAGCCCAGTTCCAGCAGAGGGTGATGGAATAACCCAGCTCTGGTTCCATTTTGCACCTCAGCCCATGACAGCAGGAGCTCTCCACAGATCTTTTGTGCTGCAGCCTGCTCTCCAGTGTCTGTAACAGATTCAGTTTGGATTTCAGACAGTCGTAGGGAGATTCAAATGGCCTTCTTTCCAAGTTCATGCCTTTAAATGGTGCATATAATTTGAGGGCAGTGTTACCCAGTTTACAGCACATTTGAAGAGGCACAGCAATATTGCTCCTCTGCAAGGGATGTTTGGTGTAGCCTGCAATATGCACAAATAACACGTTACCTGCAGAAAGTGCCTGAAATAAAGCATCTGAATGCTTCACACTCTCCACTGCCAGCCAGAAATGGAGTCAAGCTGTATTTCAGAAGCATTAATCCCCCTGAAAACATTCTGGAGAGAAGATGTTGTCTCTAACCTGCTTTTTTATGTGCATAATGTCACAGATGTGGGAGCAGGCAGCCACTTTGCTCTCCTGGTTATCGTTTAGGAAGATGACACTTGTGTCATGAAATCACATTTAATACAGCTGAATCATCACTGGATTCCTGGGTTTATGTTTTAATTTTGACTGGGAAAAGTAAAAATCTCAATGTGATAAGACTTACAGGTTTTACAAGAGTTTGTTTTAGTCCTGTTTGTCTTCCTCACATTTTACAACCTGCAGTGAAATCTTTCTCCCTCAGGGAGTTCTGGATCTCTTTCCACTCCCCTCAAGGACAAGGGGCAGAGAGTCAGGGGCAGAATAAATGAGAATTTCATTTCCCCCTTGATCTCCTGCTCATTCCAATGATGAGTGTATTGCAGCCTCCAGGACCAGGGAAAGTTCCCCCTGCCATGGCAGGGGATGGAACAAGATGGGCTCTGAGGTCCCTTCCCACCCAGAGCAGCCTGGGGTTTGTGTTACTGCACCTGCTGTGCTCATGGTGCCCCTCTTCCTCCAGGAAATGGATCTCATCCTCAGCAGCCAACTGTTCTTAGCAATCCTGGCTTTAATTTCTGCAATCCCAGCAAAGTGTGAGTGTCAGATATCTATTTTGAAAAGTTGAAAAGGGGAAGGTGTTAAATGAGATCCTTCTGATGGATGCTCTGAGAATTATTCGTACTTCAGAGCTGAGCAAACTCGTCCAAGCCATAAAAAGACTCAATATGATGCAGAGGGTACATGTGCAATTTAAATTAAGGCACTCTGAAATGTATTTACTGTATTTTAAAATCATTAGAAGGTTGTTACACAAGGAAACTCCTCTAAGATTCATCTGGAGTGCAAAAGCACTGTGCCCACTTCACATGGATGAACCTTTTAGACAGGATGAAGGATTCATTCCTGAATAAATGATGGAATAAACCATGCCATAAAACATTACTCCAGCTTTCACCTGGCATGGCTTGGACTTGTTGGACAATTTACTTTCTGTGACCTCAAATTAGAGTTTAGCCAGTTGTGGCTTTTCTTAGGGAACGTGTTCAGAGAGCACCTGAGTGTCTCAATGTACTCCTGAATTCAGTGGAAGAACTTCATGGCAAGAAATACCCAATTTTCCTTCCTTTTGATGCAAATCCATAGCAGACAGCAAATTCCAGGGCAGGATTTGTCACAGGTTTTCATCCCTGAGTGGATGTTTGTTTATAAATATAATTTCATTAGAGGCTGGAATTACTTGATTATAGAAGTCCATCAATCTCTATCTCAATCCCTGCTCCTGCAGCCCTTGGTGGAGGCAGGAGTTCAGCAATACTGGGGGAGTGTAACTGAGCAATGGAGTTTTTCTGTCAGGCCTGAGGACAGGATTTTCAATGACACTGATCACGGGCAGGTATTTCAGCCCTCAGATTTTAATGGGATCACATGGAGGGCAGGACTGAGAGCGTGTGAGAATTTCACCTTTAAATCTGCAAGAAGGCTCTGTCTGTGGAGAGAGAGAGGCCAAATTACTGCAAGCTGATGAAGCACACTCAAGAAATGAGACTTTTGATGTGTTTTCAACCCTTTCTGTCCAAACTGAGGTGTTTAAAACTAACAGAAGTTAGCAGCTCTTAGCATGCTGAAAAAAATGCCACCGCATTGCAGGTTTGTGTTGCTCAGAAAGAGAGTTCAGAGCAGAGCTGTGGGTGTGTGCATGGCCCAAACACAAACATTTTGGCCAACTCAAGAAGTGGTTGGGTGAAAATTAATAACATCTAGGAGGTAAAGTGGCAATAATTCTGGAAATTAATCTGGGAGTTGCTCAAAGCAGCTGTGGCTGCCTCTGGATCCCTGGCAGTGCCCAAGGCCAGGCTGGACATTGGGGCTGGAGCAGCCTGGGACAGTGGGAGGTGTTGGGATTGATGGGATGGGAGGGGATGGGATGGGATGGGCTGAGCTTTAAGCCCCTTTCCAACCCCAACCATTCCATGCTTCTTGTGATTGACATCTTTCCCTTGATCTGTCAGGCTGGAGGAGCCAGAGCTGCTAATTGCAGACAGGCTGGATAAAGTTAATTATGCCTTCCCTGCCTGCAGAGATCCTCAGGGAGTTTGAGCCATCTCATTTCCCTGCCTGCAGCCCTTCCCCTTGCGCTGATGGATCTGGGCTCCAGGGTTTCTCTCACACAAAGTGAAGTGTTCATTGTGTCCCCAGAGGGTTGTACCCATCAGCAGGCCAAGGTCACTCTCATCAAACTCACTGAGGAGAGGAAGCCACCTCCAGAAGCTCCCTTGCAGCTGATAGATGTAATTAGCCTCCAATTACAGCATCCAGATAAATGCTCCTTGTGCCCAAGGAAGCAGAGGGCACAGCTGTGAGAAAACCCTTTGTTGGTGCAGTAGCACTTCTTTAAATGCAGCCCTTCTCTTGTGTTTCAGTTCAGAACTCACACTTTTGGATTTGCTTTCACTTTTCCCCTTTTTTTGTGTGATTTAGTGGTCAGAAGAAGCATGTGCAGCACATCTTACCCAGCGGGATGGATACCAAGCTGCTACTCAAGGACAGCTGAAAGATCAGCTCTATCAAGAAATTATCCATTACTTTGACAAGGGCAAGGTAAAAAGGGAAGAAAAAAAAGTGCAAATGTATTTCATTGCTTTTCTCTTGAACTTATAAATTTAATAGTAAACATAGTTTGCATCCAGTGACCTTCAGGAAGCACTTACAGATAATGATGCTACAAAAAAAAAAAGCCAAAAGAAACCAATGGTACATTTATAACTCCTCTCTTAAGGGTAAATATATGGGCATATGATGCCATGGAGTAAATAAAAAAGTGATGCATGTGATTTGGAGGACTTTTTCTGGCAGTTACAAAAGCTAATGGAATCCTTCAGCTCCCCTTGTTTTTTCCTCATGTACACAAAAATAATTCCCTCGGGGCCTGGATGTCTGTGGTTCATCTCATAAATATCCTGGGAGGAGGATATTTCATTGCAATTGCATCTTTTAATGCAGAAGGAATTTGCATTTGGCATTGCTTGGTGTTGGGGAGGAAGGGGCTTAATGTGGGAGACAGGGGTAGGGCAGTGTTTGGATATTCCAGGCACAAAATATTCAAGT
This sequence comes from Polioptila caerulea, assembly GCA_013397295.1. Taxonomy (NCBI): domain Eukaryota; kingdom Metazoa; phylum Chordata; class Aves; order Passeriformes; family Certhiidae; genus Polioptila; species Polioptila caerulea. The sequence goes on along the minus strand of VYXF01006676.1, from coordinate 119,996 downwards.
ATGGAAGTAGGAATCCCTTTGTCAGAACATTTCTGAAAAATAAACTTGGGGTTTGAAAGTAAACTCTGTAGGGAGAACAGAAATGGTGTTTTCTAGTAGAATTAGAACATTATCCAGCCAGCCCATCCTTTCCAGGTGAGTTTTTAGCAGAATCAGATGAAAATCCTTGAGTCATTTTGATAGGAACTGTAATTTCTATCATTTTGTTAGAAATGATGCTTAAAAAGTCAAACTGTATAGCTGATCTTAATGCAATATTTAAAAGTTCTTAATGGGTGATGCTAAATGTAGTTCTGGGTTGGGGTAAATCCTGTGATTCTGGACTGGGATAAAAGGTGTAAAAATACAATTCTGCAGTGGTGCAGAAGTGGCTGTTTGGGGCTGGGGCTGGTGACTGACAGTGCTAGTGCAGTCTTTTAATGGTTTTCTGCCAAAAATCAAACTTTCTTTCTGTTTTTAGGTATTCTCTTTAATCACAATTAGCACAAGCATTTCAGACATATCCAATTTGACTTTACTTTCTTGGATGTTTAGAAGATTCATCTGCCCATAGACAGTGTCTGTAGTTTATCTGCTTTTCTTTGGAAAAGGGGGGATTTCCAGAAGTTCCAGCTTTTCCTGAGTGAATGAGAAAAATCTCATTTGAATGAGGGTCTCAGCTGATTTTAAAGCTTATTTTCATCCTACATCCCTGTCTGGAAGGAAAAGCAGGAGTTGCCTGGTTTTATTTTGTTGGTTTTTGTCTTTCTGGCTTCCTGCTGCTCCTTTCTGGTGTCTGGGCACTGGGAATTGTTCTGCTGAGCACCAGTTCTGTGCTGGACTCAAGTGCCAGGACTCCTGTGTGATTTTTGTGTGTGAGAGGAGATGATTCATTTCCAAACTGCTCTTTCCTACTTACACATATTCCTCATTTTCTGGTCACTCAAGCTGGTGATAATTTTTTCACATTTACTTCATGAAAAGGGAAATAAAAAAATCAATATACACTGGGAATATTCACCTTAGGTGATTTTGCAAATGTCAGGAAGCTCCAGGTGGGGGTTTCCAGTGTGGATTGAAGGTAATCCTCTCATTTGGGATGTTCTGACATGAAGTTCTTGCACTCCTTGAGCAGTTTGCAGAAGTAGCCCAGCAGCTGCTGTGTCTCTCTGTGATCAGTAACACACCTGGAACAGCCTTTGCTGGGCATTTTTGGGACACTGAACCCATGCCTGTGGGGATCTCTCTGCTTTTACAGAGATATCCCCAAGGTGTTAAAAGTCCTTTTCCCTGCCCAAGGTGAAGAAAAACGTGCAATCTTCAGTCTTCGGGTTTTTTATTATTGTTTATAATAACTTATCTAGAACATTGTTCTGTCTGTTCTGCCAAGGCCTTCACATCAGGACAGTCTGAGGGGATCCCCCACCCAAAGGGCAGTGTTTATCTTTTATACTAAGAACTACCTATACCTTATTTACAGCTATTTTCCAATACCTATCCCCTATGTTGGACAGTGTGCATTCTCTCTAAACCAATCACCAGTGCCACCATCACAGCAGGATCATGGAGGAGATGAAGAAGAAGGAAGAAGCCCAAAAGCCATGTGGTTCTTCCATCTTGGCTTCACCCACCCCCATGTACTAAAACCCAAAATCTACTTTTTCACCCTGTGACAATCTTATTATTATTCTATTTACATTTGTGAGACTTGTATTTTTTCTTTAAAGCTGGTAATCTCTCCCAAGGACTAAAATCCAACCCACAGGTGTCCTGGGCTTGGTGCCAGGGCTTCTGAGCCCTCTGGGCCCCCTGCACAGGTCCCTGAGCCCCCAGGGCACTCAAGGACAAGCTCTGGGTTCCCACACATGCCCAAACCAATTCTGGGTTTTTGTGCCCTCAGCACCCAGCTGGGTCCCTGCCTGGCAGTTCACTCCAGATCCCACTTGTTTGATTTCCCTTCCCATGAAGTTACCAGGAGGTGTCAAAAGCAGGTCAGCAGCACTGGACAGCTCCAGAGCCTCTCCAGGCATCTGCAGAAGCTCAGGAGTTTTGTTTTTAAGTTGTGAGCCCGAGCCTCTCCCACCCCATCCTGCCTGGTGGGAAGCTGTGGGCTTGGGAAGGAGGGAGGTGTGGGAGTTAGAAACATTATGCAGGAAAAACAGAGCAAAGGGATTTCCTAAAATTGAGTTTAAAACATTGGCTTTTTGGTTTTTTAATTTGAAGGCTGGTGTAGTTCAGCCTCTCAAAAATCAGGCTCCCTTTCTCTTGGCAGAGTAATTTCCCAGAGGAATTCACAGTTTCCTTGACTGCTGAAAGCCAACCATGAGGCTTTTCCCTTAAATACTGGCATTCATGGGCAGGTGATCTGAGATTTAATCCTCCACACAGGGGCTGGAATGGAATGAACTCTTCCCTCTGGCCCAGAAGGGCCTGAGCCATTTGTGAGTGAGTGAGAGAGAGGTTGGCCTTGCCCTGAAGGCAGGAGTGTGGGCTGAGAACAAAATGCTGGCCCTCACCACGAGTACCCCTGGTAGTTCAAGATCTGTTTAGGATTCCTCATTTTGATTTCTATTTTTAATCTGTTCTTCTTAGGAAGTTGGCTTTTTTATCTGTATTTAACTATTGGTAAAGCTGAAGTACAACTTTCAGGGAAGGAGCATTTTTGAGAAACAACTTTGGCATTTTGCAGTTGTTCTACTTTGTGGATTTGATTCCTTATTACTCATGCTCTTCATTCCTTTCCTAAAGGAAAGTTGTTTCCCTGGTAGAGGGCTCCTTTTCTCTCCTAGATTATTCTTGAATGCACCACACTTTCCAGTCTCCATCTCTCTTGGCTTTTGCCCTTCAAATCTTTATTCTCAGACTTATCCCAGCAGTCTGACCCATCCCTTGACCTGCTCTCAAGTGTTTGCTCTCTCTGTGTTTTCCTGAAGCTTTGTGATTTCCAACAAAGCCCCTAATCCAGGGACTTCACTGGAAGTTGTTGGGTTAGAACATCCCAAGGCGAGAAGGGGAAATAACGACGGGAGTCAAGGGATGAGGGAAGGGTGGCATTTTTCCTGTGGAAGGAGTTGCTGGAAATCAAAGCTGATGAACTCCTGAATGCTCCCTGGCAAAGATGAGGTGTTGTTTTAAACCAGCTTTGTTTGTGGAGCCACAGAAGCAGCAGCAGCATTCCTGTTCCTGCCTGGTAGAACGTGGGAGCAGCGACAGGCTCAGGTTTGCTGGTGATGCTGCTGCCCATAAATCAGGACAGGTTTTCCTCCATAAATTCAAAGTGTTGCTCCTGAGGAGAAAAAAGTAAACAAATGCACGCTGCTCATTTATTTCTGCTCCTCCTTTCTCCCTTCCTCCTCCAAAAAAAAAAAAAAGCTTTTACTGCTTCACAGCAGCCACAGAACAGAAAATATCTGAAATTATACAGCAAATGCCATGCTTTGGCTTAAAAGCCTTTTTTTCTGGCTCATGGGATGACATCAAATGGCTTTTTCTTCCATCTTAACGAGTGAGTGGTGAAATTCACCTGTCTGCCAAAAATCTGTGTGGGGCTCGTGGCCAGCTCAGCCCTGGAGCTGGGAAGGACAGGGAGTCTTGGGAGAGGGAGGATGCAGGGTCTGACCATGTTCCTGATGAATATATTTATTTATTTCAAGAGTTTCCAACCTGGCTGTATCTTGAATGCAGTGCTGACAATAGAGAAATGCTGAGTTGGAGCATTTTATTTGAAATATTAAGCCTTCATGCTGGTTAATTAACACTGCCTGAAATTTAACCTGCTTAGAAAGTCCCTCCCACATCAGAGTATGGCACCATAATATTCTTATCCCAGACTATTTCACTGCTCCTGGCCATTAACTCTGCAGGAGCTCAGAAATACCCTGAGCTCCTCCTTTGCTGCTATTAACCTCAAAAACTAAATTGGATGCTATATTTCTTTCTGGCCAACATGAAATCCAGCTTGAAAAAGAAATTAAATCACTGGGTTTTCCCTAAAAACATCTGCATCTACAAAAGTCTCACCCATAACAATTTGCAGCTCATGTCTACACAACTAAATTTAGGCTCTGCACATTTTTCTTACCCCCTGAGTCTAAAAGAAGCGTTTTCCTCCCAGTATCAGCAGCCTCTCTCCCTGGTACCCTCTCCAGATAAATTGTTTCTCCCATTAATGAGTTGTACCTCGTACAAATCCTGTGTAGTAGCTCCCTGTACAACTCATTTCTGCAGAAGACTTGCCATGTCCTGGGCAAAGCTGGGAAAGCTTCCAAGGCAGGAAATCTGTGAGGCAGCAGATTGGGAGTTATTGACCTTCAAGAATATAGATTTCATTTATCAGGATCCTGGGCCACAGCCGTGCTGTCCTCACCTGAATAAATTGGCTCTGGAGTAAACAGCTGAATTTTTCAGAGGCTTGTGCAGGGGATGTTCTCTGAGAACAGGGGGGAAAATCTCCAGCTTTGGGTTGGTTTTCTGTGGTGTTGGAGGAGTTGTGGTGCAGCTGCACGAGGCAGAAGCCAGGGAGGTCAGGAAATAGCCTCAAGTTGCACCAGAGGAGGTTTAGGTTGGATGTTAGGAGAGGTTTCTTCATGGAAAGGGCTGTCCAGCAGAGGAACAGGCTGCCCAGGGCAGTGGTGCATCCCCATCTCTGGTATTCAAAAAATGTCTGGATTTGACCCCTGAGGACAGAGTTTATTGTTTAACAAGGTGGTGGTTGATGATCTTGGAAGTCTTTTCCAACCTTAGTGATTCTGGGGACTCCTGGGCCTCTGCACTTCAGGGCTCTCTCCACTGAGAGGTTGAGTTCCATAATCCAACTCCTCACTGTTCCTCTGGAGGATCAGCTGGGCCTTGGGATTTCCAAACAGAGATGTTGGAGCACAGGGAGGTTTTTAAGAGGTAATAGAAACAAAAAGTGGGTGCTTTTCTCTAAGAGCAGAGGTCTTGGCTGGAGAGGGACAAAGTTAGAGATTGGCAAAAGTAGAAAGAATTTTCTCCCCTTTATCCCTTTTTTTATTGTGTATTTGCACTATGATAGAAAAAGTACCTGAAAGTGTTTCCTTTAAAAATAATGGGACACAGTGTCAGCAGGAGAACTCTGTGAACTGACTTCTACAGAAACTTGAGAGGAATTCCAGTAATTTAAGCCAGAAACAAATTAATATCTGGAGCTGCTCTCCTGAGAGGGCTGGGATTGTTCCATCTGGAGAGGAGAAGCTCCAGGGAGAGCTCAGAGCCCCTGCCAGGGCCTAAAGGGACTCCAGGAGAGCTGGAGAGGGACTGGGGACAAGGGATGGAGGGACAGGACACAGGGAATGGCTTTAAACTGAAAATGGGGAGATTTCAATGGGATATTGGGCAGGAATTGTTCCCTGTTCAGGTGGGCAGGGCTGGTACAGGGTGCCCAGAGCAGCTGTGGGGGTCCCTGGATCCCTGGCAGTGCCCAAGGCCAGGCTGGACATTGGGGCTGGAGCCCCTGGGACAGTGGGAGGGGTCCCTGCCATGGCAGGGCTGGGATGGGATGAGCTTTAACCCAACTCATTCTGGGATTCCATGCTCTGTTTTTCTCCTGTTCATTTCCAGTTCCTTGCTAGGAAGAACACAAGGATTATGTGATTACTGGCTGTGTGTTGTACATGAACTAAATCTGGATCACTTTTAATTTGAGGATTCATTTTTCAGGCTCTGGAACATTTACAGAATCCATTATTAGTATTAATATTCAGTAACATCTAAAGGCTTTGTTCAGGCTAGAGGAGGTGCAGAGCAAGCAGCCTCTGCTCCCGTGTGTTTATGGTGTTGGCAGACAAGGGTGGGAAGGTGAAAAAAAGAATCAAAGGAGATTTAATTCTGCTGAAGTTGTTATTTAATCAGTGGCAGTGCTGGGGTACCTGTGGGCTGTGCTGTGTGGGCAGAGTGTGTCTGCTCTCAGAATCACTGAATGCTTTGGGTTGGAAAGGACCTTTAAAGGTCACCTGGTCCCACCTCATCCCGAGCAAGGGCATCTGTCAACTCTCCCTGGTTCCTCCTTGGGCACTGCCAGGGATCCAGGGGCAGCCCCAGCTGCTCTGGGCACCCTGTGCCAGCCCTGCCCACCCTCCCAGGGAACAATTCCTGCCCCAAATCCCATCTAAGCCCACCCACCTTTTGCATTCCCTGTTTGGGAACACATCTGTGCCTATCCAGGAGTCAGTGGGAAGAACCCACTTTTTTGTTGTTGTTTACAGTGTTGATGCAAATCAAAAATTATTTAGATTTCAGTTCATTTCTCTAATTTTGGAGAGGGACTGGGTTAAATCTGGAACACACAAACAGGGAACCAGGGCAAGGGAAGTGATGGTCACACCGTTGTCTTTGAAATGAAAATATGCAGAAGTTATGGATGACTGAAGTTCACAAGAAAATGGCACTCAAAATGAGGGAAGGTTAAGTGATTTTGAAAGCTTTCACTTGCTGACTTAACAAACACCTGAATATTAGTTCAGTTCCTATAAATTGGTGCTGTATGGCCCTTCTGAGTCAAAATTAACTCTGCTTGGTGAGTGAAAATGTCCTCCTTTTTCTGCAACTGTGCCTTTACTCTTAAATTCATGTTAATTTTTGTTTAAAAATAAGAACATGCTCTGTATCATCATGCTAGATTAGATCCATAATATGGATAAAAACATTCAGATCCTTCCATTTGCAAAAATTGCATTGCAGAGTGTTCAGGCTGCCTTGTAATTTCCTGCAGACGTGATCCCTCATTACCGTGATTGTAATTAGTCCTTCTGATGCATTTTTCACCTTCAAGGCACTTTACAAACATGAGGCAACTCCTGCTCATTCCAGTGCTCTTCCCCACATAAATAACGTTGTGAACCTTGTTGGAGAAATAAGTAAAATCAAGAGGAGGGGTCGAACACCACGAGGAGCTGCAAGGGGAGGTTAATGAAGGAGCAGATTCTGCCCCTTGTGAGCATTCATGGCCTTTTCCTCTTAAATTAAGTCACCACTTTGCCCAAACATCATCCCAGCTGCTTTGTGCATGGCTCAGAAGCTCCTTTGCCCTCGCTCAGCCCCACAGTGCAGTTGTTAGCCCTTATTTTGTCTTTATTTGGAGGGCAGAAATCTCTCTCCTTTTTCCCTGTTGTTTCCCATAACTGTTTTTCCCTCTGCATTTCCTCATCTCCTGCCCCAGCAGCAGCTCCCTGCCTCTCCAGGCTGCTGCTTTCCAGCCATTCCCTCTCAGTTTGCCAGCACAACCTTTCAGTCCATCCCTGCACTTGAAAATTGGCTCCATTTTCCAGAGAGCAGCAGGGATGGACAGTGAACCCATCTTGATTTTTGAGACATTGGCACATTCCACGTGAAGACTTGCTGAGGATCCATCCTTAATTTTTTATTCTTATTTTTTAAATCAGCATCCAAAACCAGGAATTTCTCTAAAAGTCTTATTTTTCCCAAGTTTTCCTGATACACTAAGAAATGCAATTTCAACTTGCTGATCAGTAGAGAAATAGAATTCAAGAATTCACCTGATTTTTGGAGTGTGGAATTTAATTTATGTCATTTAGGGAGTTTTGGGGTGTAAAATAGCTCTTAATTTGCCCAGTGCTTTAACGAGGATGGGATTGAAGGATTTTTATGGGGTGGATGCAGGGATCAGTTGTTGTGAAGGTTTCCCCAGGTCACCACTCCTCTCCCCAGCATCCTCCTCTCACCATCTTTGGAAGTTGTGGTGCTTCATCCCAAACTCCCTGTCCCCAAAGGTGGATGTTTTTAGGGAAAAATGGGGAATTGTGTGTTCAGTCCTTCCCCTGAGCCCTCCTCCCTCCTGCTCTTGGCAGCTGCATCCCCCCAGGATTCCACCAGGGCAAGGAACGTGTGGCCTGATGCTGAGAGGAGAATGAGGTGGTGTGGCCAGAGGATTTAAATTTAAGATGAAGGCTAATAAAATCTGCATTTCTAACTCATCCTGAAACTCATTTTTAAAGTAAGTGAGGTCAGCAATGCCAACCAAATTTCAGCAGCAGAGACAGATCATCAAGTTTGATCTTTGATAGCCTGGTGTGCTAATTTAAGCGTATTTTGGGATTTGAGTGGTTCTTTATCTTTGGAGTAGAAAAAACAAATGAAAAATGCACATTTAAAACCATTCTTGCTGCTCCTCATTAAGATTGTTGCCTTCTGAAGAGCTGAAGGATATTGTTAAATTTCTTTGGGTCACTTGAGACGGCTGCTGAATTTCATGGTTGAGGAACGAGAAGAAGAAGAACCAATGGAAATATAATGAGTATTTGTTCAAAGCAATATCTGCAAATTGCCTGTCCTGTCTAATACAGATTATAGATATTAGAGGGAGAGAGAGGTGATTATGAAACATAATCAATCACCAGCCTTGCTCCAAAGCCTTAGGTCCTGGCTTTCTTCGTGGACAGGCTGTGTTTACACATTACTGCATGGGCTGGCAGGAATCATTTCACTTCTGAAGCTCTTTGATCATTTGACTTGATTTGCATCCAGCAAATTTGCATCCCGTGCCAGGGAAGGTCATGGAGCAGATCACCTTGAGTGCCACCAAGCCAAGAAGGCTGAGGGACCTGGGTTGTGTTAAAAATGGTGTGGCAGCAGGGCCAGGGCAGGGATTGTCCCTCTGTGCCAAGGCACCTCCAATCCCGTGTTGAGTTTTGGGCCCCTCAGTGATAAAAAAGTCATTGGGGGGCTGGAGTGTGTCCAGAGAAGGGTCTGGAGCTCCAGGAGCAGCTGAGGGAGCTGGGAAGGGAATGGAGAACTCCTGAGGAGCTGGGAAGGGGCTGGAGAATTCCTGAGGGAGCTGGGAAGGGGCTGGAGAATCCCTGAGGGAGCTGGGAAGGGAATGGAGAATTCCTGAGGGAGCTGGGAAGGGAATGGAGAATCCCTGAGGGAGCTGGGCAGGGGCTCAGGCTGGAGCAAAGGAGGCTCAGGGGGCCCTTGTGGCTCTGCACAGCTCCTGCCAGGAGGGGACAGCCAGGGGGGATTTGGGATCTGGGAACAGGGACAGGGACAGGAGCAGAGGGAACGGCCTCAGGCTGGGCCTGGGGAGCTCAGGCTGGATATTTTGGAAAATTCCTTCATGGAAAGGGCTGTCCAGCCCTGGCACAGAGTCCTGAGGCAGTGGTGGATCCCCATCCCTGGAGGAATTTGAAAACCCTGTGGCTGTGGCACTTGGGGACACGGGGCACTGGTGGCCTTGGCAGTGCTGGGGGTGGTTGAACTCAGTGAACTTGGAAGGCTTTTCCAGCCTAAACAATTCCATGGTTCCATGAATAGAGACAATTCTAACCCCAGCACAGCTCTTTGGCACGTCAGATGCTCAGTGTTTTCAGGCATGTGACACAATTCATTTGGTTGCTTTATTCAGATTTATTTGATTCTAACGTTGATGTTTAACCAAGATAGGTAATTCAGCTTCTTTTTGTTGTTTTGTGATTTTTTTTTTTTTCCAACAGATGTGGGAAGAGGCCATTGCCTTGGGTAAAGAACTTGCAGAACAGTATGAAAATGAAATGTTTGATTATGAACAACTCAGTGAACTGCTGGTAGGTTTTTTTAATGACATAGACACTGCAATAATTTATTTCAGAGTTGAATTTCTAAGCTTTTAAAATATAAAAAATACTATAGCAATGGCAGTAAAATGCAGAAACAAATACCCATCATGGCTTTGTTGGACCAATGTCAATTAACTGGCTACCACTGGATTGTCTGAAAAACACTGAATTTTTTTTTTTAGCTGAAAGAAAAACATTTCAGTAGTGTTAAGCTGATTTATTTGGGGTATAAAAGGAAATTTTGAATTTAAATATAAATGGGAACATAAAAAAAATCCCCATTCTCTCTCAAGTGTCTTTCTATATTCACGTTTCTTTTTTTAGGTATGAATAATCCCCAAGCATTCATGTCTCCAGTCAGTTATTTTTTGCCCTGACGTTACCCATTCATTATTCCTGCACCATTTTTTCCTCCTGTTCCCTTCCAAAGAGATAAATGGCAGCTGTCACTGTCCCTCCTCAGGTCCCAGCCATTTCCACAGGAGCTGGAATGTGATTCCAGTTTGGTTCTGAAAATTCTCGACTCTAAAGTTTCTGATACCTTTTGCTTTTGCACTCACAGTACATTTTCCTGAATTTCTCTGAGTTGTTTCTCTGTTTTCTTTATCCCAGTGTGTCTGAGCTGGGCATTCCTGCAGTGTTGAACTCAGCTCCACACAGCTCCTGGTGGGGTGGGCACAGAATATTCTTCATTTCAGTAGAAAAGGAATCGGGTGGGATTGTTCCTCAGCTACAATTGTTGGAATTGTTGTCAGATGTGATTATTCACCAGGGGGTGGCTACTCTCTGACTCTCTCAGTTTTAGTTTTCCATCTCCTTGGGAATGTGAATGGGTTTGTGACAGAGGCAGCCACTCTTTAATCATCCTGCTGGATCCATTTTGGAGGAGAAGTTGGAATTGGCACTTGATTCATTGTAGCCAGTGATCACAGAGTGACTGAATGATTTGGGTTGGGAGGACCTTAAAGCTCATCCAGTTCCCCCCACTTTGCCAGGGGCAGCAACACCTCCCACTATCCCAGGTTGCTCCAAGCCCCAGTGTCCAGCCTGGCCTTGGATATTTCCATGGAGTTTCTCCCTCTTCTAAGAAGGGAGACCCTGAACTTTCAGTCCTCACATCAGACAGTTGAGTTTATCTGCTCTTTATTCATCAGCCAGGAGATGAGATGCCACAGAATTAGTCCTGGGGTGCATTTCCCTCACAAGACAGAGATCAAAATTCCCTCTCCCACATGAGTCAGGTCTCACATACCCCATCAGCTTTTCTTATTGCTGCTGCTGCTGAACAGCTCTTTCTTTCCTCTCACAATAAAATTTAGAAGTTTTTTGTTCTTTCCATTCTCCCTCTTGTCTCTTTTCTTCAAGCAATATTAAGTATTAGCCTCTAAGACAACTCACAAGTGACAAAACAGTTTGGCTCCAGACGAGCTGAGAAATCCTCAGCAGATCTGGGTCTTTGTAGTCTTGGTGCCATTTACTGTTCTCTGTCGTGTGAGCAGCACTAAACCTCCCCCCAGATCAAAAGTCAATCTCTTTGCAGAGATAATAGACTAAAAATAAGTTAATGAAGTGATCTTCTGAAGCTGCTCATTTGCTATTATTTCATCATTAGAGATAAAGAACTCGGCGTCAAAAGCAGATGGCGTCTGACATGCGTGTGTTTATGCCAACATTTACATTTTCCTGCAATTCTCAACTGCCTGCTTTCCATATGCAAATTCATGGTTGTAAATATGGAAAAGAAGTAGTAGGAAAATGTAATGAGATGTAAGAACCCAAATCTGACAAGTCAGCACCATTGGGATGAGCTGTGTGTGGCTTCATCCTTCCGGTGTTCTGGCATTGGAATTGTCACAACTGTGATTTCAGATTGCCTTGCAAGTTCCTGACCTTCCCTGCCACTGGATGTGAGTCAGTGAGGTTTGCCAAGATGAACTCCATCAAAATGGAGATTTTGGATATGGAGCAATGAAGTTCACAATGATGTGCTCCATCAAATTTGAGATATTGGATATGGAGCAGTGAAGTTCACAACGATGTGCTCCATCAAAATGGAGATTTTGGATATGGAGCAATGAAGTTCACAGTGATGTGNAAGTTCACCAACATGAGGTCCATCGAAATTGAGATATTTGATATGGAGCAATGAAGTTCACAATGATGTGCTCCATCAAAATTGAGATATTGGAGATGGAACAATGAAGTTCACCAACATGAGAGCGATCAAAATGGAGATATTTGATATGGAGCAGTGAGGTTCATCAGGATGAAGTCCATCAAATTTGAGATATTGGTTATGGAACAATGATGTTCACAGTGATGAAGTTCAGCAAAATTAAGATATTGGATATGGAGCTGTGAAGTTCACCATGATAAAGTTCATCAAAATCAAGATAGATCTTAGGGAACAAATGGTCAGATTCACCATGATGAGTAGAAAATTCCTGGCTATAGAGTCTGGTATTTCCAAATAATGCCATGAATCTGAGAAAAAGACCAAAAAAAAAAGAGGGGAATGAAACATCCTTAAATTAGAGATGCACACAGGATCTTGAGGATAAGAAATCTCCTAAAAGCTCAGGTCATTCAAATCCCTCCTGTTTATTTTGCAGAGAAAACAAGCCCAGTTCTATGAGAACATTGTGAAGGTGATACGACCAAAACCTGATTATTTTGCTGTTGGATACTATGGCCAGGGATTCCCAACATTCATCAGGGTAAGTGTCACCTGTTTCCACAGAGGTTTCTTGCTCTGGAAATTTCCTTGGTTGGAGAAACCTGCCTGACACTGACAGGTGTTTTTTAGGTGTAGAAAACAAACACTGGCTTTGCTTTTTTGGTTTCTAAGATGGAATAGTTGAATTTTAGAAGAAAACTTTCTCTTCAAACGTGTTCAGTACTTTCTATTTCTTCAGGGTATCACTAGAAATGAAGATAAATGACCCAATACATCACTCGGGGTCACAACCATCTGAAATGGTGACATTTTTGCCTGGCAGGTTAATATAAATTTATATATATAAAATATATAAGAGCATGGTAGAGAAGCCTTTTGTATGTGACCATGTTTTCAGGTGAGTGTCCTTTCCAGCATTGTCACCAAAATAAAGTGGATTATCAAAGGTGTGTGTGACACCTTTAAGAGCAATTTTTATCATGGATTTGTCTGTGTCTTGTGCCCATTTAAGACATGTGTCACTTGGTTGATGGCAGAATCATAACTTTAGTGACATTTTAAGGTTTTTTTCTAACTAATGTTAGGATTTTTATGGGTTGAATTAGTGGGTAAAGAAAAGTGGGGTCATAACATGTCTGAACTGCATCTGTATTATGATTGTCTGGCACTTGGCAGTTGGTGACATGGAAAGAACCCATTATTATTTATTATTATTATTAACTTCCCAGGACATCCTGTGCCAGGCCCTCACCACCCTCACAGGAATGAATTCCTTCTCAATTTACCCTCTGAAAACCAGGCTGTTGAGTGCCCTGCTGATGGAGAAAATCCTCCCTTTTCCCTCTGTTCCAACATTCCCTGTGAATTACAAATGTGTTTACATAAATTACACTTAGACAGAGGTTTCTTAGCCATCCTTTATTGCCTTCCTTTCCCCAACTGAGCTTTTCAAAAGGCACCACTGCAGAATTAAACCCAACTGGGCAAATGTGAACAGCTCCAGGTTCCCATCCCCAGCCAAAACAGCCTTTTTTTAATAAGTGCTGTATAATTTTTTCACCAAGTATTCATTTTGAGATGAGTAATGAGGTTAAGCATATTCAGATGCAAATTTTATCTAAACTTACTTTAATATGTTTGATCAGTTAAAAATATGCAAGTTGTCTTTTACATTTTCCTTTAGAATTTAATGAACTCAGCAGCTAAATGGACTGTATAAAATATCTCTTCATTTTCTTTATTGGCAGAGAAGAAACCAATGCTTACAAATACAATAAACTTAATTTTAAAGTTATAAAGGGTTTAAAGTTTATAATGACAAAAATCTAATACATTAATGTGAGTCTTTTTATAAGAGTCAGTATTTTTGGATATTCCTCCTCAAATCTGCATTGGTTTATGTTTCTATTTTTCTCTGCCAGTCTTGGTTGCTCACCTAAGTGCCTTTGAAGAAATGTTTAAGTATAAAAAGCCTAATTCAGTTTATTTATTGACATCCATTCCATCAGCAGCCGTGGAAGGTGGAGGAGACATCTTGGATTTTGTAATAATTTCTCTCAAGATATTTTCAATGGCCACCAATGTTGCAGATCCTTGAAATCATGTTTTGAGGTGATTTTCGTGTGACTTATAAAAATACCAAAAGGTGAAATGGGCTTAATGATCCCAGGATTGAATTGGAGGTGAGGAAAGAAATATTGATAAAGCATTGACTACGAGACGGAGTGGGGAGCGTGGAACTCTTTGCGTGCTGAGAAGCGCTGACAGCGCTGGTGTCGGCACTTCCGAGGCCCCGGTTCTGTACTGGGAGCACTGGTTTCAGCTCTGGGGGTGCCTCTGTTTGCAGAACAAAGTGTTCATCTACCGGGGCAAGGAGTACGAGCGCCGCGAGGACTTCGAGGCGCGGCTGCTGACGCAGTTCCCCAACGCCGAGAAGATGAAGACAACGTCACCCCCCGGCGAGGACATCAAAACCTCCTCTGGCCAGTGTATCCTTGGGCTGTGCAACCAGTACAACCAGTGCAATCAGTGCATCCAGTGCATCCAGTGCATCCAGCAGCTCAGGTCAAGCATTTATGGCCAGCCTGTTGCGCTTCTGCCCTGACGGGTGTAACGCACCCGTTTTGTTGTTTTGTCCTTTTTTTTGGTGTGTGTTCCTGTTGAGCTGTTTGCTCTATGTGGCTGAAATTCCCTTTTTGCTTCTTAACCCTCAAAATTCAGATATTCAGTGCTTCACTGTAAAGCCCAAACTGGATTTACCCTCCAAATTTCACAGGCCGGTGTCGGAGCAAATCGTGAGGTGAGTTTGGGTTGGGTTTTGTCGTTTTCTCAGTCCCCTTTATAACACATTATTGTTGGATAATGAATCTCTTCACAGCCATGGAGGGTGGGCATTGTGAGGCCATTTAATTTATTTTTAATATTGGCACTCATTCCAACCCATTGGAAAATAGTGATCATGTATTTGTTCACGAACTTCCTCTAATATTGGAATTCAGTATCAATTCCTACAGACAGCATTTGATTTTCATTCTGCATTTGGGGCTTGGAACTGCCCCAGTGATCTTTGAGGTCACTTCCAGCCCAATCCATTCTGTGATTCCATGATTCTTTTCCCCCTTTTCAGTTTCTACAGGGTGAATGAAGTCCAACGCTTTGAGTATTCACGCCCTGTTCGAAAAGGAGAGAAGAACCCAGACAACGAATTTGCAGTAAGAAATTAGGAAGAAAATCAACCACTTTGGGGTTGCTTGTTTATCCCCCTTTATTTTGAGCACCTGAGCCATTCATTATCTTTTGCTTGTTGAGAAATAAATTCTAGGTTTAAAGGGATTATTTTTCATAGAAAGTTAATTAAACCAATTTATCATGTTCTCATTTATACGAATAGGAGAAAAATGGGCAAGGCTGTATTTATTTTTTTTAAAAACAGCTCTTCTGAGAAAGGATTTTAAATTGTTACACCTGAAATTTGTCTTGCCCTGAAGATTCCAGTCAGGCATCTGAAAATATTTTGTCACAGATACCTTTTACTTCTTTTTGCTTTTTTTTTTTTTTAACTAAACCTTTGTTTCATCTAGTGGTCAATAAATGAGTGTTGTGAGGAGGCCCTGGCACAGGGTCACCAGAGGAGCTGTGGCTGCCCCTGGATCCCTGGCAGTGCCCAAGGCCAGGTTGGATGGGATTGAAGTGGAAGGTGTCCCTGCTCCTGGAATTGGATTGGTTTTAAGGTCCTTTCCAACCCACACCATTCTGTGATTCCATGAAGATCCAGTAAAACCAGGAGATCTTTCCATGGTCTTCTCCTTCAGAAAGGGAGTGGTTGTTGCCTGCTGAGTCACGTACCAGATTGAAACCAGTGCTGCTCCAGCTTCCATTTGGAATTCCCCCCTGGCTCTGTGACATGTGCCACACCTTGCTCCTTGTCCTGGGGGTGATGTTTGGGGGCTTTGCTCATCATCTCTCGTGATGTGTCTCGTGTGTTCCCTTTGCAGAACATGTGGATTGAGAGAACCATCTATGTGACAGCCTATAAACTACCAGGGATCCTCAGGTGGTTTGAAGTCAAATCAGTTTTCATGGTAAGATCAGTTTGGCTTTATTGAGATTGTGTAAAAAAAAAAAGGGGGTTTTTATACAGGCCGGGAGCATTTGTGTGTCTCAGTGAGTGTGCTTAGTCCTGTGGACATGGAAACCATGGGATGGCAGCTGGCACATCCTGAGGGAACCTGCTGAGGGTGCTCATTGTTGCCTGGGGGTGACTCAGGCAATGCTTTTGCATTCCTGAGGAGGGATGGGAGTGCAGCCAGCCCCCCAAGGCCTTCAGCCCTTTTGTAAAGCATTTGTGTCTCTCAGCAGGTGCCTGGAATGAGGAGAGACCTGAGGTGGTGGAGGGGAAACCCTGCTCCACCCCAGAGAATCTAGCCTGAAGTTAATGAAAGAGGAGCTGGGTATTTTGATTGTCATTAATTTAAAACACCCCAATAATCAAAGGCATTGTGTCTGCATTTCTTACCACCCATGGTTAAAAGTTGTTTTTGTTTCTTCTCCATATTTTGCTAAATATACCCTCAGCAACCTCACAGAGTAACTCCAAAGTACTCATTTCTCTGTTCAGCCATTTAGACTGTTTAGATAAGACATATCCATTAAATGCCTTTAAGATTAAATTATTCTTATGCAGCTGTAATTTTTAAGTAGCAATAAAAACATTGTTACTGCGTTTTTGAAATCTCTCTTGTGAGGCTTATTTTTAAAGGAAAAGAACAATTTGCATATGATTAATTAAAACCTTTTTCATTGCTCCATTGAGGTTATGTTGGACAGTTGTATTTGGATGAACAGAAGTAATGCAGAAAATTACTATGGTATCTATAGTAACAGAATATGAATGTGATGTGTGACAGTAATAGGCAGCTGAATAAAACACATTGAATTTTTAATGAATTTCGTAGTTTCAATATAACCCTGATGGAGAAGATTGTATTTATCTTCATGATGGCAAGAAGGGCTGTTTGTAAAGGCTGGCAGATCTGATGGCAGCCCTGATGAGCAGAGAGCAGAGCCTGACAGGCACTTTGTGTGCAGCCCTCATGCTCTGCCTGGCATCAGAATGGGCACAAATCCTGGGAGAGAGCTTCCTGCCAGCCTTTTGGGAGCAAGGACTGCAGGAGTTGCATGGCTGAGAAATGATAGCAGAATGGAACTTAATAACACGTGGGAAGACTGCTACAGATAACTTCTGACCTCCTCTGGCACAGTTCCTACAAAATGGATATTGACTTTCCTCAAGATCCCTGTCAGCTAAAATGCTGCAAGGAGGATCACAGGGTTTACATCCCTGTAATGCTAAGTTGTGATTATGGATACAGATATTATTGATCCCTTGCTAAGCACCAGGATACTCCAGCAGCTCTGCATGTTTCATATTTTATTGATGGGACTGGAATATGGTTAAAGGGAGAGGTGAGACTGCATCAAATCAGTGCTGAGAGAACGGAGTAATTTCATAAATGCAGTGTATTATGTTACATAACCCATAGGAACATGCAGAGTTGCTTTAAATCTATTGGCTTTTCAAATTCCTTCTGAGCACTTTTACCTAAACCTTTGCAATCTGTTCATTATCTGGAAGGAATTTGGGGCCAGCATTTGTTATTCTGGATCTGATTTGCTTTAGCTGGACCCAAGAAGTTGTAGGGGAAAAATTTGCTGAGGCCAACCAGGGAATTAAAAATCAGATTTTGAATCACACCTGAGTTTAAACAGTGCAAATGGTGATCTCTGTTTAGTTTTTATCTTGGAATTTTGTACTGGTGCAAATGTCTCAGGAGAAAGTAATTCCTGAATTCCCTGGATGGAGTGAGGAGTGCCCAGAGTCAGGAAGGCACTGGGAGCAAGGCTCAGAATTTACACTTACCATAAATAGCTTTCAGCAGGTCCCAAAGCCCAGTTTGTAGTGGTGAGATGGCAACTGCAAATCTCCATCTCTGCCTTTAAAAAATTAGAGGGAGTGTTACAAGAGTAGTAAAAGAAAGGAGAATGAGAAAGAAAGCCATGATTGCTGCTACAGAAAAGTCAAAAAGCTGTCAGCTCAATGAGTGCTAATTTCTGGAGATGCTCAAGAGCTTTAAAAGCAATGGTTCATCAACACATTATTGCATAGTTATAAGGCCATTAATACAAATGACAGAATCCTAAATTTAGCTGTGATGTTCCCAGCAGTTCTTGCCCAGTCAGATGCTGAGTGTGGCTTCACTGCCCAGTCCAGATTCCCCCCGTGGCCCTCTGGGCTCTGTCCAAGCCTGGCCTGCTCCCTGTTCCCAGCAGAAACACCCAGCCCCTTCCCTGCCTTCCCGAATCATTCAGCAGGCAGGCTGCTCAAAATGCTAATTAAAACATCCTTGATGTAATCAGCTGGCAGGTGTAAGAGTAACAGCTAAAGAGATTTGATTATAAGTGGTTCTCAGAAACAGGGTAAGCAACTGATAGCCAGGTAGAAGTGCTGCTTTGTTTATGTAGCATTTATGGAAATGAGGCTGTAATCAAATACACACTTGCATTTTCCTCACAGGCCTCAATTAACCTTCCTTTCCTCCCCCTACCACATCATTTTTTTAATACAAGCAGGCTGTGTCTTCCACTGAGGACTCTCTATGCTCTGGGTCACTGCAAGTTACTGATTTTCAGCCCATTCCCTAATATTTAAAATATTTTAATACTGGCTTTTTTCAACATGAACTTTTGGAAAAAAGTGGTAGCTGGGCATAAAATGTAGCTGGAGTTCAGTCAATTAAAATAAAGAAAATTTTAGACAGCATAAGAGCTAATTCACCCCGTGAAGGCATCTGAAGACTCCCTTCATTGAAATCCAGGTAGAAAGAAAATTTCTCCCTTCAGTTCTCGATGCTCAGATGAAGAAAATGTGACCTCTTGGGGAAAAGCACAGCAGACAGCTTAGATGTCATCTCATCAACATAGTCAACTCGATGTCCTTGGAAACACACCAAAATAATCACTGCAAAAATATCTCCTTGATTTTTGAGCGGCTTAGGATTACATTTTCCATCAGAAAATCCACGTTAAAGTTATCATTTCTTTCTTACTGTTGCGTTAAGCTGGATCTTCTTTGTGCTGCTAAAACTCACCAACCCTTAATCTCTGCTGTTCTCCGTAATCCTCCAAAAAACCTCACGTGATTGCTGCCAGAGCCTTTCTGGATGCTGTGCTGGGATGTAATCCCTCCTGCAGCAGCAAAATGCAGTTCACTTCCTCCACTGACACCCATCATCATCTCAGTTACTGCAGCACACAGATACCAAATACCCCAATGCCTGAACTCACCCTCTTCTGGCAATCATTGGTCCAAAACCTCACAGTAACCTGGGCTCTGAAAGGCCTGGAATGTTTTCAGGTTAAAAACTCTGCCCCTGGCTGGAGATCTCCCTTTGTTTGGGTTTTAGGTGGAGATCAGCCCTCTGGAGAACGCCATCGAGACCATGCAGCTGACCAATGACAAGATCAATAACATGGTGCAGCAGCACCTGAACGACCCCAACCTCCCCATCAACCCCCTGTCCATGCTGCTCAACGGCATCGTGGACCCCGCGGTCATGGGGGGCTTCGCCAACTACGAGAAGGTGACCCCGGAATTCCCGGAATTGCCAGGGTTGGCTGAGCTCCTGCTGGGCCTCAGCTGATCCCAGCACAGCAGGGACACGGAGAGAGGCCAGAGAGGGATGGAGCAGCTCTGCTGGGAGGGATGGCTGGGATTGCCGGAGAGGAGAGGAGAGGAGAGGAGAGGCGAGGCTCTGGGAGAGGAGNCTCCAGGAGAGCTGGAGAGGGACTGGGGACAAGGATGGAGGGACAGGACACAGGGAATGGCTTTCAACTGAAGGAGGATGGAGTTAGATGGGATTTTGGGCAGGAATTGTTCCCTGGGAAGGTGGGGATGGCATTCCCAGAGCAGCTGTGGCTGCCCCTGGATCCCTGGCAGTGCCCAAGGCCAGGCTGGACATTGGGGCTGGAGCAGCCTGGGACAGTGGGAGGGGTCCCTGCCATGGCAGGGGGGCACTGGGGGGGGTTTGAGCTCCTTTCCAACCCAAAGCACTGTGATTCTGTGATTCCATCATTTTCACTTGGTGTTGGTGGCTGTTACTTGGCAGAATTTTTTAAGTTGATGGATTTTATCTTCGTTGTAGCTCATTCCTCTGGTAGGAGATGTTCCATTTCCTGAAATAATGGCTCGTTTCTCTCTCTCTCATTTAGGCTTTTTTTACTGAAAAATACATGCACGAGCACCCAGAGGATCATGACAAGATTGAGAAGCTGAAGGATCTGATTGCTTGGCAGGTAAGAAACTTGAAGTCAGGTTTGGCAGAGGCAGCTGCTGTGGAAAGGCAGCTTGGTGTCACTTTGGAGGAAATTCAGACATTATCCTCACCTTGGGTACATTTCTTTGCCATTTAAATCTGTCTTGGAGCTTGAGTTAAAGTTCATCTTTTCAAATCTGACATAATTGCTCATTTTGATAAGCTTACAGAGAACAAATATGACCAAGTTTTTGGTTGGTTATTTTTTTTTGTAAACATAGTAAATGACAATCTCCCATCTGTATCAGATGAGAAAATATTTTTCAGGGCAAATGAGACAATTCCAATTTTGTTCCTTAGTCACATATTGGACATTTTTCTGTGGTCTCAGGATAATTTTATGGTAACTAAAAAAATACCAGGTTGATTGGAAATGGTGTTTTTTTCCTACAGAAGAAGAAAGTGAATCATTGTCTTTTCATATTCAATTCTGTCTTTAAAATAAAGGGAATAATTTACATTTCTGTAGATTTCAATCTTAAAGGTGGTAGAACCAAAGCTACAGGATTCAAAAATAAAATATCCTCTGAAGGCCATAAAACTATCAGTGAATAAAAAACTCTTTTGGTCTGAAAAAAAAAAAAACCAACATTTTTTTATTTATTTTCTTGTGAGCTTTTAGAAAAGATTAGATTTTATAAGCTTCAAGTTTTTTAGAGGAAAATAATTTGGTCCCAGCAGACTGACTTGGTGTCAGCTCTGTGTCTTTGCCTCTGAGAGTGATACTTCAAATGAATTCCAAACACACTTTCCCTCAGCAAAGGCTCACTTTGGTGACACCTGTGTATTAAAATAATATTACAATTTGAAAATCCCTGTGGCAGCTGATCACATTGTATTTTAATTTTTCAGGGCTTTTAAACACATGATTTGCCCTCAGTTTTATACTTCCAAAACAACAGGAACCAGGAAAACAGAGAAAAGGGATCCAAGTTTATTTTTATATCTGAAAATAAGTCACTAAAAGCTGTTTCAGTGCTTTTAAATTGCCATGGATGTTCCATACACATTTTGGGGATCCTAAAATTTAAAATTCCTCTCAAATTACTTCAGTTTCCAGCCAGGTGGGAGTCAGCTCCCAAATATTGGGAGAGGGATGTGTTTGGAAGTCTTGGGAGGGGCTGAATTCATCCTGGGCTGGCAGTGATGGAAGGAAAAAGGAGATTTCATTTTTCAATAATGTGGGGCTTGGAGTTCTGTAATCACATGGAATTTTCTCCCTGCTGCATAAATCAATCTGAGGATATGAAATAAAGGCCTGACAATTGTATTACCAGCTGACCAGTTAAATTTCATTTTTTTTATCCCTTTACCTCTCTCCCCACTGTGCTGTGGAATTTGGGATATTATCCTTCTATAATTCCTGCCAACTTCAAGTGTACATTTTTGTTTCTGTCTCTTACTAATTCAGATAAATTCCATTAGCAGAGCAATGTCCATTTTTGTCCTTCTTGCTGCTTTTCCAACTTGGGCAAAAAAATGTTCCCATGCAACTGCACCATTTCGAGCTGATCTTTCATTTTAACATGAAGATAATGAAATGATTGATTGAAATTAAGGCAGAGAAATGAATGATTGATGACATTAGTCACTCTGCATTTAGCTAAAGTATTTACAGCACAGCAAAACAGAAAAATGCCACGGCAAATCAAAACCTTGTGCTCCTTCTGCAGAGATGAAAGAACTGCTGAATACCAAACTCAGGTTTTGTGCTCGTGGTTTATGATCTCCTTGCTCTGAAAGATTGTTTGCAAAGATTATTTAATAATTCAAATCAATGTTGTTTTTCTCATTCTTTTCAGCTGAGCAGATTGAGATTCAGAAAAAAAAAAAAAAAAAAGGAAAACAAATCAGGGAATAATTTGAAGTTGCAGTGGAACTTTATAAAATTTTAAAATCAGCCAAGAACAGAGTTATGAAATATGAAGATGCCCTTTCTCCAAGGCCAAATTATTAGGGAATATCCTGAATGTGGCAAAATTCTGCCTCTGGCAGTGATTCATGGGGGTGTAAAATTCCGTGTCAGTCATCACCACATTTCCCTGTGCCTGGGAAGGAGACACAGGAGGAGTTTGGAAGTTGGCAGAGAAGTAACACAGCTGGAAGGTTCTTCCTGCACTTGATAAATGTTTAAAGATTAAGTGAACTTGGACAGGGAGGCCAAATACCCTGACTCAGCAGCCTCCTGTTCTTCTGTGGCAAAGCCGTGGGACATTCATGAATTTCAGCTTCTGTGAGAGATTAACAAACCTCTCCTCCTTCTCCTCCTTCTCCTCCTTCTCCTCCTTCTCCTCCTTCTCCTCCTTCTCCTCCTTCTCCTCCTTCTCCTCCTTCTCCTCCTTCTCCTC
>VYXF01006676.1:64382-91971 GCA_013397295.1 Polioptila caerulea | reverse complement strand
TACCCAATTATGAGATGCCAACTAATTAATTTTTACTTTTAACCCAATAACTAACTACCCATGTTCCACATTGTGGATTTTCTCAACCAATCACACAAAATCACCCAAATTTATGAAGAAGAAGAAGAACTAACCTACACCCTAAAGCCTCCATCTTGTTACATGTATATTACTGTGTCCCAAAAACTTGAATTCTAAATATTTCACTCTGTGATGTCACACACTTTTATTTACCTACACACTCACAATCTCAATACTGTCACTCAATTTTAAAAGCCTTTTCTATAACCTTAAATCAAATACAATATATTGTAAAAAATCAGTCCCTATCAGCACAAAAACCCTAACATTCTCTATATCCAAAATTCCAACACCAAACCATTCCATGATATTTTTAAGTGACTGCCTAATATTGGCTGAAAAACCCCAGCCTACAGAGACATTTCTCTCAAGGCCTCTTGTTCTCTAACCTAGATAAATACAATGCTCTTTTTTGCCCTCTAAGCATTCAAACAACACCAAAAAACCCCACAGTGGAGATCAATTCCCTGTTTTTTGTGTATCCCAGGAGTGTAAGAGCAGGAGGGATGCTCTGCAGGCTGGGTGTGCAGCCAGCCCTGGCCCAGGAGCTCAGGGCAGGATTACCTGGCTGCTCAATCACTGCTGCTCACTTTGGCTGCCAGAGGAAAAGCTGCTTATGGCAAGATTGTACTTCAAGACTGATCAAGATATTTCACATGAGAACTGGGAATTCTGTTGATAAGCCCTGTCTCACAGTCACATCCCTCAAAGAACAAAATAATCTGTTTGCTGTCTGGGCTTTCCATGCAGCCTCAGAAGTCCCTTCTCTCTCTCCCTCCCCTCAGGCACCTCTGTAATCCAGAAATGCAATATTTGACCAAGGCAGCAATTTTTTAAAGCCTTCTGGAGGGCTGCTGGTTTACAGGAATGTGCTGGAAACTCCTGTGCACCTTCAGAGGGGAGTTATTACCTGGCTAGAGACTGAAGGCATCGAGTAAAATTAAATTCAGCCCCTAAGGAGCAACAGGATGCTTGCCTTGATTACAGAGTTTATTCAGTCATTGGGAGGAGCTGTGAGCAGAGCAAGCTCAGCTCTCATTCCACTGCCCTCTGGAATGTTTTCCCACATTGGTGCACATGTGGGACAGCAGAGATCCTGAGTTTTGACTAATTCTAAACAAAGTTATCTTGCTGGAACTTGGGCAGAACAACCATTCCGAGTAAGTGAGCAACTCTGTTTTATCTCAGAAGAAAGATAATGATTCTTCCCCTGCCTCTTTCTGGTTTTCCCTTCAAAATCTTTAGAAGTATTTTACTTTCTCATTGGATATGAGGGCCTTCAGGTTCCCCTCTCAGCTGTGTTGTGGTAGGTGTCACAGTTTTTGAGGATCTGAGTCTCCTCAGAGTGTATTTTTACAAGGATCCCACAAAGATCATGGTGCAGCTGAGCCCAGGGCAATACAGGAAAATAGAATCAACAACTCTTGTCACTGAGAAGACCTGAAAATACCCCTCACTTGTTTGATCAGTGAAGGAGGAGAATTAAAATCATCAGATGTAAATAATATCATGAAAGACCTCAAAACTTCAAGTTGCTGTAAAATCACAGGGGTGGTTTGGCCCTGCTCACCTGGCAGAGGTTTCCTCCTGTTCCTGCTGTACTTGGTGGGTTTATGGTCAGTTCTCCTCTTGTCTGTCCATGTCTCTTCATAAATTTGAGGGTAGAGATGAAGCTAAAGGAGTGTCTTACCCAAATCCCCCAGTTTCTATTTAATGCCATTTCCTGCTCTGGAGCTTTTAGACAGCAAAGATTCAAAGCACACTTGGACACAGGATGGGTTTTACTGCTCCCAACTCTTTGTATAAATAAAACTGACTTTAAAAAAGGGCCTTGGGTTTACTCCCTGCTTAAAATGGGACTTAGAAATACCAATGTGAGCACTTGAACTCAGGGGTTGGAAGCAGAATCCCGGGGTCCTGTGGGATTTGTCAGCTCTTGGCAGTCCCAAAGTTGCTTCCAGTTGGAGCACAGTGTGCTGACCCATTTTAGCACAGATCCATTAATAATCCAAACAATTAATAGTCCTAATACAGTGCTTGGAAGGGACACAATCAATCCTTGTCTGAAGGATGGAAATTCCTCTTGTAAATCTGCAGTCGGCCTCGGAGGTGCTGGCACTGCCCAGCCCAAAATACACAACCCAGGTACCTACAAAGTCCTGGTGTTGGGAGAGCTGGGCTCTGCTCTGGGCTCTGTCTCTCAAGTTTTTTGTGGCCCTGGGCAAATTGTTGCCTTCCCTTTTCCCTGTCTGTAAAACAGGATGAATAAACTCATGGGTTTGTCCCCAGCCCCTGGGTTTCAGGCTTTGGGGAATGGCTCAGGGGCTGCTGTTGCAGGGGCTGCTTTGAGCATCTTCCCATCAAATGAGCTGATGTAGAGTGGAAACACCAGCAAAAAATAACAATAATTTGGGATATTGCTCCGGGATATTGCTGCTAGAGGTGGGGATTAGGGTAATGTCACTGCAGATTGTCTGAAATATGAATACTCTGGAATTTCACAGCCAAGATTGTACCTGCATGCACTCCATGGGGAATGCTTTTCCAGGGTTAAAAAGTGTCCTTTGGGAATTTTTGGGTTGGTTTTGGTTTTGTAATGTGGTGGTTTGAGACAGTCTTAAAATCTGCCAGCATGATTTTGCCTAGGTGGGATCTTATGGGTTTTTTTCATTTATAATATAAAATAAATCATAAAATACTTTGTCTAGCCAAGAGTGCTCCATCCCTGGAAGTGATGCCCCATCCCTGCAAGTACCCAAGGCCAGGTTGGAGCACCCTGGGATAGTGGAAGGTGTCCCTGCCCATGGCAGGGGGTGGGACTGGAGTTTCCAGGTGCCCCAGCGTGGAGAGTGGCAGTGCTGAATGAGAAACCCATTTTTTGTGTGAAATTCAGGAGTTTGTGCAGCCACACACCAATAAATTTACTGCAGAGCAGGGAAACCTGCAGCTCTGCTTCCCCAGCAGTTCTGCAGTAATTTTTATTAGAAGACAATTATGATTGTTGTGACCTTCTGCCCCCTCCTTCTCCCTCTAATGAGTTTTCCTGGATTAGCAAAGCCTCATTAACTCGAGCGAGACTTTGGGAAATATGTAAATAAAAATTGGTTGTTTTGAAAACAGCATTTTATTGATCTGAGCAACAACATTTTTCTTTAGGTTCGTGCTGGAGCCCCTCCTGCCAAAAAAGATGCATTCTAGGTCGCAAGATAAATTGGACAAGGATGACCTAGATAAAGATAAAAAGGAAAAGAAGAAGGAGAAGAGGAACAGCAAGCATCAAGAGATATTTGATAAAGAATTTAAATCTACTGATATTTCTCTGCAGCAGGCTGAAGCAGTGATCCTTTCAGAAACGGTAACTTTATTAGCAAGGAAAGCTTTATCTAATTCTGAGCCATGTTCTCTCTCTTTTGAAATCAAAATGTTGATTTTTACCCTTTAGTTCCTTTGCAGACCAGAAATCACTCTGAGGGGATATACCACAGTGTTAATATACATGCTAATGAATCAAAAATACAGATTTGATTGACAGGGGGGGAAAAGATCCTCTGGAAATCTTCACCCAAAGCTCTGTGTGACTGATTAAAGGAGCAGATGGCAGGGCAGAGCTGCAATAAATGCTGCCATCCCAGCAGCCTTTGGAGTTGCTGGTTCCCAGTAGGTTGGGATGGATTTGCCCCAGTTTCCCCAGGTTTCAGCTGCAGGACAGTGTTGGGTGGATATTCCAAGGTCATTCCTTTGGTGTGTCCTTGAAGGGCTGTTTGGAGCAGAAAATCCTGAGCTCTTCCTGTGTGTAAGGATATTAAAACCAGGGCATATCTCCCTTAAACCCTCTCTTCTAGGCTTAGATTTAATTCACTGGAACTGTCCTCAAGGCTTAGGTAACCCGAGAAGTTGGAGCTGGGAAATTGAAAGCAGGGATGTCTAAAGCTGGAGCAGGGGGAGCGTGAACTGACTGTGACCTCCAAATCTCTGCCTGGACACCTGTTTGGAGGCCAAGAGTTGAAAATTGCCTCTCAGAAATAAATGGAATGTTCTTTTCAAGATCTTCACAAGCACTTGTAGAGCCAGCTTTGCACTCAGCAGAGTCTTGTTGGTGCTGTGTCATTGACATTGGATTTTGAAACGATTTCTCTCTTACCTGTGATAACTGGATCCTTTAATTCTTTCTCTTTGGTATTGATGGGAAGATATTATTTACATGTTCAGCCACACTTCCTCTTTTTTTCTGGATTTTGCCCTCCTTTCCCATCCAGAGATGAGTTAATCTCTCACACATATCTCAGGACATCCTGGAAAATCAGAGTTCTTGTGTTTGATGTGCCCAGTCAGAAACTCCAGTAAAATCCCATCCAGGGGTCTCAGGCTTTTCACCTTTGAAACCAAAGAGTTTCTCCCTTGACTTCAGTAAATTTTGCATGAACCTTGGTTTGATTAAATGGAGATTCCTCCTGCCAGAGCCAGCCAGGTGAGCATCATTCTGCACAGATCACATCTCACGGTTTTGCTGCCTTGCCTTTCGCTTTGCACCTTGCAGCAGCTGTGTTCTCACTGATTCAGGACTGGGATCACCATGGCAGGACTTCCCCTGGCATTTCCCAGACCCCAGATGGAGCAGCAGAGCTCGTGGGATGTCACAAAAGAAGCAAATTGTATTTCAGGGCAGCTGAGGCAGTTGGAGCATCCAAGGGTGCCGGGGAACCGGCTGAAGTCACGGCAAGGTCACTGTCAGCTCTCAGAGCTCTTGGACACTGGACAAACTTGTTTATGACTGGAAAAGTGCAAATTCTAGCTGGAAAGAAGGGCAAGATAGATCACCCCTCAGGGCATATTCCCATTTGACATCTGAGGAGCAAAAATCAGCAAAACCCAACATGGCTGGACTCAAGTTTTTCCAACCTTCCCAGTCAGGAGCTTTCAGTGGCTGACTGGTGTGAGCAATATTCCCCTGGTTATGGAGAGGGAGGGAAATTAAATGTCAGAACTGGTTACTCACAGTTACTTTGAGCTTCTTCAAGTCCACAGATCAATAATATGAAAAGGAGTTTGCTGTTGAGAGAAAAACTCTCCCTTTTCAGCCTCTGCAGCAGCCTTGCTGAGCTCCAGGACGGCTGAGTCAATTTGGAACATTTGGTGTGAGTGGGGTTCATTTTTAGGTGAAGCAGAAGAAACTCTTTTGAGACCAGTTTACACGAGTGCTTGCCCAATTCCCACTGCTGTCTTCTGGAATTGTGAACAGATAATATCAAGGATGAGTTTAAAGATAAAATTTGTCTTAAAATTTTTGCATGCCAGAGGCGTCCCCCTGTTTATGATATGAAGGGAAATTTGGTAGGAATTCAGCTTTTCCACTGTTCAACATTCGTGTGCAAGTTCCCCTTTTAAGCTGAAATGACTCCCAAAGCACTTTTACCACTGTGTTGTATGAAGAAAAAAAAGACATTTTGCTGTTTCCTGCATTAAGAACTTGGAAGAAGAAACTTTGCTGGATTGAAAATGGAGAGGGGAAAAAGTAAGGATTGGGTTTTTTTAAAAAAAAAAGTTTGGAGTACAGATTTGACTAGAAATGGAAACAAAACTTCAAAAAGCTTCTAAAGTGACATTTTAGTAATTAATACTTTTAGTTACTAAATTTTTTGTTAAAGGTACTCGATTGATTCTGCTGAGAATTTTACAGCTCGTTGTGCTGTCACTCATTCAATTAAAACATTTCAGTTATTTGGTGGATTTTTTTAACAGATTCTTAGTTCTGACTTCTGAAATATTTGAGGATTTTACAGCAGAAGACAAATTTCCAGAGAATATCAAGTGAGAGGAATGCCAGTGTCCATCCCCATCTCTGCAGAGCTCTGGCTGCTCTCCCCAACAACAATGCTGTCTAAAGAAATGAGTGTTTCCAGTCTCCTATGGGATCTTCTTTTTTCCAGTCACCAAAATCACCATGGAAGAGCATGGGGAAGTTCTGAAACTGCAGAATTATTTCATGGAGCTTTTAGATTTGCATGGCCAAGGAGCATTCAGAGGCTGTTTAATTGCATGGTTGAAATGCTCTTCCCCAAATTTCGCTGCGCTCACCGTGGATTTATTGACAGATCAAACCCCAGGCCTTAATTACATAAAACAACAAAGATAAATTAAGCATTTGAGTATGTGAAGATGATCAGGAATATCTTCATCGTTTCCTGGAGATTTATTATCTTCTCTGAAGTATCACATCAACTTCTTCAACACAAATTCCTTGTTAGTGCTTTGCTGCCAGGAGCTGAGAGCAAACCCAGCTCTGAGGCCGGGGAGTTACAGAGCACTCGAAGGCTGCTGCTGGAAATCAGAAGAGCAGGCTGGGCTTTATTGATCTGGTGGTGTCTAACACCACTCCCCATCGATCTGCCCTTCGTTAGGCCAGGAGAAATTAGCACTGCCTTCATTATGGATTGGTGGCCTCCCAAGAGCTCGTGTTCCTCGGCAGAGCCGTGATTTGGGTGGAGGCTTCAGAGGAGGCCCAAGTTTGTCAATCACAGGAGAAGTTCTCATTTATTGCAGTAATTAGACTGGGTTAACTCAGGGACCTGCCTCCAGTTGGTTTTCCTTGGATTCTGGTTTCCTTCACCAATTTATGTGTTCTCCTAACTTGCTTTTTTATGGTTATCTGAAAAAGTGGTTGCTTTGCTTCTCCATTCTACTAAAAATGCACTTTAAAGGATGTGGAAGGTAGAAACCTTTGGAGTCTCTAGGATTTGATTTTTAGCATCAAAAAAAAATTCTTAGAGGTCATCCTGAGGTCTTGATGAGCTTTCCATAAAAAAGGAAAGAAGGTCCTTACTTTTTGGTCATTCATTTGTTGTAGAAGGGTCTCACAGGTACAACCTTTGATGCAAAGCCTTCTAGGGTTTGTTTTCTGAAAAGAAGATTTCAGATTTTTCCTTCCCAACCTGCTTCATAAAAACCCAAATGTTGGGAAATGACAAAATCCTTTGAAAAAGCCTGGATTGCTGCTGGCACTTTCTGTTTTGTCCCAGTGCAGCACCTTGGAGTAATTCCCCTTTTAACTTCAGGCTGCTGCTCCATTTTCTGGGATCTGTTTGAAGTAAAAATCTTCCTTTTCTTCGCTGTGATTCCTGTTACTACAGGGATGGTGAAGGGGGAAATCAGTAGAGCTCAGAATTAAACTCAGTAAAAGGAATTGCCTTAACTAAAGCACGAGTTGCCCATCAGATTACAAATAGCTTTTGAGGGTTCCTGATGGAAAATTTGAATGGATTATGAAGCAGCCAGAGCAAAAAAAAAGAGAGATTTCAGCGAATTAAATATAAGCACAGTCAGGAGCCACTGAGAATGTGTTTCTGGACAGATGATGTCTTCATCAAAAGAGAGCTGAACCTGCAAATGGTTAAAGAGGTAAAGATTAACAGGAGAATAGATCTGTGTGGGAACAAATGGAAGATTTTGAGTGCTGTGTAATGTGGCGTGAGACTCTGAAGTTCCTCAGGTGTTACTAAACAAATACCTGGGGAATTAGCTCAGCAAACCAGCCCGGGCTGTGACTCCTTGGAGCTGGGAAGAGCCTGGAGCTGGGAATCAGCAACATTGCCCCTGAGCGCTGCCCTCGCCCTGCTGAGCAGCAAACGGTGCCAATTCCAGCTCTGACCCTCCTCTCCCTGCTTTCCTTGCCCCTCTCCCTGGTTTTGTGCCCCAGATCAGCCCCCTGAGGCCGCAGAGACCCAAGAGCCAGGTGCTGAACGTGCTGTCCAGCGAGCGGCGATTCTCGGTGTCGCCGGCGCCGCCCAGCTCCCAGCTGAGCCCGCCCCCCATCACCCCTCGGACCAAACTGGCCTTCAGCATCCAGCCCAGTAAGTCTTCCCTCTGAAATCAGTTCCTTTTCAGCGTGCAAATGGATTTCCTGAGCGTTTATTCACACCCTGGGTTGAGTTTTGGCCATCGCCAGGTTATTTCTCGCACCAGCTGTTTGTTACCTCTTACCTTTGCTGGCAAAAATTCATTCAGTGTTTTACAAAAGCAGGCAAAGTCGTTGCACTGAAACAGTTTCTTTATAAAAGCAGGCAAAATCATTGCACTGAAAGAGTTTCTTTTCAAGTAATCATTAACAATTAATTGGGTGTAGAGTAACAGTCAAAAAATCATGTTGTACTTGATCCCATATTGAGTGCTTGGGAGCATAAAGGCTTAAAAAGCAATATTTTTTTGTAATTGTACATTAAAAAAACTTCTCTTTGATATGCTGTGAGTACAAGCCAGAAGGGAAAATAAAGGTCAGGCTTTTTGAAGTAGTTTTTGTTTGACATTGACATCTATCACTCAGCTTTTCTGTAAAATAGCATCTGTTTGCTTCAGTCTGCAGCAAACCCTATTGCAGAACTGGGTCTAATCCAACACCTATTTCTTTCCCAGTGCTCTTTCCCAAAACCTGTTATTCAGAGTTTGCAGCTGCCAGCGTGTGACAAAAAAGTAAAAAAAAAAGATCTTTTTGATACATGTACCCAAATCCTACCCCAGTAGTGAGGGTAGTTCACTGATAGCAAGGAGGAGAAGAGATGATCAGTCTTCAGAAAATAACCTTGTTCCATCAAGGTCACTGCTTTATTTACTGGTTTTGGTACTTTAAAACTTTTTCTCTTATTTGTCAGACATCCAAAGCAAATGTTTTGATTACTGTGAACTCGTAACTCTCACCTTGCTTTACAATTTTATAACCAAAGACTACCATTATGCTAAAAACTGGAATTACAGAGAACTAGAGGATATATACTCCTGCAAACGTTATTTTAATTGGATTTTTCCTTCATATGTACATTCTATTAACACTTAATTTGATTTCTCCTTTTAAAAAAAACTATCTGAAGTTACCAGCTATTTCTGAGGATATTTTTGTGCTGAAGATTGGTGGGTGTTACATAAAACAGGATCAGCTTGTTGCACTGGTCCAGAATCATTGCAGGAATTAACAGTGATAAAATTTTGTAGGAATTCTAAGGATGAAGAAGTTCCTTCAGAGCCCAGATTGGCTGAAA
The DNA here is from genome assembly GCA_013397295.1 of Polioptila caerulea. Lineage (NCBI taxonomy): Eukaryota > Metazoa > Chordata > Aves > Passeriformes > Certhiidae > Polioptila > Polioptila caerulea. The sequence continues at coordinate 82,864 of VYXF01006676.1, read as the reverse complement.
GCAGTTAATGGGTTGCTAAGGAATCCTGGCTGCCTGTTAGCTGGCACTTGAGGAGAAGGGAGTGTGAAATGGGATATTAGGGTGAGATGGAAAAAGGGTCCCTTCACTGATGCTTTGCCAGCTCCAAGATCTTCGCAGTGGCACATGTCCAGCAGGGAATAAATATTCAGAGCACACTCATTGGGTGAACCACCTTGAATAATGAATTTCCCTGAATAATGGGAGCACACCAGAAATTTGGGGTGATGATTTTTTACAGTGACCATCTGAGGGGGGTTTGGTTCAGCTGAGGAAATGAACAGATCTGCAGCAAAAAGATTTTCTTGGGACAACGCTGAGAATTCCTGAAGCTTTCATTCAACACCTGTTTCCCTGGATTTCACTGAACTCTGGGAAAGCTCAGAGACTCAGGCAAAACATTGTTTTTTTAGGACAGAGTCTGGTTGTTCCACTAAAGGTTGGCAGAGAAATGCAAACGCGTTGCTCGTGGATTTTAGGAGCTCTTCCCGTGGGTGGAAATGCTCTGCCCACATCTGCAGGGATTTATTGCTGCCTTCATCAGGATGAGGTTGGGAAGGTGCCACAGACAGGCTGCAGGAAATTCCAGCTGGAGCAGGAGCTGGGGGGTGTAGGGAAAGAGAAGCAGAGCAGGACCCAACTGCATGCACAGCTGGGCACCACCCAGGTTTGGCAAGCAGAGTCCCCTCCACAACTTCTTTCCTCTCCAGCTCTGCTGAAAACATTCCTCAGATGTTTCCTGAAAACCTGCCTTTCCGTGGGTCTTCCAAGGATTTGTTCAAAGAAACAAAGGTTTGGGGTTATTTCTAACAAAATGGGTCTCACCATCCTCTTGGGAGCACCTTGGCTTAGGTGAAGTCAGAAGTTTGATCATGGAGGAAGTTAAATCTTGTTGGTTGAAAAAATACCATACAGAATGCAAAGCTGAAGTGTCCAGGGAGGTTAAATTTATTTTATTTTTGGGGAAATTGTGTGTTACTGCACTCAGTTTCCCAAGGAATGTCTACAAAGGGGCCTAAACCCATGGCTTGTTTCTCATAAATATGGGAAGGTTTCTCTTTCCAAAGCAGGATTCAAGGTTTTGCTAAAGCTCTAACTAAACACAGGAAAGAAAATGCCATTTCCCAGCCATTTCCCTGTGTTCTCCTAAACTGCAGGGAGAAACCATCCAAAAAATCCAGAGAGAAATAAATTTAGCTAAGATTGAGATGTTTAGTGGTGGGGGAGACGTGCAGGACCTGTGCCAAGGAGTTGGGTGACATTAAAGCTCTCAGATTCCTGAGTTCTTCAGAATGGATGGGGAATTCACTCCAGAATGGACAGGGAAGTTCATTCCCAACATCAGTCTTTAGTTACAAATGCACATTGTGGTTTTCCAGCTGCAGTTTCATTCCTTGAGCTGAGCAGAAGGAAATTCTCATGGAGATCTAGAAAAGAAACTCTTGGGAATGTCTGGGGAATGGAGAAATGAAAGGGAAGGATAAAACAGGAGCAATGGAAAAAGCACTGAGAAATTCAGGTCCTGGTGGACAAACAACATTTTTCAGACTAATGGAGAGGAAGCCACTGAAAATGTGGAGTCCCAGGATGGAAAATAACCTTTTTTCAGTGTAGGCAAGGGTTCAGGTGGAAGGATGAGAGTAAAATCACAGTTTTCAGTGACAAATCAATAGAGCCACCTTGGAGTTAAATCGTGTTCTGAGGCCATTTTAGAGAACAGTAAAATCACACTTTTAATAAAATATTGATATGAGCTTTGCAATAAAAACATCTGCAAAAACAAGTCCTCCCTTGTTTCACAAATCACCCCAGTAAAATAAAATAGGAATTATCTTTTTTTTTTCCCCCTAAATAAAATTCCCTCATTTATAAAAAAATAATTTCAGTTTCTTATCTCATAGAGATCACAGTGGATTTTATTTAAATGGCTGAATTGAGAGGAGAGTATTAAAATGAATTACCCTGAAATGCACTGGGGGGGGATTTCTCCCCAAAAACCTGTGTACACTCAGACCTCTATAAACTTTATTGTCCCTCAGGCTATTTACCTCTCCAGCACATACCTGGGAGGATTTATCTGCTAAGAAAAGGGAATTTTCTACCCAGCAAACAGGAATAATAAATGTTTGGTGCTTTCTCGTGCGTGATTTTATTTACTCAACAACTAATGGCTGCTCATTTGTTATAGTTACCTGGAGCCTGAAAGTTGGGGAGAGAGATGTACTTAATTCCAACCTTTCATTTCTGCATTTTATTAACAGGCAGCTTTTATTTTACTGGGAGAAAGTCAATAAAACTTAGCCAGATTATATTTTCTTCGTGCACTTTGCAAAACTTTTATTGAGTTTTAATGTACAAGGCGAGCTTGAAGGGGAGGGGGGAATTATATTTTCTAAGCTATGAATATTTTGGTGGGAAATACAAAGCAAAAATCATATTTTATTAAAAACAGGGGGTTGTTCAAGTATTTTGGGGGTGTTTTTAAATGAGGCCAAGGCCAGGTTGGACAGGGCTTGAAGGGGCCTTCCAAGGGGTAAGTGGAAATCCCTGCCCGTGGACTGGGTGATGCTGGAGGTCCCTTCCAAGCCAAACCCTCGTGGCATTGCAGGATTCAGCTGGTGGCAGAGCTGACCCAGTGCTGCTTTTTGCAGGTCTGGAGCTGAATGGGATGTCCAGCTCCGACATCCCCGACGTTCCCCCTCCTCTGCCCCTCAAAGGAAGCACGGCCGACTACGGGAACCTCGTGGAGAGCCAGGACTTGATCAGCCCCACCACGTCCCCCCCTGCCCAGCAGCGGGTGAGTGCCCAGGGAATGGGCCCTTCTGCAGCCCTTGGTCCCCTGAGCCCTGCCAGGGGAGCTGGAATCCTGCCCTGCATCCAGCAGCTGATCCCGAGGGCTCTGCAGGGTCAGGGGGGCCAGGGAGCAGCGCCCACCTGAAGGGAAGTTGGGTTCGTGCTGGGGAATCCTGAACCAGGTGTTGTCAGGTTTGTTGGGCAGGGAGCTTTAACCAACAGGAGCAGCAAATTGGATTGAAAGCCTTTCATTCCTGTGTCAGGAAAGGAAATAAAACATGACCCTGCCACCCTCCCTTCCTGCAGCTCCGCTCCGCCAACGCTCAGTCACCGCTCATTTATTTCCTTGAAGCAAACTCGTGTCTCCTTTGAGGCAAGGAGCTCAGAAACTCTTCATCACCAACAGGGTTTGCAGCTTTCTGAGGAAAATTCGCTTTTTCAGCTTTGTTTCCTGTAGCTGGAAGCTTTTAAAAATAATGTGGTCCTTTCCTTTAAAGCAGTGCTTTTGAGAAATGCCTTTTATTTTCTTTAATAGTTTGAAGGGGTGTGGAGGGTTGATTCTGGCTGGTGCCCACCAAAGATGCTCCATCACTCCCTTCCTCAGCTGGGCAGGGAGAGAAAATATAATGAAAGTCTCAGGGGTTGAGATAAGGACAGGGAGAGATCACTCAGCCCTTGCCCTCAAAACAGGCTTGATTTTGGGAAATGAATTGATTTCCAATCAAATCAGTGAGACCCCACGAGGTCACAACTTTTCTTTGACTTTGAAATGCTGAATTTTGACCAAGCTGTTTTGTGGAAAACTTCCCAGCAGAATTGATCCCTTTTTGTTTGCAGAGCTGTCGTCCAGGATTCCTCTGAAGTTGACCATTCCAGTGAAATTCTGCTGAGGAATTTGCTTTCCAGCAGATTTCCTGGCGATAGAAAGTATTTCTAATCTCCACAGAGGAAGGAAGAGTCAGGCAGGAGTTTGCTTTGACTCTGGGAGAGTTGTGTTTAGCACAGGTTGGCCCAGTGCACGAGTCCAGCTTTTCCATGGTTGAAATTGTGCCTTTGTTGCTGCAGGAATTGACTTTTTTTGAATTGTTTCACCATTTCAGGCTGAATGGTAAAAAAAGAAAAAACCAGGTATAGAAGTAAGTTCAGGAGTGTGAATAGAGATATTCCAAACACCATATTTTACTCTTTATTTGCATATAGTGAAAAATTCTCTATTCCCATCTTCTCTTCCGTAGCTGTTCCCCATGGCTGGATCATTTCAGTCAATATTTTCACTTTTCCTCTCATTTCCATCAAACTTTACTGCATTTCTAACCTTATAACCCATTTCCCCAGCTTCTGTCTCAGGGGCCAGCTCTCATTTGTCCTGAATACAGACCTCTAAGTGGAAAATTACAGAATGTACAGCAGGGCTGCCAGGAGCTGTGTCTGAGGAATCCATCTTCAGGAAGAAAGCTGAGAAATTCACATCAGCCTTCACATTTCTTCAACTCCTGCCTGCATAAACTCCAGAGTAGTAAATTCATTTTGTGTGATGTACTGTAAGGTTTAGGCTGTGGTGGTAGCTCAGGATTGCTAAGATGAGTTCAGTTTTTAGCTAAAAAGTTTTAAACAATGATAAGAAATAAAATCCTGGCAGCCAGGGGGTTTTTTCCTGATTGATGAGGCTTTTGGAAGGGGTTCCCACTCTGGGGATAGATGTTTTTAGTTACTCCCAAATGCCATGGGGGTGTGGTTTTGGGAGCCCAGACCTGGATTTAACTCAGCCTGATTTACTCTGTGACCTTGTGCAGCTCCTGTACCTGCCACGAGCAGTTTCCACATCATTAAATGGGAGTTCATAAAAACAGAACCAATATGCTCCCGTGGTTTTTTGCTAAGTTGTAGCCAGCTCTTAATATTTTTGCTCTTCCCAGTCTTGATTACTCAGGTTCCTCTCTTTTTTTTTTACTACATTTTGTCTCTGGAGGAACAGACCCCATTTTTTAACATCTGGTGTTGAAGGCTATCAGGATTTGATAGCTGAGAAATGCAATCACATACAGGCTACACCTTCTTATCTAACTGCCCAACATTTTCTTCAGCATTTGTATTTTCCTAAGCTTTCCAAGGCCATGGAATGTGGTTTGAAAGCCTGGATCTGAAGCAGATCTGTCCCAGAGCCACCTGTCCCCTGCAGGGCCAGGAGTGGCACTGGCTGATCCTTGCAGGTCCCCTCCACCTCAGCAGATTCTGTGGTTCTGTATTAGGTTGGGATCCTCAGATGTTTCCTGAAAACCTGCTTTTCCATGGGTCTTCCAAGGATTTGTTCAAAGAAACAAAGGTTTGGGGTTATTTCTGACAAAATGGGTCTCACCATCCTCTTGGGAGCACCTTGGCTTAGGTGAAGTCAGAAGTCTGATCATGGTCGAAGTTAAATCTTGTTAGTTGAAAAAATACCATACAGAATGCAAAGCTGAAGTGTCCAGGGAGGTTAAATTTACTTTATTTTTGGGGAAATTGTGTGTTACTGCACTCAGTTTCCCAAGGAATGTCTACAAAGAGGCCTAAACCCATGGCTTGTTTCTCATAAATATGGGAAGGTTTCTCTTTCCAAAGCAGGATTCAAGGTTTTGCTAAAGCTCTAACTAAACACAGGAAAGAAAATGCCATTTCCCAGCCATTTCCCTGTGTTCTCCTAAACTGCAGGGAGAAACCATCCAAAAAATCCAGATAGAAATAAATTTAGCTAAGATTGAGATGTTTAGTGGTGGGGGAGACGTGCAGGACCTGTGCCAAGGAGTTGGGTGACATTAAAGCTCTCAGATTTTGGAGAAGGTTTCTAATCCTATAACAATCACTCTGTGCCTTATTTCATCAGGCTGGTAGGAAGGAGGCTTTTAAAGAACATCAAGAAAATGAGTAGTGCTGGACATGAAAGATCAGATGGGTAAATTCTCTTTGCTGCCGTGATTAAATCCCACTCCACAGTTTTAATGACTTATGTTTCATGGGTCAAATAGCTCCATAATTCATAACTGGATAATTCTCTGCCTGGTAAACTGATCATCTTTTAAATTACACTGCTGTTGTATCAGTGAAGAAAAATCAGTAAAACCTATTAGAGATAAGATTATCTGAGTAGCTTTTAAACTGGAAATATCTCCTCGTGTGAGGAAGGGTTGTGTTTTTCACTTTTTGTCTTGCAGTGGGTTATGAAAGGCAGGAAAAGTGCTGTAGTGAACTCAAAAGCAGGCAGCCAGCAAGGGATCAGATGCCCCAAGTGAAACTGCAGGCAGTAATGTCATTTATGAGACAGCAATCTCAGAGGTTCAGGGTCCAGTGTTACCTTGGCCTACCTGAAGTCTTGACTCCAGGTGATCACCTCATTATCCTTTCCTGATTATCCCTTCCTCCTTGTTAACTCAGAGACCCTTGTAGATATTTTCTTGCTCCCTGTGATTTGTTCTGCTAAAACTGTCCTTAATAATATATGGGAACATAAAAAAAAAAAAATCTATGACTCCTGCAAGGATTATTATTACATCAAGGGATTCCTTTAGGCACTTATCATTCTTTATGGGCTCATCCTCACCCTTGCATACAAATCAAGCTCCTGCTTAGTATTCAGAGCAGGGAGGGAGCTCAAAGAAAATAGACAAAGGAGCACTTGGGTTGCTAATATTGGCTATAACCCTTCCTAAGCATGGGGTAATGGCTGGGATGGGAACATCTCCATCAATCCAGCCCAGGTGGAACGTGAGGATGGAGCCTGAGAGGAGCAGATCAGTTGTGGGCTGACTCTCTGTTGTATGGGGATTATTCTGGTTGCTTATTGGGATATAAGGGGATGATTTATTCAGATGTAACACACAGAAGGCACAATCCAGGGGGATTTTTGATCTGTTGCAATGCAGGTGCTGCAGTGCTGGAAATTCTCTCTTGTATCAGCTGCAGTGAGCAAAAAGTGGCCTTAAAGGCTTCAGCAAATGTGTTGTCCTCATGTGGACAGGGACAAAGGCTGGAAATGCAGCTGGATGGGAACATGGGCAGGGAATTAGGGAGCACAACTTGAGGGGTTGCAGCAGCAGCCCACAGCCCTGTCTGATCTCTGCTGTCTGAGCAGGGACAGCACCCAGGGAGTGGCTGGAGCTGTGTCAGGGCAGGGTTAGGTTGGATTTTGGGAAAGGTTCTTCCCCAGAGGGTGCTGGCACTGCCAGGCTCCCCAGGGAATGGGCACAGCCTGAGACTGCCAGAGCTCCAGGAGCATTTGGATAATGTGCCCAGAAGAAAAAAAGAAATTAAAATATGGGATTCCTTTGCCATCTGATCATTATTTTTGCCTGCTGGGGATGGGAAGCCTTGCAAGCCCTTCCTCCTGTGCCAGTCCCTCACTCTTTGGTGGGTTAAGATGTTCCTGAGCAAAGAGTTTCAGAAAAGTTTGTTTACTTTCTAATAAGTCCCCAAGTCAATGGACTGCCACTGTTTTTTACAGGGTTTGGAGTGCAATCTGTGTCCTGCTGACTGCCCAGACGTGTGATGTGTCCCTGGATTTAGTTCAGGGAGTGCCATGTCCTGCTCTCCATGTGGGATCAGGCCGTGGTTTGGGCCGTGCTGATGTGCTGCTTTACCTCTCTGGCAGGACCTGGCCCTTCAGGGAGGGGAACAGGGTCAGTCTGGGGTCTAAAGCTAATTCTGGGTGCTGTGCCCATGGCCCCTGAGGTCTGTTTGTGCACACACTGGAATGGGGAAGCAGCGCTGGGGAAATGGAGTTGTCATCAGTGTGGGCAGGAATACTGACGGTGTCCACGTGGAGAAATGGGATTCCACAGAGGCACAGTGGCCTTAGCTGTGCTCCAGCTGAGCTGTCACACTCCAGGAGCCAGGTCCAGGGTTGCAGACCCCTGTCAGGTCCAGCTCTGCCCTCATGCAGTGCCATTGTCCCCTGCAGGAGCATCCCCTGGGCAGGGCCCTGCCAGAAACCCCAGGGAAAGTCACAGAATCATCAAACACTTTGGGCTGGAAGGGACCTTAAACCCCACCCAGTNGGAAGGGACCTTAACCCCCCCCCATCCCAGCCCTGCCATGGCAGGGACACCTCCCACTGTCCCAGGGGCTCCAGCCCCAATGTCCAGCCTGGCCTTGGGCACTGCCAGGGATCCAGGGGCAGCCACAGCTGCTCTGGGCACCCTGTGCCAGCCCTGCCCACCCTCCAGGGAGCAATTCCTGCCCAAAATCCCATCTAAATCCTACCCACTTTCAGCTAAAGCCATTCCCTGTGTCCTGTCCTTCCATGCCTTGTCCCCAGTCCCTCTCCAGCTCTCCTGGAGCCCTTCAGGCTCTGAGCTCTCCCTGGAGCCTCCTCCTCCCCAGGTGAGCCCCCCCAGCTCTGCAGCTCCAGAGCAGAGGTGCCCCTTTGATCTGCTCAGGGATTCTGACCTGGAACAATTCCACCTTGCCCATTTTGAGGCATTTCTCCCATTGCCCTGTGAGGGGCTGGGGGCTGAGAACACACCAGGACATCTCTGCAGAAGAACTTTTCCAATCCCTGATCCCAGTGCAGGCAGCAAGGGCAGGTAATGGCTGTGCCAGAGTCAGATGAGACTCCAATAGCTGATGGATGAACCAGGGGCTAAACAGTCATTTCCCATCAGTTACCTGCTGGATTTTCCACAGAACTCTGCTCCCTGGGTCAGGCAGCCAATTAGCTTAAACTGTCTGTAATTTGGTTGCCATTAGTGGAGTTGGGCTGTTCTCCCTGCTGGCTCTTGCAGAATGGGGGAGTTTTCCTGCCAGAGCCTCGCACTCAAATGTTATTTTTCATTTCATTCATGAAAATGTTATTTTCATCATTTCAGATATGAAATAACCACGTTGTTGTCAGGCATCTCAGCTCCGTGCTGAGGGAACAACTCAGTGTCTGAAAGCATTTCACAGTGCTGGCTGGCTGAGGGTCTGTTCACAGCCCATTTCTGCTGCTTCTGACCTGATTAGATCCCTTAATCCTTCCAGCCAGAGTGCTCCTCACTGGATCTCCAGATTTGTCCCATCCATGACCATTGAATTTCAAAGAAGAAGAGTTCCTTGCACAGGAAGAAATCTCGTGCAGTGCCACCAAGACCATTCTGGAGAATCAAATTCTGTTTGATTTTTTGGTGGTTGTTTCTCTTAACAGTATTCTCTGAACGAAAAACAACTCATCTCTCATTTTACCCTTCAGAGTAGCAAAAAAAAACCCAAAAAAAGCATTTTCTCATCTTCTGTAATTGATTTTAGTACATCCCAAACACTCCTGGTGTAGTGCAGTTTGTATCTCTCTGAAAGAGAACGCAGACAAATGTTTTTAAACTTGATTCTTTTCTGTATCAGAGAAAGAAAAAAAAAAAAACAGCAAACAAATGGGAGCAATTTCATGTCTGAAGCAGAAGGAACAGATTGTTTCTGTGTTGCAGATGTGCCTTTTACATAAGGTTTCTACTTCCCCTGAGGTACCCCTGAGTCAAGGATTCTGCCCAAAATAGGTTGGGATGTGAAGCAGCAGCCTCTGTCAGTTTGTCAGGAAGGAAAGGGAAGAGTCAGGCCCACAATTAACCACCGAGATATAAACACGAGCTCAGCAGAGAGAGTCTTAATTAAATACAAAATCAAGGCAAACTCTATTTTTATTGCAAAGTTTCTAAGGGGAAGCGCAGCAAAAATGAACTTTCTGAGCTTGTGAATGATTTTTGTGAGTGTGGTGTAAAAGGGAGGGAGGAAATGGGGTTGAATTTCTTCTGTCCTGGGATAAAAGGAAGGGTGGATCAGCCCTGGGAGTGATGCTTTGGAGTTGCCCCAGCTCCATAATGGAATGTTTTGTCTTGCAAAATTCCCAACAATGTCGCCCCGACCAGCATTACACATCCTACTTAATATATTCATTGGGAGCTTATTATATAAATGAACATGTGCTAAATTTATCCGACTTTCTAATGGAAATTGTAAATTCAATTACAATAATTATCTACCTATCTCTGCTATTTCTTTCTGCCTAATTTGCTTGCAGAATCTGAGCTCGGGTAGGTTTTGAGCTTGTTATTTATAGCATATATATTTAGCTTCTTCTCATTGTATTTGCATTGTCTCTGCTTTTCAGAACCAGGTTTTCAGGGCTGATTTGATTGTTCTCTGATCAATATGAAGGGGCTCATTTGGTTGAGAAATGCCTTTGATCTAATTGAATTGAGAATTATTGCCAATAGAGTGTTATTTAAATTCCAAATGGATTTGCACAAATGATGCTATCAGCAGACTTGGGGTTGTTTTGTTTTTTTTCCTGGTGATGAGTATGAAGTTAAAGAGAGCAAAGCAGAGAGGAAAGTTTGACATTTTGTGCTGTGTTTTTGAGGGGCACGTGGTTTATGGAGTTTGAAGGGAATGTCAGCTCAGTGAGATCAGAGAAAGTCTGCAGGCCACCACCATTTCCCAGAGCTTTCCCAGAGCCCTTGCCTGGGTACAGGACTGTAATTAAGGAAGTTTTCAAAGGTTTTGGAATCTTCAGATCACAGCTGACACTTACTGAGGTGCCTTGGCAGGAACTCAGGGGTTAACATGCCAGGATAAGAAGGGGATTTGCTCAGGTAGAGGAAATACTTGGTGGTTCTGGCTGTAACTCTTCAGAGGCACATCAGCAGTGGCATTTTAATTAAAAACCAAACAAAATCTTCAGTTTTGCATGTAGTGAAAAAATGAAAATCTTCTTTTATCTGCCTTTCCTATTGATCTGTTGACTTTTCTGACTCAGAGATCATCATGTCCTGCTGGAAGTCAGGAGCCCATTTGGAGCCTGCTGTGGGAAATCATGGAATCATTTAGGGTGGGAAAGGCCACTGAAATCATCCAATCCAGCGTTCCCCCAGCCCTGCCAAGGCCACCACTGAGCCCTGTCCTCAGTGCCAGGCACTGGGGGCACAGTGGGTGCCTCTTTTCCAGGCAGGCAGGGAAATGCAGCTTTGCAGGCCTGGCACCCTGGCTCTGGTGCCTCACTGGGGGTCAGAGGTTCTCACTCAGCAGATCAAAGCCAGTGGATTTCCAGGGTGCCAGGGAGCAGTTTGAAGCCAAGGAGGAAGCTGGGAGCAGGCAGAAAGAGCAGTGGTGCTGCTGGAGATGCTGGGAAAGGGAGAGTGGATGGAGCAGAATGGAGAGACAAGCTCAGGGCATGGCTCAGTTTGGGATCCCTCTGGCTTTGCCTGGGGAGAGAGTTGGGAGGAATGAGGAGAGGTGTAAAATGGATTGGAAAGTGGTGCTGTTTGGGTGGGATACAGGAAAGAGATCCCAGCAAAAATCCAGCCTGCCTGGCTCAGCCAGTTTGCATTCCTAGCTTTCTCCTTAGTCTGGGCTCAGTAAAACTGTCTGGTGAAATCTCAGCTCTGGAGCTCCATGCTGGCTTCAAACCTGCTTGGGAGAGCCTAAGTAGTTTCCTTGAAGGTTGTTTTTCTTCTCCTCTTCCTCACCTCTGAAAACTCCCAGTCATGAGATTGCAGGAGCATCAGGGGCTGCTCTGAGCAGGGGAGGGACTGAAATGTCCTGGCATCCCCCTGAACCTCTCTTCTTTTTGGGACAGCATCCTTGCATAGCTTTGGAAAGGACCAGTTTGGGTTCTGAGCACTTCCATGGGGTTTCTCAGTTGTTTAGATACCAGGATCTTCCTGACCCTGACAAACCATCGGGGATTTTGTCCAGCACTGAGGCACTGTAGGTGCTTGGGCTGTTCTTGCAGAGGTGACCAAGGAATTTGGGCAGAGCTGGTGCTCATCAGGCTGTGCCTGAGTGGAGGCAGCAGCTGCTGCTGGGCTGGGTGAGGCAGGACAGGAACAAACAACTGGAAAAGCATCCCTGGGCTTGGAGGGAAACAAAACTCCTGACTGGGGAGTGGGGGAGAATCTTAGGGAAAAACAAAGGCAGAGCAGCATTGCTGAGCTGTGACACTGCAGCACAGCCTCTGGGAACCTGTGCACAGCCCAAACTCTGGGGAAAGCTCCCTGCAAACTGCAGAGTTCTCCAGCTCTTGCTGCAACACATTTTATCATTTGTGTGTTTCAACATTAGGGGAAAAAAAGTCTTCATTTCCATAATGGCTTTTTTTAATTTGTCCAATTAGCTGGTGATTCTAACTCTGGATGCTCTTCTGTTGTGAGATATGTAAAGTGATTTAAAATACTTTATATTTGAACGTTCTGCATTTCTGTTTGGAGTGTTTTAATTATAACTGTGTATGCAATAGTAAATTGGGAGTTACTTATCTCTCTAAATGATTTTAAATAGTTTCTTTTTTTGGTTTTTTGTTTAAATATTTCTGTTCTAACTGTGCAAAATCCACAATGTGATGGAAAAGCAATGAAGCCATTGCTTCAGCTTGGTTTTTAAGCCCTGAGTGCCTGGAGGCTGGGACAATCGATACAGACCAAAAAAAATCAATATCCTATCATGATATAAAGTGGGGAATTATAAACTTCTCCAGTGCTTTCAAAAGATTTTTCCCTTAAATATTGAGCTAATTAATCCTGAACTCTTGAGATATTTTTTTTTTGACTGTCAAAAGTAAAAGTTCTATTGAAAAGCAATGGCTGAGAGCGTTCTGTGCTCCCAGCAAACTCTGCAGGGCGAGGTTTTTGTGAGGCAGAGGGCTCCAGACTGACCTGCTGCCTCTTGCACTTAGAGATGACACAGAAACCTTCCAGAATTCCTTTCATTCCTAACTTGATCTGCCCAAATTGGTTTCTTCCAGCACCTGCCTCCTCCACTCCCCAGCAAGACTCCGCCGCCGCCGCCTCCCAAGACGACGCGGAAGCAAACGTCTGTGGACTCTGGGATTGTCCAGTGAAGGAGGAAGAGGGTTTCTTTCCAAAGATAAAGCTGTAACAATTCATTTCCCTAAGTATTTTATGGCCTATAATGTTTACCTCATTCAGGTGTGCAGTATCTAACATTTAGTGCAATGGTAACTCCGTCAGAAATCCATTTCTCGCCGTGTGTCAGACCCAACACTACATCCCCCTGTTCTGGGGGTTATTCCCTCCCATCACTTGAAAGAAATTTGGATTTCTACTTGAGACTGAGAACTCTATCAACTGACAGAACCCTCTTCCTAAGGCTTCTCCCTGCTTCTGGATAACGCCAGGCACAGAGCTAAACGTGGAGATTCAAATGAGAGCTGGAAATTTTGTACCCAAAGATTTTTGGGTACCTCTGGAGTTTCAGATGAGCAGAGTTTTTGTACCTAATCTCAGTGTATATAGGAATCAATGAAAATATTCACTTGGAATTCAGGGCAAGAGGAGGTTTCCCAGTGAGGTGAAGCTGCTGTAGGATTTCCCTGAATTACAGGGATTTTAGCCCAGGGTTAAAGTTCAGACACCACTGATTTGTGAAATGGGTCTGTGCTGCAAATAACCTGATTGCAGTGAGCAAAGTGGGGATTTGGGGCTGCCTTGGCCACAGTGACCACGATGCCTTCAAATTTAAAACCTCTGGTGAGAGGAGGAAAAGTGCCAGCAAAACCTCCCCTCCAACCATGAGGCTGCTCAGGGAATTTGTGAGGTCCCCTGGGAAAATGTTTTTGCAGGTGCTGGGGTCCATCAGTGCTGGTCCCTTTTTAAACATCACCTCCCAAGGGCACAGGAGCAGCAATTCCCAAATGCTGGAAGTCAGGCAGGTGAGGCAGAGCTGGCTTGGCTGAACAGGGATCTCCTCTTGGATATCAGGTGGAAAAGGAAGGTGTGTGCCAGTGGAAGCAAAGTCAGGGGGCATGGGAACAACACAGAGGTGCTGCTCCCCTCTATAGGGAGAAAATTCATGTGGCCAAAGCTCAGCTGGAGCTGCCAGAACTGTGGGGGACAAAAAAAGAGATTTTTTTCAAATATATCAATGGCAAAAGGCAGTGTAAAAATATCCTCAGCCCGTTCTAGGGTGGGGATGGGCACCTCACACACAGGGACAGGGACAAGGCACAGGACACATCCCTTGTCTCTGTCTTCAACGTGGGTCCCAGACCAAGAGAGTCCCAGTGCCCTGAGCTGGAGAACCATGGCTGGGACAAAGATCAACTCCCAGCAAACTGAAACTGCAGGGCCTGCAGCCCCAGCTGAATCTCTGCAAATCTCTGGGTCCTGATGGGATTTATCCAGAATCCTCAAAGAGCTGCTGATGTCATCATGAAACTCCTCTTGATGATTTTGGAACAGTCTGGGGGATCTGGAGATGTCCCAGCTGACTGAAAGCTGCTGAACGTTCTCCAGTTTTCAAGGAGGACCCTGGAAACTACAGACCCAGTAAAATCATGGAAAGGATTATTCTGGGAGGTACTGGAGAGCACCTGGAGGACAAGGCAGTCATGGCTCACAGCCAGCACAGCACCCTGAGGGCAAAGTCCCTCTTGTGAACCCTGATTTCCTTCTACAGCAGGGGGACCCAGCTGGCTGAGCCAGGAAAGCCAGGAGATGGAATCTTTTTGGACTTCTGCAAAGCTTTTGATCCTGTCTTGCACGGGATCCTTCTGGACAAAGTGTCCATCCTGCAGCTGGAGGAACACACCATGGGATGGGTGAGCAGCTGGCTCAGGGCTCGGGCACAGGGGGTGACAGTGGCTGGGTGACACCAGGCTGGCAGCAGTCACAGTGGAAATAAAACATGGAACTGTTAGAGAGTGGCCAAAGGAGCCAGGAGGATGGGGCAGGGCCTTGAGGAGCCCTGTGAGGAGCAGCTGAGGGCACTGGGAATGTTCAGAGGGAGGAGAGGGGACTGAGGGCAGAGCTCCTTGTGTCAGCACCATCCTGAGGGAAATGCAGGGGCAGGAGCTGAACTCTTCATTGGCACAATCAGGGACAGCACCCAGGGAGTGGCTGGAGCTGTGCCAGGGAGGATTTGGTTGGATTTTGGGAGAGGTTCTTCCCCAGAGGGTGCTGGCAGTGCCCAGGCTCCCCAGGGAATGGCTCGGAGGCTGCTCCAGGAGTTTGGCCAAAGCTCCCAGGGTGGGATTGCGGGGGGGTCTGGGCAGGGCCAGGGGCTGGGTTGGATCACCCCGGGGGTGCCTCCCAGCTCAGGATAATCTGTGGTTTAAGAGCTCTGTAAATCAGTCACTGGTGCCCACCCACTGCCATTCTCATTCCATTGGATCTCCTGGGTGTCCATGAGGGGGAAAACGAGGAAACCTTGGAGCTGCCAAGGGCACGAGGGGATGGGAGAGAAAACTGAGCAGGGAGGAGACTCCTGGTCGTGCTGAACCTAAATGTTGAGTAGAGGAATGGGAAGAGCTTTTTCCTTTCTTTATTGTGTAATATTTCATGTTGGATTAGGATGAACTGAACGGAATCACTTTGTCCTTGTGCCATCATTCTGTACAGTGTTTGTATATATGATGGTTTTTAGAATGTTTGGATTTTTATGGTGCCTGCTTTTCACATAATGAGTTAATGTACCTGCAAAGAATGCTTCGTGTATTCTTAATTTCCTAATTGCTGAAAGTGTAAAGAAAAAACAAAAAGCATTTTGGGTTTTTTTTTTCCAGATATTAAGCTCTGAGAAGTATCAGACTGATGGGATGGGGTTTTGGGAGGGAGGAAGGAAACTAACTTTGTATTCTAGTGGTTTTTTATTGTCATCACACTTTGGTTTTTTTTTATTATCTATGATCTTTTTACTCTTGCAGTAGATTGTTTTTAAATATACCACTGACTCAAAAAAAAATAAACTATTATTTTAAAAGCTTGTCTAAGGAAATGAATACATTCCCTGAGTATTTCTGATCCTCACTGCAGAATTTTGGGAACTACTGCACTGTGTAGAAGGCTGCATATACACTTCCTTATTTTCAGGACAGTTTAGGAGGGGAACTCAGGAGGAAACTGAAATCTTTTATTGTACTGTTGTGCTTGTCCCTGCAGGTTGGAGCTAAAACACTCATCAGCACTAAGAACATCCATCCCTGTGTGCTGGCCCTGCCCAAAATGATGGCTTGGGTATCTCTGAGTGAGTGTTTCAGAAAACAGATGAGGTTTCTGTAATGTTTTCCACCTCAGGTACCTGCTGCACCATGCAAGTTCCGAGCAGAAGTGACTTTGCACAGCAGTAAAACAACACTGTTGTTCCAAAGGCAGAAAATTGCCTTTCTCCTAAAAAGTGGCTCCAGTGGTCACTTACATATTCTCATTTTTCTGCCTTAAACCACGGTGTCACTTTGGATCAAACAAACACATGTTCCCTGCTGGAAAATCAGCTCCCCCAGTGTCTCAGGATTTACTGTTGGATCTCATCCTGCAATTCCCTCTTTGTTTTGTTCATGTCATCTCTGCTCAAGAGGAGCAGGCAGGGGAGCTGACTCAGCTGCAGTCAATCAGGTATCTGTAGGCAATCAATAATGTATTACAACTTTAATTCTCTAAGTCTTGTGTTTAATTGAGAATTGCTTTCGAGGCTGCTCTTGCTGCTGCCAGGGAGCTCGTGCTGGGATTCTGGGTGAGTTCTCCTCTCTTCCATGGGCTTCCTAAAGGATGGGAAGAGCTTTCCCATCCACCTTTCATGGATGCCTGTAAATTGTATTTCTGATAATGTGTTTGTTTTCACACGTCCTCAGCTAATTCCTGTGCTCACACAAGTGTTAGAGTTGGGCCCTGGGAGACTGCTCAGACAAGAGCTGCACTTCCAAAGCGTCTCACAGAGCAGGCTCCACATCTCATCTCTGTGTGTGTTTTACAAATGTGCAGCCTGAGCCTGGGAATTGAAAATCAGGCTCTCAGACCCGAATTGTCACTGCTTTTACAATCTGACAGCTCCTAGGCTGGGACTTGGGCAGCACCCAGAATGAGTCAGTGAATTGCCCTCAAAAGTAGGGTGAAAACACATTGAGCAAAGCCAGCAGCTAATTCCCTCCAGGCAGTGAACAATCCCGGGAATGTTGGTATTTCCCATGGTTTGCTGTCTCCTTTTCAATCCAGTTGGGAGTCAGAGCATCCCAGTGCCATGGGAATTCCTGGTGACTCTGTGGGACCCAGCTGAGCTCATGCCAAGAGCTCGTTAGGAGACAATTCAGAAAAGGAACAGATTTGACTTGAAGCAGTGCTGAGGTCTCCTGTCCCCTCCATCCGTGGGATCTCATCCCTCAGTGGCTCCAAGGGATCTGCTGCTTTCCCCACCATGGCCTGAGCTGCCTGGGGAGGAGGTGAGATTGGGGTGCCCTGGGTCATTTATCACCTCTTTACCCTCCCAGTGCCTCCAGGCCCGATGGTCCCTGCTCAGACTTGGTTCAAATCAATATTTCTGCTTGCAGAGGTGACCCAGCCATCTTCTCCACAGCAGGCCTTGGCCAGGGAATTGGCAGCATCCACAGGGGCCAGGTTTTCAGTGTTTGGGACAAGTCAGGGATTAACTCCTCCCCAGTGCTGTCCCTCTGCTCACACTTGAGAGCAGCTCCTCAGGGCTTTGAGACACAAATTTCCCTGGAAGAAGCAATTCAGAGGTGCCAAGTTCCAGGACAGTGGAAAAAACAGAATCTCAGTGGCCACTAATTTTCAGTTCTTGGAAAGCAGTGACATTTATTGTGACAATTATTGTTTCCCTGGAAATTGGATGTGTTTGCCTGCGTTTAATTGCATGAGCTCAAAAGCTCATCAAGAAAAAAAAATTTAAATCAACCATAAATTAAAAATTTTAAGAGTAAAACACCTTTTTTGGAAAGAAGAGGCACTTGAATTGACTTGGTGAGTTAACTCACAGTGCCAGGATTAAAGGAGATTCCTTAATTCCACCTCAGTCTGGGAGTGAGGGTGAATTTTACAGGTGCACAGATCAGTCCCACACAAAACCCCAAGGGATTTGTTGGACAGGGGTTGTTTGCTTTCTAATCACATTTATTTTCACTGGGAGGCTCAACACAAAGGTCACTCCTTAAGCTGGTTCCTCTAATTGACATTTATGATTACTGAGTTGTCTCCTACGATACCACAAATTCTGAGGGTAAAAATGTTTTTAAATTCAGTTTTGTCTTCACACAGGCATTTTTCTTTACCTTGGCTGTAGGTCTGTGTGACTTTACAGAGGAGAAGGATGAAAAGTTTGCAGTGGTAATATATTTATTTATGATGCATGAGCAGAGAGGTGAGTGCAGCTGTGTATTCATGCATCAAACAGAGTTTTGATGTGATACCTCTCACTTCCCTGACTGCTGGAGGTCTCCACCTTCTTGCTTCATGTTGAACATTCTCCCTGACAATTCTTGTGGCCTTTTTGGGGACCATCCCATGCCAGGAGTTTGCTGTGGTGTGGAGCCAGGCTGTGGCTGCATCCCCTGCACAAACCAGGTGAGGCTTTTCCAGTTCCCATCCTGCCCTTGCCCTGTGAGAAATCAATGCACTGGAGCACGTGTGGAGATTCCCCCATGGAAAACAGACCAAGGACTGGAGCCATGGTGGCCACTTGTGGGGATTTCCTGCTTTTGCTGGGAAAGTCCCCAAGGTGTTAAAAGTCCTTTTCCTTGCCCAGGAGAAGAAAGACGTAGAAATCTTTGGTCTTCAGATACTTTTATTATTGTTTATTATATCCTATCTAGAACACTGTTCTCTCTGTCCTGCCGAGGTGTTCACATCAGGACAGTCCGAGGTGTTCCCCGCCCTAAGGGCAGTGTTTATCTTTTATACTAAAAACTAAAAATACTTTATTTACAG
>VYXF01006676.1:41706-56253 GCA_013397295.1 Polioptila caerulea | reverse complement strand
CACGAGCTGCAGTTTTTTAGCATCTCTTGCAAAGCCTGAATTTTCTCTCTGTTTCTCTGTGTTGCTTCCCTGCCCATGACCTAAATTATGAGGAGAAGACATTAAAGCCTGGATTTTAACTTAAGAGCTGACTACACCCACAGGAGAAATTAAAGCCCAGTGTTGTTTTTTGATCGAAGGTGAGCAAGCATTGGAATGATGCTGCCAGCAACAGGACACTTGGAGCAATATCCTGCTTTTCTTTATGGCTTTTTGTCCTCTAAAAATCAGCCTGATACCCCAACCGTATTTCCATGGCAGGGGGTTGGAACAAGATGGTTTTTAAGGGCCTACCTGGTGCTCCTGCTGTAAGTATTGAATCCATTCTTTCTTAAAATAGGCCAAAACCGATCCCAATTTGCAAATATTTAATCTAAATAAATGCTCTGAGTCCTTGAGTAACCTCATCTCCTCTGATTGGAGCTCCTTTATCTCTGCTCAGCCAATTCTTGCAGCTGCTGGTAATATCCTAATGGGTTTAAGCTTTGTGTCCTCAGCTGAGGAATGAGATGCTCAAACGCTCTGGCCATGACCCTTTTTTTGTAGTATTTTAAGTATTTTTTCTTTTGGGGCAGGTCTGGCTGGTGTTGGCCCTTGAGTGACTTTACCTGGGATTTATCCCTGGGAAAGGAGCAGGATTTGATCCCTGCAGGTTCCTCCTGCTCAGGATTCTCTCCCAGCCAAGGTGCTAATGGTATGTCCTGAATGTGGGATCCATCCCAGGGATCCCAAGGAGAGCTGTGGGCTCCATCCCAGAGATCCCAAGGAGAGGTGTGGGATCCATCCCAGAGATCCCGGGCAGAGGTGTGGGATCCATCCCAGGGATCCCAAGGAGAGCTGTGGGCTCCATCCCAGAGATCCCAAGGAGAGGTGTGGGATCCATCCCAGAGATCCCGGGCAGAGGTGTGGGATCCATCCCAGGGATCCCAAGGAGAGCTGTGGGCTCCATCCCAGAGATCCCAAGGAGAGGTGTGGGATCCATCCCAGAGATCCCGGGCAGAGGTGTGGGATCCATCCCAGGGATCCCAAGGAGAGCTGTGGGCTCCATCCCAGAGATCCCAAGGAGAGGTGTGGGATCCATCCCAGAGATCCCGGGCAGAGGTGTGGGATCCATCCCAGGGATCCCAAGGAGAGCTGTGGGCTCCATCCCAGAGATCCCAAGGAGAGGTGTGGGATCCATCCCAGAGATCCCGGGCAGAGGTGTGGGATCCATCCCAGGGATCCCAAGGAGAGCTGTGGGCTCCATCCCAGAGATCCCAAGGAGAGGTGTGGGATCCATCCCAGAGATCCCGGGCAGAGGTGTGGGATCCATCCCAGGGATCCCAAGGAGAGCTGTGGGCTCCATCCCAGAGATCCCAAGGAGAGGTGTGGGATCCATCCCAGAGATCCCGGGCAGAGGTGTGGGATCCA
Organism: Polioptila caerulea; assembly: GCA_013397295.1. Lineage (NCBI taxonomy): Eukaryota > Metazoa > Chordata > Aves > Passeriformes > Certhiidae > Polioptila > Polioptila caerulea. The sequence continues at coordinate 54,804 of VYXF01006676.1, read as the reverse complement.
TCCCAGGGATCCCAAGGAGAGCTGTGGGCTCCATCCCAGAGATCCCAAGGAGAGGTGTGGGATCCATCCCAGAGATCCCGGGCAGAGGTGTGGGATCCATCCCAGGGATCCCAAGGAGAGCTGTGGGCTCCATCCCAGAGATCCCAAGGAGAGGTTTCCCAGGCAGAGGTGTGGGATCCCTCCCAGAGATCCCAAGCAGAGGTTTCCCTGGCTGCTGGAACACCTTCATCCCCAGCAGGGAGCAGGGCCTGCCTGTTCAGCCCTGCTGAGGTTACAGCAGCAAACACGCCCTGGATGAGCTCAGGGTGTTTCCTCACTGAGTGAAGATCGTTCCTGTTTAGAGGAATTAATGAATTGTGGAAATCAGAGCAGGACTTCTGAGCTGCTTTAGATGGGGAAATTTGTTTTCCTGTTGTCTTTTACACAGGCAGAGAGGGTGAGTTCTGCTCACATCTCTACTCGTGGTTCAGAAGATCCCAAAATGTCTGGTTACAAGACCTTTTAAGGATTTATTAACCAATAAAACACCACCACCAAGAACATTTATAACCCAATAATCAGTTATTTTATTTTATTTGTTTTGCTGCAGTGCGGGATTTCTTGATCCATCATCTAATGACACAAACTTATAATTCTATATTTTAAAACTTCTTATTATCTTTATAACTACTTCTATATCTTAAATTTTAAATTCTAAACTTTCTAGTACTTAGCTCAACATGCTTTTACTTAAACTACAAATCTACATTTTTACTTCTAACATCAAACTTTGGCAATTTTTCCCAGGGCCTCGGATTGAACCCTGTATTCAATTCCAAGCTTTGGCTTGCAGGCCCAGTGTCCTGAGAGCTCTCTGCATGTTGGATTCCAACATTCCTGGGCTGAGATTGTCCTGAACAAAGGGGATTTGACTGCTCAGGACACGTAGTCTGGGCACAGCCTGCTGGCAAGGATTGAGTGGAGAATCCCAGCTCAGGGGCAGCTGGACCAGGGCTACCCCTCTCTCCAGAGAAATAGCAGTGAGGAAAGAGAGAGAACCTGAAAATAAGGGAAGAAAAATCTCTGGGTTGCAGGCCTTGTGGCCTTTCAGTACCTGGAAAGGCTACAAGAGTGCTGGAGAGGGATTTTTTGAACAGGGCAGGTAGTGACAGGAGAATGGGGAATGGCTTTGAACTGAGAAGCAGCAGGGTTAGATGGGGTATTGGGAGGAAATCCTTCCCTGAGAGAGTGGTGAGGTCCTGGCAGAGAGCAGCTGTGGCTGCCCCATCCCTGGAAGTGTCCAAGGCCAGGCTGAGGCAATTCTGGGATAGTGGAAGGTGTAGCTGCTGTGGGAATGGATGAGGTTCAAGGTCTGTTCCAACTCCAACCAGTCTGGGATTCCATGAAAACATCACTTTATACAGCAGAAAAAAAGCCCAGTAAATACATTTTCTTCTGGTTCTCTGTTCATTCTTGCAGAAAATGGGACTGAGCACAGAAGGACGGCCGGGAACATGAACTCTACATGAGCACAGTTGCTCTTCTTCCAAACCCCTCCCGAGCCCCTCTTTATGCCACTCTACCCCAAACATGCCAGTGTGGTTTGGGGAGAGGCTCTAGGCTGGGAAACGACCCTGGAAAACACCAAGTTCCCTAAGTCTGTGTTTCCCATCGCTGGCATTCGGATCAGAAATCCCCAATTTACAGCCCGTGAACTACAGGGACCGCAGGGGGACTCGCTGTGGCTGCTGAGCAGTTTGGCTCTGAAAACACAGACACTGAGAGTGAGCAGGGCAGCACAGCAGGGCCGAGCTGTGAATCCTTCCAGGGACATGGAGAACTTTGTGCTGAGGTTCTTGGCCCTGCCGTGGCTGTGCAGCTGTGGGGCCGTGGCAGAGCCGTGCCCGAGGCTGCAGCACTGGCAGGGAACATGTCAGGGGCTCTGCCCTTCCATCAGGAGCCTGGGATGAGCTGCAGCCGGGTATTTTTAGCTGCTGTCCTGCTGGTTTAGGCGCTGCTGATGTTATGGAGTTTGGCAAGGCAGAGAACTGTGGGGTTATTTGAGTTTCAAGGGATCTCTTCCCTGGAACGTGGCCGCTCCTGCTGCGGTGGGGAGGCTGGGAGCTGTGGGAGCTGCTCTTCCTGAGCTGCTCATTCATAATTTGTTGTGGTACTTGGAGCTTCTCCCACCTCCTGAGGCGATGCCGGAGGGCAGGAGCCCTGTCAGGGATCCCTGAGCCAGAGGATGCTCAGGAAGCAGCAGGAGAAGCATCCCCTTCTCCCTGGGGCACATCCCTGAAGGCAAACCCACACACAGCCCATGTTCAGGAGAGTGGGGCTGCCATGGAGGGTTAATTCCAGAGTGCTGCCAGTGCTTCCCAAGCAGGCCCCGGCCCCTCTGAAGGCGCTGCCCTGTCTGTGCTCACCCCTCCCAGCCCAGCCTTTCTCCAGGAGTCACGATTGAAGTCCACGCTGTCGTTTTTCCAGCGCACTCCCGAGCTGGGAATTGGGTTTAAAGGCTGGAGCTCCCCTGCTCCAATGAAAGGCAGGGCTGGCAGCAGGCAGGAGCTGAGGGAGGGAGAAACAAAGAGTCCCTGGGTTTTTAAACACTGCTCGTTACTCCTGGCAGGGAGAGCAGTGCCAAGAGCACAGAGAGCTGCTCCTCTTCATGTCCTGTGCCTTCAGGGCTTTTCCTGAGGGACTGGAGCAGGGCAGGGCTGTGGTGAGGAGCTGGACAATATCCCCTGTCCTGACCCTCAGCTCCTCTGGCCTTTTCTGCTCCCCGGAGAACGGGGCTGGATGAGCTTTTCTAATATTGGATTTTGTGTTTATTCAGATTAATTTGTGCTCTTGATTAAGAAGTAGCAGTTGATTATCTCCAAATGTGGCGGCTGTGGGGAGACGTTACTCCCCTGAAGACCCTGAAGACCCTGATGCTAAAAGGGGAACTCAGAAGGTGGAGAGGGGAGGGATGAGCTGGTGCAAATAATAAAAGAATAAGGGAGCCAGGTATCACAGAATGATAAAATTATCAAATCATGGAATGGTTTGGGTTGGAAGGGACCTCAAACTCCTTCCACTCCCCAAACCCCACCAGCCTGGCCTTGGACATTTTCAGGGCTCCAGGGGCAGCTGCTCTGCGCACCCTGTGCCAGGGCCTGCCCACCCTCACAGAAGAGAATTTCTTCCCAACATCCCATCTAAACCTACTTTCCCCCCTNAAGTAGCAGTTGATTACCTCCAAATGTGGCAGCTGTGGGGAGAGGTAAAAACCCTGAAGACCCAGATGCTAAAAGGGGAACTCAGAAGGTGGAGAGGGGAGGGATGAGCTGGTGCAAATAATAAAAGAATAAGGGAGCCAGGTATCACAGAATGATAAAATTATCAAATCATGGAATGGTTTGGGTTGGAAGGGACCTCAAACTCCTTCCACTCCCCAAACCCCACCAGCCTGGCCTTGGACATTTTCAGGGCTCCAGGGGCAGCTGCTCTGGGTACCCTGTGCCAGGGCCTGCCCACCCTCACAGAGGAGAATTTCTTCCCAACATCCCATCTAAACCTACTTTCCCCCCTTTCCTGTCACTCCCTGACCTCGTTAGAAGTCCCTTGGCAGCTCTAACTTCCAGAGGAGTTATATCAAGCATTAAAACATAATTGGGCACAAAGAAATCCTTGCACAGAGCAAGAAAAACCCAGCCAGCTGCAACAGGCTTCCAGTGAGGAAACAGAGACTGCTCCTGTCTTGTGGTGTGGGATATTTTTGGATGAAGCCTTTTATAAGAGGGAGAGAACACAAGGGGAAATCAGGATCATGTTCAGACAAAAGGCACCGAGTTGTTTGATATCCACAGTCCCTTTCTCCTGCTTGAGGATCTTTATGAGCACCCAAAGTCGCCAAGAATTGATCCAGACTTGGCATTTCCAGAGCCTGCAGAGCCAGGCAGACTCACAGTTTGATTTTATCTTCCTACCAGCGAATTTTAAAGCACAAGTGCAGCTGGGGCTCAGCTCCTATTTGTTTGCTGTTTAGCGGGTCATCCTGGAGAGGATCCTTCTTTTCAAAAGGCTTTTGCAGGAAAGGAGCCTCCTTTAAAGAGGCAGCAATATCCTTGTTTATTTAAGTGGCACAGCCAAGTAGAGAGAAAACAGCAGCGAGATAAAAGAGCGGAGAGAACAGATGGAAAACACTCTGCATTTGGGGGAAAGGAAAGGTGTGTCCTCTCACCTCCTCCACATGATGAGTGTTGTTCCAGATGTAGCCACTTATTTCCTAAAGGCACTTTAGGTCTCGTGTCACAAATTCATGCTGGCATCTTGCCCTTCTCCAGAAATGCCAAGAGCTAATCTGGGGAGCAACTGAGATGTCTCCCTCCCTCCCAATGCTGCCTGTCCCGGAGGAAGTGGAGTCACCCGCAGTTGTGCCTTGGAGATTTGCTCATCATTCTCAGCCAAACGAGAGGTCCCTCAGCCCAGGAGGGTTTGTAGGGATAGAGAAACTCCTGGCAGCTGCTTTGCATCCACCTCGGCTGTTTCCCAGGGCAAGGTCACTCTGGATGGCACAAAAAGCTGCTCAGGGGTGAGCAATTGCCCCTTGGTGTCCAGTCTGTGGGTTCTGAGTGTCCCAAGCAGTGCTCAGCATCCCCCTGTGCCCCTCGCTCATCCTGCAGTTATGGATCCACAGGTTTGTGTCCCAAAACCTCCCAGAATAATTCCTTGCCCCACCTGTGCTGCCAGGACTGAGTTTTCCCGACACTGCTCCCTTTTCCCCATTCCCAGCTGACACAGTGCTGCTGCTGTGACATCCCAAGGACTTGGGGAGCACAAACAAATGGGTTTGTGCTGGGATTCTCTAGGGGAAAAACCATGCAAACTTGCTTGAGATTTATTATCCCAATAGAAGACATTGGATATGTTTTCCTTGTCTTTCCTTATCCTTATCTGTGGGAGAACCTTGAGGTGCAATGCAATAAAATCCATTAAAAAATTGTGCCCTTCAAAGCCACTCAGCTCCTTCTCCCTTTTCCTTACCCTTTATAATATTTATGTTAGCTTTCCTTAACTCCTTTAGGGTTTGATCCCTTTAAGTTTGATCTCTTCCTCTGAAGTCACTTTCCTACATCCTTCTCTCCTCAAAACCCTTTGCCTTTTCTTGTCTATCCAGGCTCTTTTCTCTAGAAAGGCTGAAACAACTCTTCCGCCTTTCTCAGATCATCCAGATCTTTGTTGCATCTGAGCAGGAATTTGGGTTTGGCTTTGACAGGTGTCTTTTTAGCTCAGCACTGACATCTTTTCTTCGGCAGCCACTTCCTGCAGGATGTATTTGAGAGATTTCTGAGTGCATGAATTACGTTGGCACGCGCAAATCAGCGTAGCAAAAATGTTAATTACCTCCACTTTTCCGCCGCTGAGCCTCCCCTTTACGGTTTGAGCTACTTTTGTCTGCTCTGCTCTTTCTTTTCTTTTACCTCCAGATGAATTCTCAGAGGGCTTTAACACTTGGTGGTGGTGCAGGGAGGGCTTGTTTTTCACGCCGTGCTTCGTGCAGGTTGTTTTTCTGAAGGCGTGCTAAGGAACCTGACCAAAAAAACCCGAGGGGATCCATAAATTAGAAACGTTTCCTGCAGCGTTCCAATATGTTTTGGCCAAAAGCTTCATTCCTGCCACTTCATGTGGGCTCCAGCCTGAGCGTGGTGGCATCAGAGGGGTTGGTGACATCAGCAGGGTTGGTGACATCAGCAGGGTTGGTGACATCAGTGTGGCCATTTGTGGCCTGGCACAAGGCCCAGCAGGTGCCACGCGCTGTGGGACGTGGGGAGCGGTGACATTTTGGATTCACTCTGGGACACGTGCTGGGGAGTGGGGTAAGGAGCTCGTGCTGCCTCTGCCCACACCAGCTCTGACTGTAACCAGGGAAAGGAATTTGTATATTTAGAGATGATGATTTAGACTTTGAAATCCTGGGGATGGTGACTGTGACACAGCCCACGATTCCTGTGTGATGTAGCATCAAAAATGGGATTTTGGAGCTAATTTTTCTTCCTGGCAGGGGAGGATCTGACTGCAGCTTCGTCCCCTTTGCCATGACAGTGACGTGCACAGACCCAGCGATGCAGGAGTGCTCCAAAGTCAGGTGGCAATGAAGATCCTGAGCATCCACAAATCCTGGGCCCTGTTCCTTCCATCTCCTGACAGCCCTTGCTGCTGCCCTCCTGCCTGCTGAGCAGCCATCCAGGAAAACCAAAGCTGTGGAGAGGGGCAGGACTGGCAGTGCTGCTCCTGCCTTGAATGCCTTCTGATTTTGCTCCTCTCACAGATCCAACCTGTGTGTCAGAGGGGCCTCGCTGGGGCCTGAAGTGCTGCTGGCTCAGGCTGCCAGGGGAGCGGTGTCTGGGTGGAATTGCATTAAAAACTGCCTTCTAAAAAGGAGCCATGCATCTTCCCAGCCAGGGCTCGGTGCCAGGGCTCAGCAGAGGAGCTGTCCCTGCCTGCAAGGAGCTGGAGCAGTGTCTCACTTACAGGGCTTGGCTCCGCGGGCGGCAGCGTTGGCAGCCAGAAAGGAACTCAACCAACAGCTCTGTCCTTCTGGAGAGCCTCTGAGGCTGGAACAGGAGCACAGAGCTGGTCACCCACAGCAGCCAGCACAGAAAACGCCTCCCTGACCTTGGCTGAGGTCATTGCACCCTCCCCAGAGAGCTCTGGGTGGCTCAGGAGACGGGTTGGTGACACTGGGCACAGGCTCAGCCCTTGGCACGGGGGGCAGTGAGGTGGGGAGGCACTGCCCAAATGTCCCAGGGCAGCAGGGGGCAAGAGCTGAGCCTCCCCCAAGCTGCAGCATTTGGCCATAGAGCCCCTTACCCCTGTCAGTCAGGGCCATTCTCCTCCTGGATCAGAGAATCCTGGGATGGGTTGGGTTGGGATAAACCTTAACACCCATCCAGTGCCACCCCCTGCCATGGCAGGGCCACCTTCTGCTATCCCAGGTGGCTCCGAGCCCCATCCAGCCTGGCCTGGGACACTTCCAGGGATCCAGGGGCAGCCCCTTGATACCCAGTTTAAGGGGATTAGAGATTTCCATGGCAGGGAAATGCCCAGGATCAGCCGGGTGCATCCACAGCAGCTCTGCAGCCCCTTTGTGCCTCTGTAGGTGAGACCCCGTGGTGCAGGGGAAGGGTTTGGTTGTGTCCCCTTGCAGCAGGGAGAGCACAGAGGGAATGACCCAAGGAATGAACTTTCTGCTTTCTGTGTTTCTTCTCCCTTTGTGTCCTGCTGGGATTTTCTATTCTCACCAAGTCAGAAGCAGGTTTATGTGCTGGGAGCATGATTGATTTCCAGCTCGCACCTTGCAATGGTCTGAAAGCAAACCACGCTGGCTTTTGGCTTTCTTGATATTCTTGAAAGCAAGAAAAAAAAAAAAAAAGTTCAGAACAAAATATCCCAGCAGCTTTCTCCAGCAAAGCTGTGCTGAAGTTTCACTGGGAGCATCCCAGAAGGAAACAATGAGATTTTGAGCCTTGCCCTTACCAGGAGCTGTGGTTGTACAACTTTTGGGGTTATGTCAGTGATCATGGAGACCGGTTTTGGTTTGTTAATTCTTTTTTTTTTGTTTGTTTGATCCTTAGCAAAGTCCCATAATGCCAATTTAAACACTTTGGATTGACAGCTCAGGTGGGGGAAGGAAATACCATGTTCTAAAGCTAATTGGCTTAATTACCTCGGAAATCTGCAAGGTTTGATTGGCTCAGCTGTGAGTTTTGTGTTGTTCCATGTGATTTTTGGGGGGAAAACCAAAGGAAAGCAGCACTGAAGTTCGATACAACATCCCTCCAACAAGGCAAGCTGGAGGTGATATTGTTGCTGATACTGCTGCTGGTTTATTCTCAGAAAATAGAAATTTTATGGATGCTGAGAGGTTTTATTGTGGTTCTTAATGATTCATTTGACCCTTGATGGCTGCCAGTGAACCCAGCCCAGGAGCAGAGCCTCTGCAGACAGAGCAGGAGACAGAAATGTCAATTGCCACTTGTTCTGTTCAACCTGATTCCTCCAAACCTGAAGTGGGAATATCTGGAATGGATCTAAATCTCCATCTATGCTTCATGCATGCAAATCACTGGTGTGTTGTGCTAAACTGCACCCTGGGAAGCTGGCAAAAATAACCTCCATGAAGGGAGGAGCAAATGGGAGGGTTTGAGTGCCCAGGAGATGCCTCTGTGTGTGTCTGAGGGGTGGGCAAAGCCCCTGGGCTCCGAGCTGGGCTGGTGATGGCTCAGTGCCTTGGTACCACCTGCATCTCCAGGGGAGCTGCAGGTTGGGTTTTGGGAACATTCCTTCCCAAAAAAGGGCTGTCCAGCCCTAGCAAGGGTGGAGTTCCAATCCCCAGAGGGATTTAAAGCCCTGTGGATGTGACACGTGGGGACGTGGGGCAGTGCTGGCCTTGGCAGTGCTGGGGGATGGTTGGACTCAGTCTTAGAGGGCTTCTCCAGCCCAAACTATTCCATGATCCTGTGGTTCTTCAGTTCCAAAGCAGTTTGGGATTTCTCACCTGGTCAAAACCTCTCTTTTAGAGGGATGGGAGGAAGGTGAGCATAGGAGGGACTGACCAGGCCCAAAGGGAGATCACCTGGGCCTCTATTCCATCATGATTTAAAAAAAAAATTAAGCCAATAATACACCAAACCAGAGAATCTCAGGGAAAACCTGGAAACCCTGAGTTTTAATCACCAGCCTGTTCTGGCCCCTCACCTTCCTCAAAAAGGGTCATGTGAAGGTTAATTTCAGATTAAAACAGAGCTGGACTAAATGCAGACACAATGAGAGCTGGGCTAAGCCTTGCTCGGGCAGAATCCAGCCCAAAGTGCTTTTCTTTGCAGCAGGAACACGGCCTAATCCTCTTATCCTTGGAGTTGGAGGTGCTGGGCCACTGGGAATGGGAGGTTCCATTCAAAGAGAGGATTTGCTCTCGGAATGAGAGGGCTCGGGCTGGAAATGCAAATAGTCACCTGTTCTGATGGGTTTATAAAGGGTTTAGAGCTGCAGGCTCTAAATGAGACAAATTTCATCCTCATTTCAGCCCTCGTAGGCCTGGAGAATCCTGAAGAGCTTCAGCAGCAACCACAATTCTTTTAAATTAATTTTTAAAATGTCGTTTCAGAGTCGTCAGATTTTGTCAATCACGACGTGATCAGCACCACCACGATGAGGGAGAAATGGTGAACCCCAAGCTGAGATCACATCAGGAACTTTTCTTTAAAACTCCAAAAGGCTCTGGCAGGCCACAGGGTTTCTCCTCACAGCTCTCTGCCTCGTGGAAAGAAATGCACCTCATCAGGAGGCTGGATCACAGCACCATGGAATCATTATGGTTGGAAAAGACCTTCCAGGTCATCAAAATGATCTGAAACGCTGCAGTGAAATTTGGCATCATTTCCAGCAGCTCAGGTCTCCCCACAGACTCACACAAAGGTCCCTTCTGGAGCCCTGGTCCCTTGATTTTTCAGTGTAAACACCAAAGGAAATGCAACATTTGGGGTTTCTGCCTCTGTGTGTACATGTCTGACACTCTGTGGCTGCCAAAAAATTACCCTCAGTGTTTTCTTTGGAATCCTGGAATGGTTAAAGTTGGAAAAGCTCTTGGATCAGCGAGTCCCACCATTAACCCAGCACGTTTTTGTAGATGTGGTGCTCATTCTCTGAAAAAAATTAATGGAATTTAATGTTTTTCAGCATTCCCTGTGCAGTCCAGCATTCCCTGACCTTGTGGGATTCAGCACTTTCACACCACCGTGGATAAATAAAGCACAGAATCCCCTAAAATACTGCACCATTAAATTTGCTGCAGCAACAAATGATTCTTTTAGACATGAAAACATTTGCTGTGTTGCTGGAGATGAACAGAGTTTATTAATGAGATTAACAGAGTTTATTAATGAGATTAACAGAGTTTATCAATCCTACAGAAGTTTGGATTGACTAAACTCAGTGTGGGGTGAAATATGGCTGTATAATGGAAATTAATGTCCAAAGAATTTTAATTGTGAGGAAAAAATTTCTTTTGATGTATTAAGAACTAAGCATGCAAAAAAAAAAGTTGGGGGGAGAAAAATAGAAAAAAATATATTATTCTTTGTATTGTGGCTGTTTTAAGTATAATAAGACTCTTTGAGGAACTTTCTACTTAAAATGCACTTTTAATGTTTCTCCCTCTCTGCCAGGCTTTGCAAGGTCTCCACCTGATATACTGGAAGTGGTACCAAACTCTTGAGATGGATTTTTGAAATCCTTAGACCTCTGACCAGACTTGCAGTGATGACACAGAGGTAACAATAAAACCACTTGAGAGACATTTAATGGGACACTTCAGCTGAAATCCCCCGGGCTGGTAATGGCAGCTGAGCGTGTTCTTGCCATTTTCCCATTTAACAAGAAGAAAAGGCCAAACAAGGAGCAATTAGTCAGAATAAAATCAGCTTTGATGACATTTTCCCTCCTGAACTCTGGTATAAAATGGTCACCTGAGGAAGAACTGAAAGGATGTGTGAGGAATTTGGATGTGGAGCTGCGTGTTCATGCACACAGCGCTGGGTGGAAAATGAGCAGGTAAAGCCACCGCGGGGTTCTCGGTTCTCTGTTCACATTTTGCTTGATTTTGGTCCAAATTTTCATTAATCTCAGCTTTTCCTTGAAGTCTATGCAGGTTAAACTTGGTTTTCATCCTGTGGATCTCCATGACGTTGGTGTGCTCGGGTTTCCCAATTGGCCCTTCCATGGTAAGTCCCCATTCCCTAATTATTCCAAGATCTGTTTCATTCCTCTTCATTTACTCCTTGATTTAAATTAATTTTTGTTTGCTTGATTGCTTCTTTGCTATTGTGTTTTTACTTTTTTTTAATGAAATGAAAGAACTTTCTTGTACTTAAGCTATTGGTTAAATATTATCACCTATTTTTCCTGGAGCATAGCCCAATTTTTCCTGGAGTTATTAATAAAATATACAAGCCTCTGAAATAATCATGTGAGCAACTCAGTGCATATCTAATGTGGAGCTGAAATCCTGGATGGAAGAAAGCAAAACAAAATCTCTCCATTTAATCTGAATTCCTTTCATATCTCAGAGAGGTGCAATTAGATATATATATGTATTAATTTCAATTATTGCTAGTGAGTTTATCAATTAATTAACTTATTTATAATCAACTGATTTATTTAGACACAGCTGGATCTGAGTAGCCACATTTCCTAATGGATGGGTTCTCTTTATGGCAATGATCTCATGGTTAAAAGGAGTTTAATTGCTTCAATAAATGTCAAAAAAAAAAAAGTTGTTCAGTAAATCTAGTGAAATAGCAGCTAAAAATTCAAAAAGGGAATTTCTCTGTGCCTGTTTTTTTTTATTATTATATTTTATCTTTTTTTTTCTTGTAAAAACCAGGTTTTTTTCCTTATTAGGGAGAAAATTCAGTCTGGGAAATGCCTTGTCAGTGGCAGAAGGTGTTGGTTGCAGAAAAAGTCATTAAACAGACAAAAAAATTAACTTAATAACCAGTATTAAATAACAGCAATAAAACACTGAATTAAAACAAATCTTAATGAAGTTGGTGGTGATTTTACCAGCAATTCCAGGTGTTGATCCTGTGGTGTTGCATGGAATTTTTAGAGATGGCAGAGTAGGGCTTTTAGATGGAAAATCAGCTGGAAAATCAGGATACGATGAAAGACACAGAGAGCAACCATGGACATGCCAGGAAATGGTTTTTATTTTATAATTCAGCAGTAATTAAATGCAGTTCATTTTAAGAGCTGTTGAAATATGTCAAAGTTTTTCTGTAGTTGGCATTTTTGGCCCTATAAAGTGCAAGTAAGAGGAATGTGTGCAAAACCTTGGGTTTTTATCCAAGTCCAGATTTTTATCCAGGCTTTTTAAAATTCTCATTGCTGTTTTGTCATTATTAAACTTACTCAGAACTATTTCCAGAATTATGAAAAGCCTCCTCCAAATTTTAGCTTTACACGTATTTTTGTTTTCTCTTACCTGTGATTTAAGCCTCAGAGGTTCAAACAGGCTATAAAAAGCTGGTATTTTATTTTTCACTGAAAAAAATCTCATTTTACAGCAATAAACACCCGTGCTGTTCCAAGGAAACTGTGTCACAGCTGGTCAGCATCACCAAAAACAATTCATATCATACCCCAAACATAATTGTATCAGTATTAGACCAGAAATGTATTTAAAAAACCTGAAAAAAATCTGATTTTGCACACAACAAATCCTTAGAAAATAACAGCTCATCCTTGTCATTCAAAGCATAAATCGCTTTTGTGTTCCTGCTTTGCTCTGCATGCTGAACAAATACACAAATCCATAATTTTACCTTCTCTTATCTCTCTTTTTTTTTCTCGTTCGTTTGTTTGCCGTTAATCCCCAGAGCACCAACCCTTTTTATTTGACCCGCCAGCTGCACGGGAGGTCGGATGTGTGCCTGGTGCTGCTGAGCAGCTGCCTGTCCAAGGTGGGCAGGCATGAGGAGCTGGCCCTGGGGGATTCCCTCCCGGAGCCCCCTCTCCACAAAAGGTCCTTCCGCAACGGCGTCGGAGCGGGAATTAAAAAAACTTCCATGCGAAGGGCAAAGTCCTGAGAAAATGTCCCAAGGCCCGGCCCAGGTTGTGACATCTGGTGTCCCACCCGTTGCTTCCAGTTCCTTTTGATGCTTTTTCTCTGACGAAGCCACCTCTGACAAGGTCCCCAGTGCGTCACCAGGTGTCGATTTCTGAGCGGAGCTCGTGGGAGCGCTCGGGAAGGGCTTTGTTCCCAATATAATAGCAGCGCAAAGTTTCCAAGTTTCCTCTCCAAATGAATGTTTCCAGTTGCTTCATTCCCCTCCTTTGTCAGGCAGCAGGTTTTAATCGAGTTGCTCTGTGGTGAACCCCTTGGCTTTATCTGGTGCTTCTTCTCAGGGTCAGGATTAAAAGACAGAATTCTTGTTGGGATTTGGATGTTTATTATTTCTCATCTCAGTTACACCTCACTGACCGTGAGTGCTGCTCCATGCTGAGTTACCAGAGCACAAATGGCACCCACAGTTCAGATTCAAGGTGTTTTTAAGCCTAAACTACCCAATTATG
>VYXF01006676.1:9503-27271 GCA_013397295.1 Polioptila caerulea | reverse complement strand
ATAAAAAGTATCTGAAGACCGAAGATTGCACGTCTTTCTTCTCCTGGGCAAGGAAAAGGACTTTTAACACCTTGGGGACTTTCCCAGCAAAAGCAGGAAATCCCCACATCACTGCATCCCCCATGGAGGCCTTTTCCCTGCAGCTCCTGCTCCTGCACTGCTTTGGGTGGGATGGGGGAACGGGGAGGGGAGCAGGAGTGGCCGGGATCCGCTCCCTGCTGGAGCTTTTCCTGCAGCAAAAGCAGAGGGTCATTCCTTTTTTCCATCTCAGCTCCAGCACGGTGTGTCTCCCAGCCCTCCAGGAGCTGTTCCCACTGCCTTGGCAGCAGTTTGGGTACATCTGTGGAGGCTGGAGGTGCCCCTGAGCAGATGGAGCTGGTGCAGATGGCCGGGCTGGCACAGACAGGGAGCAGGGCTCCGCTTCCCTGTGCTGGGAGTGGGATCTGGTTCCCTGTCAGAGGGGTCAGGATGGCTCCCACTGATCCTCAGGATCCTTGTGCCTGTGATTCCGGGATGGAAAACTCTAAATATAGCATGGAATGGCTTCCACTTGTCCTTTGGGATCCTTGTGCCTGTGATTCCAGGCTGGAAAACTCTAAATATCACATGGAATGGCTTCCCAGGATCCTTGTGCCTGTGATTCCAGACTGGAAAACTCTAAATATCACATGGAATGGCTTCCACTTGTCCTTTGTGCCTGTGATTTTGTGATGGAAAAATGGGAATATCACATGGAATGGCTTCCCAGGATCCTTGTGCCTGTGATTCTGAGATGGAAAACTCTAAATATCACATGGAATGGCTTCCACTTGTCCTTTGGGATCCTTGTACCTGTGATTTCAGGCTGGAAAACTCCAAATATCACATGGAATGGCTTCCACTGATCCCTTGGGATCCTTGTACCTGTGATTCCAGGCTGGACAACTCTAAATATCACATGGAATGGCTTCCACTTGTCCTTTGGGATCCTTGTGCCTGTGATTTCGGGATGGAAAAGTGGGAATATCACATGGAATGGCTTCCCAGGATCCTTGTGCCTGTGATTCCAGGCTGGAAAACTCTAAATATCACACGGTCCATTGCTGGCAGCTCAGGAGGGAGGGGTTTGGGAGAGGTTATTTCTAGGCTGGATGCTGCAAGTGGTTCCTGCTAAATGCTGATTAATTGTTTTCTCCTTTTAATAAACATCAGGAGCAGAGATGGGGCTCTCCTGCCCCCTGCTCTGGCCAGGTTTAAATTGAGATTCAGGAGAGGGATGGGAAGGTGCCATTGCTGGATGTGTGGGGAGAGCAAGGGAATATTGCTGTGCTCTCCCTTTCCAGCAGCAATTTCCAACCTCCCTCCCCAAACACAAATCCCACGAGTCCAGTGGGCAGAAACCAGGATTAAATCTGCAACGTTTTTATTTTGTTCCAGCACCTCTGTTTGAAATCTGAACTAACTCGCAGAGGAAAGCAATTCTGACACCCAAATTCCAGCAGCAGAAACAACAGGCAGGCTCCAAAGGGCAGGAAAATATTCCACAACCTGTGAAAACCAGAGCATTCTGCAGCTGTGAGTGAGGAGTTTTATATCCTGTATGGATTTCCTTCGAATTTTAATAAAGGAAACCAAGTAACAAGGAAGGTTCTCCCTCTTTAATAGCAGAAAGAGTGGATTCTTTGGAAAATGAGTGGGATGCCTTCTGTCTGTTCCTAATGAAAACACTGCCACCAGCTGGTTCATAAATGGGTTTGGCTGAGGCTTTGCACTGAAAAAATGACACTGGGGGGGTTTGAACCCACAGCTAAATTGGAAGTGATATTCGAGGTCAATATGTTCTCAGAACAGAAAATAATTCGTTATCTGTATGCCCCATTTCTTTTTCAAATAGAGGCACACGATAATAAAGCAATTAATGCTTTTTTTGCCTTAAATACCTTATTAAACAAAGGTGGGCAGATCCTGAGGCACTTTGATCACCTTCCACCTTCAAGAACTGTGACCATCTCAGATTCAGCTGCAGCTCACACACCTCCACGTTTGCAGCTGATTATTTCTCAATTAACCATGAAATTAATTGAGCTGAGACATCTGAAATGCATTAAAATGAATTTGCCTTTTCAGATCCACGGGTTTTTACTGGTGTCCAATGGTTTGCTGAGCCTCTGCTCACCAGAGCTGGAACAAACCCTGACAGCTCTGGGTTGTGGGGGCAGCACAGGCTGCAGTTCTGGGTCTTGGTGCCAAAATTTTGGGATGGTTCCATCAGCTCCTCAATCCTGATTTTGTTAAAACAGCAGCAGCAGTGGCAGCGCTGACAGTTCAATGGCCATGGTGGGTTTGGAGACAATTCCTGTGCTCGGAATGATCATCTCAGGCTTCCTGCAGCAGCGAGAAAAACGCAGCTCAGCTTTTTTAAGCTGATGGAACAATCACTGGGAAGAGAGATGTTGTAAATGGAGGGTGAGGCTCAGAGGCACAATCCCGTGCTCGGGGGGATTCCCAATTGATTCTGTGCTGGAGACACTGAGGATTTATTGCAGCCTGGGCACTGGGAGTGCAGCACACGATGGGTTTCATGGTGGAGTAAATAATTTCCCTTACAGTGCTGATCTCCTTTGGCCCAGAATCAGGTACTGACTTTTTGTGTTTGTGATTCACCTCTTACATTTTTTGGGTTTTTTTTTTATCTCTCAGCAAACTGAAGCCAGGAGGGACTTCAGGACCCCTTCACCAAGCTGTGGCCTGAGATTTGCCACCCCCAAACCTGTGCCTGTGATACCACAGAACCCTCGAGGCTGGAAAAGTCCAAGCTGTGCCCAATGCCCACCTTGTGACCAGCCCAGAGCCCTGAGTGCCACATCCAGGTGTCCCTTGGACACCTCCAGGACTGGGAATTCTCCTCTTGTCCTTCTCTGGGCACTCCAGAGCTCTGTGGCTCTTCACCTGTCCTGCACCATGAGCCAAGAATTCTCCCTGGCCATAAAAGAAAGAATTTTGCCACCATACACAGCTCAGAGCAAACCTAAACAATTTTTTAATTTTTACCTTATCATTAATAGATTTAAAACAATTAAAGACATGATTAAAAAAAAAAAAAAAAGTGGTAAAATTTTAAGTGACTCCAAGTTTTCTATGAGCTGTTTCAATCCAGCAGCCCACAACTCCTGCTTGAAGCTCTTTGTGGTGTGGGTATTTTTCCCAAAACAACCTGGGATGTGAGACCAAATTAATAGCTGCTGTTTTCCTTGGAAACAAACATTTCTCTAATGATCCAATATCTCATTAGGCAGCACTAAAACACTGGGTTTGCTCAGGGAGGACCTGGTTTGTAACGAGCTGACAGCAGGTATTGGACCTTAAATCATCCCAGAATTGGAAATGTTTTGTCTGTGCACCTTCCCCACCCTGAGAATGTCCTACTCTCCACTGGAAAGCCTGAGTGGAATATTCACTGCTCAGCAACAGCAACAAACACATTTGAACCCGTTGGTTTAATTGGCTGCACAAATTTTCCTCTGGGAGGGAATTCAGGACATAAAACATTTTACAACGCTGGTGCTGATCATGTCGTGTTCTCTCCCAGCAGTCCCATTCATTTCAGTGGATTTCCTGCAAAACTGGGAAGAGCCAGTGGAGACAAGAGGGAACCCAGCCCCACACCTGGCCAGGGATGCTGCTGGCACCACCAGGAGAGAGGTAAAACACCCTGAAGTCACCTCTGGAAGCTCAGCCAGGAGGAGAAATGTCTCTCTTTGCTGTACAATAATCCTGCCTTGGAGAGGAGGATTAGGGGAGGATTGAGCCAAGGGCACTCCTGTCCCCAGGGCTGGCTTCTCCCAGGGATTTGGCAGAATTTGGAAGGCACTGTTGGCACCACGTGGGTGCTGCTTTACCCTGCCTGGGGCGTGGGTATGACCTGGGAGTTCCAGAAATGTGGTTTTGGGGGATGAGACTGGAACCTCCTGATCTCTGGGGGCACCTGGGGTGGCCCCAGCACAGGTGACATCTCTGTGGCTACAGGGGCCAGCTGGGTCCCTGCTCTCTTGGTGACCAGGGCCACGACAGAGCTGCAGGTACCAAATGCAGACACTGGGTGAGGAGAAATGGGAGCAGCACCAAAAATCTCTGTTTTATGGATTTCACCTGGGTTTCTTTTTTGTTTGTTTGGTTTTTTTTTGAGGTTTTTTTTGCTATTTTTGGGTCTGTTTTAAGGAGGTTCAGGGGGGACTTTATTGCTGCACAACTTCCTGCCAGGAGGGGACAGCTGGGGGGGGATCGAGCTCTGGGAACAGGGACAGGGACAGGAGGAGAGGGAACAGCCCCAGGCTGGGCCAGGGGATGCTCAGGGTGGGCACCAGCAGGAATTTCTCCATGGAAAATGTTGTTAAACATTGGAATGGGCAGCACTGGGATTCCCATCCCTGGAGGTGTCCAAGGAAATCCCTGGAGGTGACACTCTGGGCTGGGGACAAGGTGGGGATCAGGCACAGCTTGGACTGGATCTTCTCAGAGGTTTTTCCCACCCAAAATAATTCCGTGAATTTGGGATCTGATGCATAAATCAATGGATGCTGCCAGCAGCAGATAAAGATCCAGACCTGATTTTGAAATTTAAGTCATTCCATAACTAAACAGCTCATTCCAGGGAGATATCTGGGCACCTGTCTGTTTTCAGCATCCATAAAAATCATTCTAGATTCTGACAATACTACTCAAGTAGAGGGTTTCTTATCAACAAAAAATAATGGAATATTTGAAGTCAGTTAATCAATGAAGTCAGGATATGAAACAGTCCAATTTAAACTGAAAATGTGCAGATGTATATGGGGCAGCAAAGTGCATCGTGCTGGTTTGAATTCCCTGGTAACTCGTGAAGTGTCTCAGGATAATTGCACTTGAAAATTGATGTTTGGGTCTCTGACAGGCTGGGAATATCCATCTTCCAAACTCCAGATTCCCAGCACAGTGGAGAACTCTGGGTTCCACAGGAGTTTATTATGAGTTCCACAAAAACCCTAATTGCACTTCTCACTGCCAGCAAGTCTGGCAGAAGAAATAGAGAGTTTAGAATATTTAATTTAATATTTAATTTAAGAATTCAGGAATTTTGGGGGTGGATCCCAGTTGTTCACTGAACACAGAAAAGCAAGAGAAGGGGCAGATTTTGTGTCCCAGCAAAGCTGGTGTGTCCCAGCAGGATGTGCTGGCTGGAGCAGGCTCTGGTGGGCTGGGAATGGTGCTTGGTCCCAGTGGGGTTTGGATCAGATCCCGGGATAACAACACAAATTCTGCAATATTGGCTATTCCAGAGTCCTGTTTCTCCACAGATCTCATTAACTGTCCCCTCATTAACTGCAGGGTAATTGGGCACTTCTCATCTCACAAGGAGAATGTGTTGACCTTCAGTCAAACTCAAACACTTGAGGGGAAGAATTCGAAAGCTCCTTTTGGAAAAATGAAAATCGTAGCATGTCAGGCATGACAAACATCTTTATTTTCTCCCTGTGTGTCTCTGAGGCTTGACTTCTGATTCAGCACATGAACACCTGCAGGAAAAGCTGTTTTCCCAATGTTCTGGGCAGATTTCTGCTCAGGATTATTTCAGATTGCAATGTTTTACTTGCTGATAAAATGTAAATAAACCCAGGGGCTCCTATTCCCCTTTGATAAAGGAATTAACAGACTAAAAGACAAAACAATCCCTCTAAAAAGATGTTTGCACACATTACGGAGTTGTGAGGCTTTCTGAAGGTTGCTCATCCAAAAATGGAAACAAAAGCAATGCTCACTGATGTTTTGTGCTGTAATTTAGCAGATTAGCAGCTAAATAGCAGGTTATTAATTGACTTCTTTTCCCAAGTCCTCCTTAGGGATACCTGGTCAATTTTGAAGGCAGATTGAGAAAATATCTCCGGATTTAGGAAACACGACCAGGCAGCAGAAATGGTGCTGATTTTTAACAGAGATTTCTGCAAACAGAGCTGTTACTCCTGCAGGAGACTCCTGACAAGTCCAGAACAAATATTCTGACAGCGAATCGACTCCTGAACTGCATGAGCCAAGCACTTTAAAAAATGCTGGGTGTTGACTCAGTCAAAGGTTTCCTACATTGTTGATAGACTCAGCTCCTCCAGCCTTCAGAGGAGCAATTTCTGTGCTCCTTGGTGGATCCTCTGTGTTCTCCTTGCAGGAATTCATTAATACAGCAGCAACCAGTTAATTCTTACCCATCTAAAAAGCCTTTTGTAGACTCCAACAGGCTGTGAGCAGCACCCTTAAATGACACCTTAGGAATTAAAATGTTTTCCCTTCAGGAATTGCTCCATCTCTCCCAAGCTAACAATGCACACTGTTCTCTGTCCTGTTTCCCATGGGAGCCTTTGGAAGCAGGAAAGGACTGCCCTGAGGGGTGGAAATAACAAGGAGAATGGAAAATCCTGGCTTGTGAACCCATTTGTTTCCCAGTGCCTAAACAGAGTGTGGCTTCCCATTTTGTCTTTCCAACCCAGGCCTCAGTCAGCGAGGAGGAGGCCAAGGTCATCACCACCTTGGGCTTCAAAAGAGATTTCTTCTCCTCCTTCTTCTCCTCAGGTGGCTCCTAAAAAGAGCACTAAACCAACAAATATGGGGGGGTTCGATGTTGGTGTGGCTCAGAAAAATCAACTCCCCAACAAAAGCTGAAAGAGACTCCCAAGGTGGTTCGGGCCCGGACCTTGTGTTGCCTCCAAACAAAAACATTCCTCTAAACACCGACTCAGACAAGAATCCTGCTGGGACAGCAGCCAGCAGCAATGCTCCAGACCCTGGGAACGAGGAATTCTAGACAGCTCCTGCAAGAGCAGGGAGGAATTCTTCAGCTGTCCCCCATTACCATCGTGTTGGCCCCATTTTCCTCGTCGCCAGCAGACAAGAAGATCTGGTGGTTTATGCCCCTCAAACATCCTCCCTTAGTCATCCTTTTCTCACTTTAAACTTCTTTTTAAAGAGTTGTGGTTCTTTAAAACCTCTACAGTTCACCTGTGACCTTCTTGGAATTATCTCTTCAATTAAACTTCTCTTTTGCAGCTGTCACAATAACAGCTCGTGTGCAGTGTCCTCCCCCTTCCAGCAGTTCCTGAAGAATCAAAGCCACTCCTACCTGAATTTTGCCTTTCTGAGTGTGTCCCATTTAATAATTTTCCTGTGGAAATCTTCAGTTCTGATTGTTTGGGTTTTTTTCTATTTTGTGACATTGTAATTTTAACATAAACAGAAATACTGAGGAGAATCAAGCCAAGAAGAGATTCCTGTGGATGCACATCGAGTTATCCCCAAGTGTACTTAAATAAATCACTTCCTGTGGGGTAGAAAACACCTCTTTTTCCCCAAAAAAATCCCAATAATCTGGTTCTACCACAAGATCTTATTACAAAATCCATCAAATTACGCAGGAGGAAGAAACAAAACCCACTTCCAAATTTCTTTTCTGCTCCAAAACAAGAGTGAACTGTGTCATTAGCTTTGTTTTCGTCGTCTCCCCTGCCTGAGTTTTAAAGCTCTGCACATAAAGCAGCCGGAATTGCTGCTGGATTTTGAGGCAGGTGACATTTGTGGGTGGCTGATGACTCTGGTAATGCTCTAATTCTGTGTAGTGAGTTGTCTCTAAGTGCTGCACGAAAAGCTGCCTGCATCATTAGGCACCTTGTTGTTTACTGAATGTCTTTTATGATCCTACAGGGGCCCCAGCGAAGGAATTTCTATTTTTGGGGGGTTTCTAATTCAGCCGTTTGTTCTCACTCCAGGCTGGAGTCTGGATTGATTCTCAGCTGAGACTGAGCTTAATTACTGAGTTTAACAGCAAAGTGCAGCGTGGCTGGGTTAGACAGCTCGAGGGGGGCTCTTTTAGCCTTAAAACAGCAACAATTTCCAATATATTCTCTTCTTGGTAGAGGGTAAGAATTTCAAAGGAAAGATCTTAAAGCCTGAGGTGGATACTGGTCTGGATCAGGGAATTGTGGTTGGGTTGGAAGGGAACTTCAAGGTTTTACTCCAACCCCCTGCAATAAGAAGGGACATCTTCATCAAGACCATATTACTGATTTTTTGTGGATGAGGGGCATCATCTCTCTGGACTTCATCAGTTGTTTGAGATTAACCATAAGCCTCAACTACTTTTTTAAAAAAAATATGTCTTTATTAATAATTCTCTTTTGGCTTTGTTTATTTTTAAAATAAAACTTTTGAAAAATCTCTAGATAGATGAAAATGTTCATTAAATGTGTGCTGTGAGGAAAAAATTAAGACTGTCCTGTTCTAGCTCTACAGCAAATCTAAAATAAATTTGCAGTTGAAAATAACACCGAAAAATTATTGGGTTTTCAACCAACACAAATGTGATCAATCAGCTGGAAAAGGCCGTGTGTTGCTGGTGGAGGAATTAGAGTGGCAATCTGACACATTGTCTGGCAAGGTCTAATATTAGGAATATTTTCCCAAGTGCTCCAAATAAACTGGAAATAGCCTGGAAGGATCCTGGATGTCTGACTCAGCTGGTGCTTCCCAGAAAATTTTTCATCAGTCCATGACTACATTTTTTTCTTTTTTTAAGTTGCTGTAATTTCTCCTTGTTTTGCAAAGGAATTAATCCATGGGAAGTGGAGGATTCCCAGTTTTAAAGCCCCTCTGTGTTGAGGTGCTCTAAAACTGGTGGGAGTCGTTTCACATGAGGCAGAGGGACAAGGGGGGGCTGCAGCCACTGGGGGAGATTGTTCTGGAAAATTATCCAGGACTGGAAAACTGCAGAGAAAAATGTCCCAGCAAAAGGCTGNCTGCCCCTGGATCCCTGGCAGTGCCCAAGGCCAGGCTGGACATTGGGGCTGGAGCCCCTGGGACAATGGGAGGGGTCCCTGCCATGGCTGGGGGGCACTAAGGTGC
The DNA here is from genome assembly GCA_013397295.1 of Polioptila caerulea. Lineage (NCBI taxonomy): Eukaryota > Metazoa > Chordata > Aves > Passeriformes > Certhiidae > Polioptila > Polioptila caerulea. The sequence continues at coordinate 18,373 of VYXF01006676.1, read as the reverse complement.
CTAAGGTCACTAAGGTGAGCTTTGAGGTCCTTCCAAACCAGCCTGGGATTCCATGGCAAATTTTATTTAGTTCCCAGTTAGTCACCTTAACTCAGATTACATAGCAGATTTAGTCTGTTCTTTAATTATCCATCCATAATTCCAAGCAGAACTTTCAGTCATAGTCCTCAAATTTAAGCACAGCTCCACTCATCCTCCCCTTCCCCCAAATTACTCAGTTCCATTTTCTCTGCTGATGTGAGTGATAACACAGCAGAACATTTTACAGCAAATATTCCATTATTTCCTTGCTGCTGTTTCAAAATCATTTTACAAACATGTTTTTGTGAGTGTTTTCACTTGCAAGAGAAAGCTGCACCTCATGTGGGCACCTCACATCACTCACCCAATAATCTCAGCACTCAATTAAATTTTAAATGTTTCTCCATTAAACACTTATTTTACCACAATAAATAATTTAATGAGTTTTCATTTAAAAGTGTCTCACCTCACAGAGTTTTCAATCTCCCTTTTTTTAAATAAAATCACATCATCCTATTTCTTGAATCTGAAATAAATGGACTTTTGCCTAAAGATTTTTGAGCACATTCAGTGCTGTAACTCTGCATTCACCATGTGAGTAATATGGGAAAAAAAAAGAAAAATGAACGAGGAAGCGAGCTCCCAAATATGGAATCAATAGAGAAAAATGGAGTGCACTGACATTTCAACAAAACCCCCATCAATTCCTGTCCTGAGTTCCCATCCCAAATGTGGCACAACTGGTAATGATCAGGATAATTCCTAGCACAGAGCCCCTCTGATGTGCTCAGATAATTATCCAGGCCCATCTCCTGCAGTGTTGAATCCCTCTTTTCTTGGTCTTACCCAAAAATTAACTTTCTGTTGACTTTTAGCAAGGGAAACTTTCAATAACCTGAATATCATTAAAAAGTCAGCATTCCCTGGGAATTACCTTTTAGAATGACTGAAAGCTGAGGTTTCCCCTCTGCAAACAGAAATCTGCCAGGTGACTTTGCAAACTGGGAATTGATTTAAAAAATATTTAAGAGGTGGGAAAAATATTTTTATCTGTTGTTTTTATCTTTTCTGGAGAGAGAAAATCAGTAGTTGTTAAAATTTTGCTTTGAGTTTTTAATATTTTTAGCGAGTTCTGATGATATGAGAAAAGATTGATGGGTAAAAGCTTCAAACTGAGGGGTGAAAGATTTAGGGGGGATATTGGGAAAGAATTCCCTGTGAGTGTCCAAGGCCAGGCTGGACAGGGCTTGGAGCCACCTGGGACAGTGAAGGTGTCCCTGAAATGGAAATGTCTCCTCTTTCAGCTGGTTCAGAATCACCAATTTTTGTTGCCACCCCCTTTGCCTGCTGCAGGACTCCAGGACAAACACAAACCTTTTCCTTTTTCCTCACTGGTGCCTCTGAACCAGAGCTTTGGACACCAGGACAATGCAGGATTGCAGAAAATTCCCTGAGCTTGGAATTGTTTGTGGCATCCAGGACAGGAGATGCTCGTGGACACCACGGGGCCAACACAAACCTTGCAAGAGAGGCTGAGAAAGCTCAGCACCCAAAAGTTGTTTGTGCTGATGGCTGAGAGACTAAAAGGCTTTTGCAATTACAGAAATGGGCTGGGAAATATTCCACAGGCAAGGATGTGCTGGGGATTAATTCCCTGTTTTTATCTCCATCATTTCTGAACATGAGTTAAATTTCCTGAGCATCATTCATGCCCATAAAGTTCTTATCCCTCCACCATTGTCTCCTCATCCCCTTTTTTGTTACAGACTTTGCTGGTCTGAGATCCTGATAAAAGAAAAGAAAAGAGATGAAAAGAAAAGAGATAAGAAAAGAAAAGAAAAGAAAAGAGAAAAGAGAAAAGAGAAAAGAGAAAAGAGAAAAGAGAAAAGAGAAAAGAGAAAAGAGAAAAGAGAAAAGAGAAAAGAGAAAAGAGAAAAGAGAAAAGAGAAAAGAGAAAAGAGAAAAGAGAAAAGAGAAAAGAGAAAAGAGAAAAGAGAAAAGAGAAAAGAGAAAAGAGAAAAGAGAAAAGAGAAAAGAGAAAAGAGAAAAGAGAAAAGAGAAAAGAGAAAAGAGAAAAGAGAAAAGAGAAAAGAGAAAAGAGAAAAGAGAAAAGAGAAAAGAGAAAAGAGAAAAGAGAAAAGAGAAAAGAGAAAAGAGAAAAGAGAAAAGAGAAAAGAGAAAAGAGAAAAGAGAAAAGAGAAAAGAGAAAAGAGAAAAGAGAAAAGAGAAAAGAAGAGAAAAGAAAACTGAAAAGAAAACTGAAAAGAGAAGAAATCTGAAAAGAGAATAGAGAAAAGGAAAGAAAAGGTAAGGAAAGAAAAGAAAAGAAAAGAAAAGAAAAGAAAAGAAAAGAAAAGAAAAGAAAAGAAAAGAGACGAAAAGAAAAGAAAAGAGACGAAAAGAGACAAAAAGAGACGAAAAGAAAAGAAAAGAGATGAAAAGAAAAGAGGAGCTGGGATAAATATTGGGATATTATTCTGATAAACCCATTGGAGCTGGGATAAATATTGGGATATTATTCTGATAAATTCTTTGGAGCTGGATAAAGATCCAGCATGGTGGGAGCTGCTCTGGATTGGAGCATTGAAAACAATCTCCCCGACAATCCTCCTCAACACATGGAAAATTATGATAAGAGTGTCTTTAAAGCCTTTTAATGGGATGTGGTGATGGATATTCTGTTGTCCTGCAGAAAATACCATGAGGAACTTCATGGGTATTGGAGCAGCTTAGAGGAAACTTGCTTATTTCTAATTAGCTTGTATTAATTGAGAGCTTTTCATCAGTTAGTGCTAAATTAAAGGGAAAATCTTTATGTCACCATTCAGAGCTGCTGTCCTTAGGCTGTTTCCTATGGAATAACTGCAGATGTTCAGGAATTATCATTTTGAAGCATTTCATTTACATTCTGACTTCAGAATTGAACAATGACCCTCACAGATGAGGCAGAGGGATTGATTAGCAGGGATGGAGGGATGTTTTTGGAAAATGTCCCACTGCAGCTCCCCTCTGTCAGCAGGAGGGTTTGAGGAGGGAATTGTGTCCCTGTCTGACCCAGCACGCTCCTGAGCAGAACTCTGGAATTTCAGGCACAGCCTTTTCTCTTCCACTTCCCACACTTTGCAGGAATCCAGATGGAAGGTCACAAACACATCTGAAACCTTCCTGAAAAACCTTCATTTCTTTCTTTTTCCCTTCAGATTTCCTTGCTGTTGGCCAAAGAGGCTCTTTGGGGATGAACAGATTCTGTGGCTTAATCAAAACCTCTTGTGTCTCTCTGGTACCTCTTTAAAATCAGCAGCAGAGACCTTGAAGATTCCAACACGAATTTCCACTTGGTTCCACGGACCATTCCCATTCACCCCTCTGGGAGTGAAGGCTGTGGCTGGGACATTTTTCCAACATTTATTTTCTGCTTTGCTCCCTGTTTTGTCCAGCTGTGGAAGGGGGGGAATTCTTATTTTATTCTCCTTTCATACACCTAAAAATGACCTTGGAAAGCAGAAAATCCAAGCTGGGGGTAGAAAAGGGCCAGGCTGGGGAAGCAGCTTGTGACAGATGTTGCTTGTGTAAAGACTAAAACAAACGGAGGTTTGAGATTGCTCAGAGAGCTGATGAGTAAACACAGCTAATAAATAAAGCAAATAAGGGTTTGGCTATGCAGGAATAAACAAACCTTACAGGGTGATCCCAAATAAGGTTTGGATTTGTCTGTGTGGGGTTTGGTCTGCGAGAGGGAAAGCAGGAGAGAGAGAGGGCTGGGTCTAAACAGCTCCTGGTCCACACCACAGAGTCCTCAGCCCTGCAGGCATCTCCAGGGGGATGGAAGGTCCAGCACAGACCCTTGCAGGTTCTCCCCAGCCATTCCTCCTCATTCCCCTGTGTCCTGGCTGGAACTCCTGCCCAGGCTTTTCCCTGGAGGCAGGCAGGGATGGCCGTGTCCCCCTGGTTTGTGCTGTGCCAGGGGATTTGCACACAAATCCAGCTGATGGAACCCTGGTGTCCTGAGAATTCACTTCTTGGCCAGGAACCTCCTCGTTTTGCTGAGGAGATGAGGCTGTGGATGGGTTAAGGCAGGAGATTTGTCCCAGTGTATTAAAGATGAGAATTAATGGCTTGGTTTTGGCATCTCTGAACTCCAGCTCTGCATTGCAGCACGTCCCATGACTGACATCGGGGCCAGGGAGGTGGCACCAGTGCTGGCAATAAATTTGTCCCCTCCACCCTCCTGCAGAGGTCACCTGAGGAGCAGGACACTGAGCTGGAGCCCAGGACAGCTCCTTCCTTCCATCACTCCTCTTTTCCCGGTGGTGCCAAGCTGCCTCTGTCAGATCCTGGGAGCCAAAAGTGCTTTTGGGAAGTTTTCCATCTCTCTGCTTAACTCAAAACAGTTTCTGCAGCCCTGGGGTGGCTCTGTTTGCTCACGAGAAAAGGCAGCCCCAGGCTCTTGAGTGTCAGAGTGGAAAGTGGAGGTGTCCCAAAGAGCTCACCATGGAAGCACGGAGTGGGTTGGGATGGAAGGGACCTCAGAGATGATCGTGTTCCAACTCTTTCCACTGTCCCAGGCTGCTCCAAGCCCTGTCCAGCCCGGCCTTGGACACTTCCAGGGGTCCAGGGATCCACAGCATCTCTGGCACCCTGTGCTAGAGCCTCCTCAACTTCACAGGGATCAATTTCTTCCTTTTATCCCACCCAAATCTGTCCTGTTTTAACTTAAAACCATTTCCCCCTCTCCTGTCACTAAAATATTTGGTGCTTTCTCTGCTCCAGCCTCTCCCTCCTGAGATGGTGAAGTGAATAACTAAATAAAACCTCTCAGGGGCTGTTAAATCCAAAGCAAACCCAAGAGCTGTCAGCCTTTAGCCAAGGATGGAGCAGGGAAGCTCCTGCCTGGACTGGAACCCCTGGGAATGAACAGTGATGTCCCAGGAAGCCACAGGGCTCGTGCCTGGTGCTCCCAGCCCCCTGTGACCACTTGAGATGCACTAAATATGAAATAAAACCATTTCTGGGGTTCTGAAAGTGCCCAGGGTTCCGGGCTGGGATGGTCCCTGTGCTCCCTGGGGAATTGCAGGAGCACCATGGAGAGAGGATGGGTCTCTGCTGCACAGAGTGCCCCCATTCCAGGAGCTTTTCCCCTCACTCAGAGCCCAGGGAATGATGGAAACAGCAGATTTTGCTGGGCTGGGCCGAGTGTTTTGTGTCTTTTTAATTTTCTTGTTGCTTACACATGAAATAATGGTAATAGTCCCTAAAAGCTGTTATTCCCCATGCTGGGAAAACACTCTTTAACCTCCTGCTGTAACAGGCAAGTTTCAAATTCAGCATTTTCTGCAAGAATATAACCCTCACTGCTCCAGAGGTTTCACTAATCAGCTGCTGATTTTTCAGTTCTAATACCTCAGTGATTTATTTATTTATTTATTTATTTATTCAGTCAAATGCCCTATGCACTTTATTTAAAGCTGTCAAAGATTTAACTTAATATTTCTTCAGACAACCAGAATAGAACAATCAACTCCAAACTTAGGTTGCTTTTTTTTTCTTCATTATCCTGTACAAAAAGGAGAAAAGAACTATAAGTGAAAAGAATTAAACTTTTTTTGGGAAATAACTTCTCAGCAGAGGCTTCACACCTGTCTCACTGCAGTGGCAGTGTTGTGATTGATAGGAATGAGTTACAAATGCCATGAATATTTAAATTTTTACACAGCACAGGCATTTTTCAGGCAAAAGGAATGATTTAACTCTGTTACTGTCTGCTGCTGCCACCTGGATTCCAGGTGAAACAGCGTCTGGGACTGTGGTTTGTGCAGACAGGGAGTGACAAAAGAGCTCTTTTCCATCTCCCATCCTTGCTGCAGGTGGCCACATCCTTGATCCTTCAGTCTCCCGTAAAACAAAAGGAAAAGCTGTGGAAACAGGCACTGGCTGGCTTCCAGTGTGGGAGATCCTGCCCTGAATTCCCAACGATGGCTTTGCAAAGAAGATTCTGGCTTTGTTTTGTCCCCTTCCTGAAGAGTTCTTTATTCCTCTCCCGCAGTGTTAAGGAAATAGAGAGTTGTTAATATTCAAATCATTGTTATTCAAATCTAAGAAATGGCATTTAGGCATTCTGCTGAAGTAAATCTCAGGTGACAGAATCATTTTGGGTGGAAAAGCCCTCTGGGATCATTGAGCCCAAGCTGTCCCCACCTTGTCCCCAGCCCAGAGTGCCACCCCCAGGAATTCCATGGACACCCCCAGGGATGGGAATCCCAATGCAGCTCATTCCAGTGTTTAACAACATTTTCCATGGAGAAATTCCTGCTGCTGCCCACCCTGAGCATCCCCTGGCCCAGCCTGAGGCCGTTCCCTCTGCTCCTGTCCCTGTCCCCAGATCCCAAATCCCCCCTGGCTGTCCCCTCCTGGCAGGAGCTGTGCAGCGCCACAAGGGCCCCTGAGCCTCCTTTGCTCCAGGCTGAGCCCCTTCCCAGCTCCCTCAGGGATTCTCCAGTCCCTTCCCAGTTCCCAATGTCTCTGTTAAATTTGAATTTAAATTCCCCACCACTGCAGGCCTCCCCCTCAGCTCTGAGCCCAACAGGTCCCGTCCCAGCTCCGAGGGGTCACCAGGAGCATTTTCTTTATCAGCTGCATTTTGTTCCCCACTCTGCCTCATCCCCCCAGGCCCTCATGGGCACATTGTGATTCTCAGCAGTTATTCCATTTGATGAGAAGGAGAATTTGTGGAAGAAGGTCAAAGAAGATTAATAAGGGACAAGGTGTCTAATAACTACACAATAGTAGACAAAAAAAAGGAGAATGATCAGTGCTCACACGGTGCTGCTTGAACTTATTACCCTGCATTAGCAGCATTCATAATTTAAAACTTTAATAAACTCCCAGCCTCTTTGGGCCAAGATAGATGTTGCTGCTGGTTTTATTAGCTCTGTAATGGGCAGAAGCTTTATGCAACGTGATTATCCTGCAGAAGCAAACACCTAATCACTCTGGGAACATTCTCAGCAGCAGCTAAAAGGGACAAAATCAGCCCAAACGCAGCCTTAGGACAGTGTGGTTTCACCTTCAGGTGGGAATTGCTGTGCAACAGAGGTCACTCAGTCTTGGAACTGATGGCAAAGAGGTGGAAGGCTCCAAATACCAAAGCTCAGCCAGCCCAGAATCCCAGACTGGTTTGGGCTGGAGGGGAGGTCAAGATCACCCAGTTCCACCCCCTCCATGGATCAGGGACACTTTCCATGGACCAGGGACACCTTCTATGGAGCAGGGACACTTTCCATGGAGCAGGGACATTTTCTATGGAACAGGGACACTTTCCATGGACCAGGGACTCCTTCCATGGATCAGGGACACCTTCCATGGACCAGGGACACTTTCCATGGACCAGGGACACCTTCCGTGGACCAGGGACACTTTCTATGGACCAGGGACTCCTTCTATGGACCAGGGACACTTTCTATGGACCAGGGACACTTTCCATGGACCAAGGACACTTTCCATGGATCAGGGACTCCTTCCATGGACCAGGGACACATTCCATGGACCAGGGACACTTCCCACGGACCAGGCTGCTCCAAGCCCCATCCAGTCCAAAGCTGGGAGCCAGGTTATCCCTCATGGAACTGCTCTTTCCCCCTTCGTTCCTTCAAGTTTCCTACAGTTTGTTAAATCCTGACTGCTGCCTTAAGGAACAGTGGTTTGTTCCTTAAACCAGGACTATCTGCCTCTTCCTTCTCCTATTACACTGCATATTTATTTCTCAATATCCCCCTCAAGCCCAAGCTCAGCTGTTGGATGCACCAAAAACCTCCTCCCACACTCCAGGTGCTGCTTGGTTGGGCCAGGTGTCTCTGGGGTCAGGGACACATTTTCTGCCTCCTTCCCTCTTTCCCCTCTTATTCCAAGGAATTTGGGGTTTTTGCCCTGGCACAGCTCCTTCTGTGCCAGCAGAGCAGGTGAAAGGGGTGAGCAGTGAGGAGAGGCTCAGCACCAGCTGTGGGCTGGGTTTGGGTTCCTGGGAGCCTCCCCCAGCAGCAGCAGGAGGATCCCAATCCCAAAGGGAGGCAGGATCCCAAGGGAATCCCTGCAGGGAGGCAGGGCTGGAGGTGCCACTCAGCCCAAAGCCCGTGGACACCCTCCCTGGGGACAAAGGGAAGGACAAACAACAGGATTGGATCCTCACAGGGCAGAGCCTCGGCAGGAAGAGCCATCCCTTGTTGGCAGAGTTTGGGACAACGCTCTGGAACCTGCTGGGTACAGAGGGGGGGACGAAAAATCAGCCTGGATTGAGGGGTAACAAAGGAGTGACCACCAAATAATCACCAAATAATCACCAAATAATCAAATTATTCAATTTCTGGGAGGAAAAGGGGTGGCAGTGCTCTCCTGTCCCCTCTGCTGCTGCCCTGGCTGTTGTTCCCCAGCGAGGAGCAGCTGAGCAGGGAGACAGGAGAGGTCCTGCAGGAAGGAGAGAGTTCCATTTCCGTACCTCACTAACCCTCATTCCCTTCCCACCCAGCTCCTGATTGAATTTCCATGGCAGGAGCACAGCATCCTGTGCCAGAGGCCAGCAGAAAGGCCAGGGAATGTCTGAGAAATGAAATTACAGAGAGCTCTGGTTGCTTTGTTACAGGTCTTAACACCTTGTTTAAAAAAAAAAACAAACAACTTTTGAAGGGGTTGGTGATGATTTAAAATGTTAAAAAAAGGGAATAACTTTGAAGGGACTGGTGATGATTTTAAATATATATATAAAAAAAAAAAAGAGGAATAACTTTTGAAGGGATTGGTGATGATTTTAAATGTTTAAGAAATAAAAAAAAGAAGGGATTATTGGTGATTTTTTTTCC
>VYXF01006675.1:688649-702491 GCA_013397295.1 Polioptila caerulea | reverse complement strand
CATTCATATTTTCAAATTAAAAAAAATAACTTACAAAAGCAACTCTTCAAATGGTAACACAAAAAAAGAAAATACCTAAATGCCAATACACTAAAATAGCCTCTGTTGCTCCAGAGGACCATACAAATTCACTTCAAGCCAAATTCAGTGATTTAGGCCATGTATGTCCCAGAGTTTGAGATATTTCAAGTCTGGTGTTACTTACCTTTTAAGCTTTAATCTTTAAATAACGGAATTAATAGTTAGCATTTTTCAAATACCTAGTTATAAAATCACACATATTAAAAAATAAATGAGTCTACTCTTGCCCCAAAGTTCTCTGCTTCCTAACTGGCAGGCAGGGTTTTGTCATGCATTCTCACAGGTATTCCCTTAGCTCTGCAGCAGCAAGTCAATCATGTCAGTGAGAAATTGTACAACCCATGAAGGATATTGGTATTCAAGATATTCTCCTGTGGCACAGTACATCAGCAGTGGCATTTATGATTTCTATATTGGATTAATGATAAACAGGATAAGAAAGAAAATATAGTTTATTAAAATGAATGCCATAGCTGAATACTGTTAAAAGGGTTCACCCCTGCTAGTGTTTCAGTCAAAGGCTGAGATTCAGTCAGTGCCAGGAAAAACTCAAACACCACTCCTGAAGATATATCCCTAAGGAAATTAAATCAGAATTATTTTACATTGATTCTGTCCTTACACAATGCAAAAATATGGAAGTGTTAGACATGACTTTTGAAAGAGTTCACTACACAAACTTCAGTGCTGAAGTCAAATCATATTTTTTGCTCAATTCCACTCCAAACAAATTTATCTCTTGAAAACTTCAAGAAATAACTGTTCCCTTTTCGAAGTTATGTATGCAGCAATAAGGATCACTCAGGATTTATGATACAGCCAAGCACTTCAGTTTTGTACTGATAAACATATGGGTTTTGTCCAAAATAAAGTTGAAATGGATTATTTTTCCTAGATTTGACTTCACTGAAATGACTGTCAAAGCTTCCCCAGTCTGTCACAAGCAACCTACATATGTGTAGCTGAGTCTGTATATTTCAGCCCTAATTCTTCTCCACCAACAGCAGCTCTTACTTCACACTTAGAGCGATAAGTCTCTATTATAACATATTAATATTAATCTATTATATTGATTATTAATCACTCTATTAGTGATTTTTTCTAATCTAGAATCACAGCATGCATAAACAGCCAGTATTTTAAGAAACTGCAATTACCTGCAAAGTTCTCCTTCTCCTCATCTGAAAGTAACTGCTTTTTTTTCAAATGTAAGTTTTGCAGAGCAGTTTCCAACAATTCCAGGGGAACAGCAGAGCACTCCACAGCTTTCTGAAGGATCTGCTTACACTTCTTCTCATTTCCTAAGTGTTAAGAAGCACAGAGTTAGAAATCACAGAAGTAAAAAAACAATTACACTGGGGCAAGATTTTTTTAAAGAGATGGTTACATTCATGTTGTCTTATATTCACTTTGCCTAGTTCTATGAAGCCATTGTTCAATAGGGACACGTCTTCTTACATTGCCATTTTAGGGAAACTGCCTGGAAATAGTTACAAGTGAATCACACAAATCAATTTTTCACATTAAATTGAATACCAAGTCACAAAATATGCATTCTCAGTATTTTAGGGTTAAAGGAACTGTAAGAAAATTCTACTCTTTCTAAAATCCATTTTTTGCTGTAGTATCAGCAAGGAAATATGACCTTTATGGACTTCCATTTAGATCTGACCAGGTAAAATGCATGCATTATAAAACATATTTAATGTACTTAATAGAAATAAAATTTAAAACCAGCTGTTGTTCAATAAAACATCACTACTCTGGACAGCATTACAGCTAAGAAAAGAGGAGAGAAAAGCAAGGATATTTTTTCATTACAGTTTTAGACACTACTAAATGTCATAAACAGAATTTTGACGAGAATTGGGGTGGGAAAGGGAGCATGTTAACAAAACATATTGAAGCAGTCAATCTACATATGTAAACATGTACACAGGCATCTATTAGAAAAAGCCAAATAAGGAAAAAAGTATACTGTAACCACAACACTTTACTTGGCTTAAAGAATATCTGGGCAAAATGATGCAATGTTTTGCTATAGCTGTCAATGCCCCTGAAACCCCAAATGCCCTTCTTCCTCCATTCCAAAGCAGCAAAACAAACTGCCTTGTCCTAACATTCCTGCCACATATGCATATACTTAAGTAGTTCTTAGATAATAGTATATTGAAGAGCACCACGTCCCCTGCACTCAAAACTCCACCCGTAGATGAAGTTAGACATCATTGTTGCTGTAGTTCAGGGTGGTGGAAGTGCAACATAGGCATCAAGAACTTATGCTTTAAGTAACCTATTTTAAGAATATTAAATGGATGATGTCAAACACGGAAGCAAGGAAGCTCCAAAATTAGATTAGGTATAATTTCATTTAAATCAATTTTGTGCCAATTTGTTAGAATCTTGGTTTTAACCACAAATACTGTTTTTTTCTCCTAAATCATTAGCAAAGTGGATAGGCACTCAGAATCCTTAGCCAGCATTCTGTGATTCTACCTTTGGCTATATTTAGTAACCACACATTGCTTCAACAAGATCTGCTACTCAAAAGTAATTCCTCCTGGTATTATGTGCTTCATTGAGTAAGAAATAACATGGTACAAAAACACGAACGTGAAAAATTAACTGCTTCATCTCTCTTAACAGATGAGGATCCAAGGCACAAAATAAACCCAGAAGTATTTCTGAGTTTAATCAGTCTACTTCATCATTTACCAAAAGCCTGACTCAACCACCTTGGCTTAAGATTTGAAGTAGTCAAGAGTAGAGTTTTATCTATGGTCAGGAGTTGTGACCAATTCACAGCAAATCATCTTAAAGTACACCACCCAAGTAAAGACAAGACAGTTCCTCATCAGAGGTATTTAAATGAAAATGTAGCTAGTATTTAAGTAAAAAAAAAGCCACAAAACAGAATGGGACCTTTGTTGTGTCACTCCATTGCCAGGTCACTAATATTCAATTATTAAGAAATCAACATCAATTGGCCACATCTAATGTCACAATTTCAACTTGACCGTCTATCTCGAGCAAAAGTGAGCTAAGGAAGAGAACATAGAATTTAAGCTTTTCTTCTTATTGCAAAATAGTGGCAAGTGTGCTAAGCACTGCTGAAATCGCTGGGATGAAGAACCAACAAAGCATCACCCTCCTCCTTTCCCTCTGGCCTAAGTGGACACAGAGAAAAAGGAACAGCACTCTTAAGTAACAATTTACAACTCACATGTTCCACTAATCCTCTTTGAAGCACCCAGCAGGGACACTGTAGCTCCAAACATATTACCAAAGGACACCTAGATCAGCTCAAGGGTAACAGATACAAATCAGAGAGCACACTGCAGATAAAACAAAGCCAGTCATAACTGGATTATTTCCTTTGGGATCAGGACTTCATTTTAGGTTGATTACTTGCTGTCAAAGTAAGATAAACTATTGCATGAACATATCCCATAACTACAGGATGAATTTAGTCACTGGTAACCTGTAGCAAAATTTCTACATTTTATTACATTACACAACAGGTTTTATTACACTTATTTAACAATATCTTTGTTATTGCAGTATTAGTGTTTAATTATCTGTTTAAATAAACATTCAGTGCTCCCTCAATAAATTATTAGCTTCTTTTTACTACTGTTTAGAAGTTCAATACCACAAGTTTATATTAGAACAAGACTGGTCAGATAACTGACTTATACATAACACAAACTGTGTTATTCAAGACACAAGCATGTAGACTTTTGCCTTCTTTTCCCCATCCTGTACAGGAGTCATTCATAAATCTTAACAGGTACTTCTGCGGGAGGGAGTTGGTTCACAGCCTTTCCTGCTTCAATGCCAATCAACTTAGAAGTTAAGAAAAACTGGAAAGTCTGAGATGACATATGAGCATCTACTTATTGATTTTAACAAAATGGTTCTGCCTCATGGGCTGCACTTAGAACATCTAAACTATATCCTAAAATACAGTTAAAAAGTAGTACTGGAGCAAAAATGTACAGACAAATCTCCTATCAGTGGAAAATAAACAGAAGAAAGAGGAATAGCCAGTAAAATATATTCAGAACCTAGAGTGTAAAAGAGACAGATTAATTTATTTAGTCTAGCTATGTTTGGGGAGAATTTCTCATACTAGGCAATATACAACAACTTGCATGTAACTGAAAAAAAACATGAAGGAAAACAAACCACAAAAAACTTATAATATATCCATCAGGATATATTTTCATTTTCCATTCGAAAAAGCAAACAACTTTCATGGAATGTGCTTGTCTTTCTGTACAGAGCAAACTGTTTGCAAAGGAAGAAATGAACAGGGTGACACAGGTCGCTGTTCAAATCACCCATGGAAACAAGAGACACCCAAAAATACAAGCCTGTCAGCAGCCAACACAGCCTTGCTAGCAAGAACCAGGGCAATCAAATTGCACACTGACAATTTATTTTGGTTTAGTAAAAAACAAGCTACAAATGCTGTTTGCAAGAAGACAGAATTTCTTCCACAAGCAAGCCAAGTGTTTGAGCCTGACTTTTCAATGCAGGAAGAGCCTTATTCAAAATGCTTTCCACTGCAACATCTAAATTAGAAGATTAGAAACTACCAACAGTTTTCATCTGGTTTGAAAGTTATTTCTAAAACAGAAAAAAAACCCAGCATGCATATTTTCATTTTAAAAGTGAACACACATTCTCAGTAAATTAAAAAAAAATAATCCACACTTCCTTCTGATTCATTATCTATCAGTTTCTGTGCAACTTATGCAAGGGAGCAGAAGTTTAAAACAAAACCAAGAACAACACAAAACAGCAACACCAAACAAGTTTTGTTCTTTTTTGTTTTTTTTTTACACACCTTGTGATAGCTCAAACTGTGCAAAAGCCACGTGCACAAAAGCAAATTTCTTGCAGTTCAGTCTGGCCAGATGAAATTGGTCCCGTGCCTCCTCTGGATCTTGAAGACTGTAAAGACAGCACATTCATAGTTACACAAGGTGAAGAGCCTGAGAAGGATGAAGTTACATGTGCTGGATGAAGCCAGTAAATAACTTAGAAAAAGCAAACCACCTTGAGGCTAAAGATTTTCCTCTTTCTTAGGAGCATTCAGTGAACTACAAACAAGCAAAGAATTTTAAATTTTAATAATTTAAAGACATCAAGCTGAACCTTTGTCAAAACTCAAAGGACTCAAACCTTAAGCTTTTTCACACTTGATAGTTCATTTACTTTTGGCAAATTTTAATCCTAGTGTTACAGTCAGCCACAGACTGCTGAGCAGGTTAATGCTTACACACAGCACACCAACATTTAAATATTCAAGAGCAACTACAGCCTATGCAAATACCAGTCAAGATACAAAGCACCTAAATCTACATCACTATGGAATACATTAATCTTACATTTCAACTGACATAAAAAAGGGAGCTTAGCACTTTTACCAGGAACATTCATAAGCAAGAGATAAAGGAATTCTTTCCTAAGTTCCCCCTTGGCTCAATAGGTACACAAAGCTAACACTCAAAAGTGGGAAGTGCAAAAGATTTATGACCATGGTTCAAAATAAAAGTACAGAAGAATAAAACATGGAAAGGTGAAGAACATATTTTCAGTAGAGTTCTGTAGAATTTTGAATGAAAGAAGTTTCTCATAGTTTAGGCATGTTACTAGAGTCATGTAGGTTTACTGAAGACATCTCTGATCATCCAAAGCAATAGCACAGACACAGAATAACCCATCTGCAGGCAAAGCCTGAGCCAGAGAAATTAAGCTGTAATGTATGATATTCACTTTCAAAGAGTTTGTTAAAATTTAAGTTCCTGTAGAAAGCAGCAATTGCTTGGATAGCAACACACAGACCAAGACCAAACACTATCAATAGGCACCAAGTGCCACACGCTTGGTGGCACTGTGCTATAGCCAGGAGCATTCCATGAGAGCAGGCCTGGCACTGCTAAGGTACAGTGCAGATAATCATACAAGCATTGTCTGTCTTCCACTATTTCAGAGCACACTCAAGGGTCCTTCAAACAACCTTGGTATCATAATAGGGCAAAAGGTATTGGCACAGCCAGACTGTAGCTAAAGAAGATACCAGAACAAAAAAGGTCCAGTGCCAAGAATGGAATAATCCAGTTTCTCACCTAAAGGTTGAGCAGAGATGTGACTGAGAGCAGGCTTGGAGAGAAAGACTTGGGGGTGATGGCTGGTGAAAAAGTCAACATGAGCCAGTTGTGTGCGCTTGGAGCCCAGAAAGCCAAACAGAATCCTGGGCTGCATCAACAGGAGCGTGGCCAGAGGAGGTGATTCTGCCCCTCTGATCTTGGGAGATCTCACCTGAGATACTGCATTCAGTTCTCAACATAAATAGGACAGGGACCTGCTGGCACAAGTCTAGACAAGGGCCACAAATACGATTAGGCAGCTGGAGTGCCTCTCCTACAAGGATAGGCTGGGAAAGTTGGAGCCATTCACCTGGGGAAGAGAAGGTTGCATGGAGCCCTCACAGTAAACATCTAGTATCTGAAGGGGGCATACAGAGAAGCCAGAAAGGGACTTACTGTCAGGAACTGTAGTGGTAGAACTAGAAAAAATGGTTACAAAATGAAAGAGGAAATTTAGGCTAGGTGTCAGGTAGAAATTATTTATTGTGAGGATGGTGAGACACTGAAACAGATTGCCCAGGGAGGTTGTGGATGTCCCAAGCTGAGAAGCATTCCAGGCCAGGCTAGAGAAGGCCTTGAGCAACCTGGTCTAGCAAGAGGTGTCCCTGCCTACAGCAGGAGGGGTTGGAACAAGATGATCTTTAGGATCCAATCTAAACAGTTAGCATTCTACAATTCTACAATCAGAACAAAACAGTGTTGATAGCAGTAGACAGTAAAATCTCAAGCCATTGCCACTGCTTCTGAGGTTTGTGATGTTGATTTGCTTTTCCATCTTGTTTAGGTGGAACATTTGGAAGAACAGCAAACAATCCTACTGAAAAGCACATTTCTTCTCCCACCCAAGGTAGTATCATCAGTGCCACTTAACTTGCAGTATCAGTATTGCTTTACTTGCAATAGCTAAAAAATAAAACAAGGAGTCTATGAAGTCATGAGATGACAAGATTTTCTTTAATAGAAGCTAAAACTAAGTAAAGACAAAATATATAGTACTGGATGAACAGACAGCCAGGAACAGAGAAGGTAAATGTAAAACACCAGGGAAATTTCAAACATAAAAATGATAAGCAATGAGAATAGGTTATGAGCACTAAGTAAACATGCCAAACACAAAGGATCCAAATAAGCAGCCACTGATTAACTTTATCTCCAAAAATTAGACAATCAAAATCATTGGTTTTTAGGTCCAACCAGCCAAAAGCATTGCTGGCGAGATTACAGATGTAGCTCATAAATGTAGTTTCTTATAAATAGTTGATATTATATGCTACTCTGGACAAGGAAGTATTAGTTTCTAAAAATGATTAAGAACAAGCTAATATCTGAAAGTAACTTCCAAAAGAGGAATCATCATTTAGGGAGATGCTTATAGTCAAGTTCCAGTGGGATTGATGCTGTAGCAGATTTTGGTGGGTATATTTTTAAAAAGGGGTTTAGAATGGATTGTTCCTCTTTTTAAAATAAATTTCTATAAGGTATGTCAGGAAACATATGACTGATAATATTTGCCAATTAAAAAAATGCAGTAGAAAACAAAAAGAGCAGATCTGAGCTACCTAATGAGGTATGTAGATTCTGTGATGCTGACTACTAAAGTGGAAGTTATTTTAATACAGCTGTAGAGTGCATTTTAACAATGAAACAAGACGGACTACTCTACCTAAAGGGTCCCTAGAGACTGGAGCAGTGAAACAACTGAAGACACTTCAGTGAGACACCACAACTAGGACTGTTTATACTATTAGTGCATTAACCTGCTACTGACAGCACTTTTGGTTTTGCTTTCTGCAATACATCACACAGAATACTGAACACATACTCTTGCACACATCTTAAAAGTATCCACCTTTCAAACCGTGGTCTAAAGATCAAGTGAAAATAGGTCAAAGTGATAAGGGAGCTAGGAAATAATCTTTCTGAACTTAAACTCTTCTACAATAACATATGTGACTTGATCACTATTCTGGAAAAAACTTGCCACAAACTAGGATCCAGAAGCCTATATTACACAGTTTCTGCTCTGAGGAAATGCAATTAATCTTTGAATAAGAATGCCATCTTGCAATGTATCTTTAAACCTTTCTGGAAGAGATTCTTTACTCCACTTACACAAAAACACCTTCCCCCTCTTCAAGATACTAAAGATTCACAAGGTCATTATGCACTCCTGTTTCTCAACAGGAGATTCAACAGATTACTTCCACTGCATGCTTTTAGTAACAGTGATGCAGCAAGATCCATGCAAATGACAGTGCAGAGAAGTAGACATCTATCATGCTGCAAGACACAACTATATGCCAGAAAGTCAAACAGAGGAAGAACATACAAGAAAAAGATTAGCTATGTTCACTGGAAGATCACTTGCTCAGCTCTCATTGTTAGATTGCTGCATTGTTTAAATACAGCTCCTCATCAAAATATTTGCTGTAATGATATTTCAAGTGACAAAAGAAGAACCCTTATGAAAAAAATTCTAACTATAACCCTGTCCCAAATTATATCTGAACACATCTGAACAACCACACTGCTTGAATTTGGATTGAATAAAGCAACAAATGGCCACAACCAAAACTAATTTTTAAAGAGTGGAACTAGAGGCTGATGTTCTAAGACATTCTTCCTATCCTAAGGCAGCTAATTTAATAAAACTGTGATGATCTTTTCTAGCAAGAGAGAAAGCATACTAAAACAAAGCTGAAAAATACATCTCATGCTATTCCTCCTCATACCTTACACAGATAGCCAAGAAAAAAAGTAGTGTGTTAGTATCTCTAAATCAAATAGCTCTAAACAATCATGTTTATTAACATATACAAAAAATGGAAACACTGTGGAGACAACAGATAAGCTGACTAACCAAAGCTACCTTCAAGGAACCAGAATGAGAACATCCACACTTAAAACGGTAATTTGTTGCAGAAAACACCAATGAAACAAGGTATTCTTATCTTAAGTCAAAAACAGAACGCTGAGTTCTCATATTGAAAATTTATACTTACGCTTTCAACTCAGCAAATCTCACAAGGATGCGAGCATAGCTCTCATCTTGACTATACTTTTCTGCAGGTAATGCAGTCACTGCTTGACTGTAACGACCAATGAGTCTGTTGAGCAGGCCAACATCCATCTGAGGAACACCCTTTTTCTCTAGTTTAAGCAAAAAACACAGCCAATCTTCTGGACTATTTGTTGTCATCATTATTTGATTGACCGTTCCAGAGTTATCTGACAGAAAAACAAAAAAGGAGATAGATTAAAACAGCAGAAAATATGTACAGAAGAAAACACTTTTTATAAGCTTTTGTGCAAGACAGTCACTGACTATTTCTTAAACAAGATTAAAGCAACAGAGCTAAGAAATAAGGAGAGATGACACTGACTTTGTGGTCATTAATACTGAGGAACCACTAAACTTGAAATCCTTTCACTTACTGTTTTTTTCACTCAGTCTAGGTTAAGATCTTTTGCATAAGTGACAGTAGAATAACAAAACCAAATACCTGTTGTATCGGCTGAGATTTTAGTATAGTTAAATTCATCTGTGATGTTTTCTTCATTTCTGTATTTGTTTTTCAAGTTTCTAACTCTATTCATGATTGATGTAATCTGTGGCAATCCTCTTTCACTTAGATCTGTCTCCTCCATCTGCAGGCACAAGGTTAAAAAACAATGAAGTTACTGAAGAACCCTGTTGTAGCTCACTTTTACTGGAATTACCACGGGAAAGCCACTCATGTATAATTTGGAGCTTGAGATTCAACCACATTATGCAACAAATACTCTATTAAGGCTCTGTCCACGTAGCTATACAAAACTTGGACAAATAAAAACAATTGGTACTTAACTCATCCACTCAAATCTTAATCCATGCTTCACAGTAGCCCTTTCCAATAAGGTATAGTCAGCATTTGAATGCAATGGGGAGTAGGATGTGTTGCCTGAAATAGCATGCAGTCTATTGCATTAAATCACATTCTGTACTCATAATTAGGCTGGCTTTAGTTTAGCACAGTGTTAATCCAAGTTCCTTGCCACAGGTTACAGCAGTTAGCTCTCAGAGTGGGCTAAGCACAAAAGAATTCACATTCTCCTCTGTTCGAAGGACAAAGACAAGTGACACCTACTTTTAAGTTTCTGAAAGGAGGTTTAGAGATTCAAAGAGTTCTTATAAGAAATTTATGCCAAATCCTCAACATTCTGACAGTTTATCATCAGCTGAGATAATACATGTGTATAGCTCAGAGACAAGAATCTAGGCAATCCAAGCAGAGCAAGATTGTTAAACTAAAAATCTCAAATTATTTCTTTCTTTTCTGCCTACAATAAACAGCTTTTCCCACATCAATCTTCCATGCATCCAATGAACATGAGAATCCTAGTAAAAACTGTGGTGAATTTAGCGCATATTCAGGGATTTGACATCCTAATTACCATGAAGCTAGGCCCAGGAACAGGGAAAGTAACACTTCAGACAGATTAAATAGGTTCAAAGAAAGACTAAGTTTAGTTTTACAGTGAAATGTTGGTCTTTGTTCCTCTTGTACTTGTGTGTAACAAATCAACAAAAAGTTGCTAGAGGGCTAGAAACTTTAGATCTACTTTTAGGTGAATTATTGGTAGAGAAGGAATTGAATGGAATGAAGTTCATCTACCTTTAACCCCACTATCTAAAAAATACACCAGGCACCACTCTCAGGAAGTCTCACACGACTTGCCAGAAGCTGGCAAGTCCTTAAAAGCACCAGGCTCCCAGCTTTCCCCAAGCTAAGATCATAAATCAGAAAGATTATCATGCTTACAAGAGCTTGCTGATAAGGCATATTTCATGTTCATCCTGAACTAGATATGGCCCACCAATACCAAGCCTCCTCTTGTCTATATAGAAGTGTTGTTTTGTAGGTTCAAAAAGCAGTTTTGCTGTGTAAATTTCAAGACTTAGTCCAGCAAAAGCACCATCTGTATTACCACTATGAAGAAACCTTAGCACTTCAAGGGTCTGGAAAGACACTCAAACAGCCTCACACAAGACCTACGATGGAAAAAGCCCCAAAACCTATCAAAGTTAAAGACTGTTTCATCAATCAGCAATATCTGAATTGCATTCAGATATTTTTGCATCACTGAATAGACACAAATAAAGGAACCTCCCTCTCATTTATGTTCAAAAACATACACTAAATGAATTTTAATTTCAATGCTTGTTTGGAACTTCCTTTAATATCTCTTTATCCCTCAGAGCCAATTTAGGCTGTTCTGAGAGCAGGTCTTTAAACTGCCCCATCTTTTGGGGATCACGCTGCTAAAAATTACACAGGTGATTACTATAGCAAATACTGTTCGTGTGCCATTCTACAGATGATACTTATTTACTTCATAAGGAAAATTTTAGTACACATTGCAGTTGTGACTTTTAAAAATACTGTAGAAGGGGCTACAGGAAATCAGATCCTCCAAATCACCTCTTTATGGGTGAGAATATCCATAGAGATCTGGTTTTCAACTCTACCCACTCCCTCAAAGTATGGATGAAGTCAGCTTCTCCAGAACCTGAAGCACCAAGACAACCAAAAGAAATTTACCTCAAGTTAAGAAATAACACAGTATCTCATTACAACTGTAACTACTAACAATTCCCAGATGGATTTTGGATTTCTTAAATATAGTCCTTATATTTTCCTCCCCAATATCAAAGGTACATTATTCTCCCTGCAGTGACAGCTTCCCAAATGCAGTAGACAAAAAAAAAGAAAAATAAATTTCTGCATAAATTTGATTGTAAGTCTCAACAATACACATCAAACTTACATTTCTGGTGTGCTGTTTAACTGCTCAAGGTTCAACGTGTTATGGAGAAAAACTCTCCAGACAAATGAATATGCCTTGTCAAAAAGGTAAGATGGATGAGGGCCAGACTACCTCAGATGATCCCAAGAACCCAAAGGCAAGAAATGAAGTTCTCCATCCTGAAGAAGTTCCTGTGTATCAGAAATTGTTGGGTTAAATATTGAAAGCTTACCGTGTAAGCTTGCCTAATCTTCATATCCCAGGAATACAGCTTCCATCAAAATCAATAAAACTATTCCTAGTTAGTAATAAAAACAGAACAAAAAAAGCTTAAAGACAGCTTTTGGAATGAGGACAAGCACTTCCAAATGTGTCAGCTTGCTGTGACATTCAAAGACTAGAAAGTACACACAATAACTCCCAACACTAAGAAAAAGTGCCATCGATTTAAAACAACTAGCAACACTAGTGAAGAAATAAAATTCATTTACATGTTGTCAGGATTTGTCAGCAATCTTTCTACTCATGCCAATGTTCAACCATAAGCAAGTATTCAGAGGTTCATTTTTTCTTAATCTGATGCATAATTACTGTCCAAGAAATCATTTGTCATGAATTTCCCTAGTATTTATATATATATTTAAAATCTGACAACAGTGGAAGACCTAAACCAGCCACATGCTGTTACAAAGGCACTGAATAGGAACTGAGGTTGTAACTTCAACAGCTACACTGCAGCATACCTGAGACCTAGAAATGCCTACAGGAGAGAAGGTTAGGGACAGGAAACCAGGGAGAACACGCAATGCACAGATCAGGAAGAACTACCTCTAAATAAAGTGTAGTAGTTAAAGTCACTTCAATCCCTCATACAGACCCACTAAACAAGGGGATAAAAGATAGAGACTTGAGAGCAGTAAATTGATAAAGTGGCAATACAGGTTGGTGGTAAGATTCCACGTCTAACACACTCAAAAATACCCAGTGATAATAAAAAGACGTAACAGCATCCAGTCTTGAAATGCAGTATTTGCTATATTACACTCCTTGGTCTGTTTATGCCCTCTATGGAGGAGGGGTAAAATGCCACCTGTTTCTGAAGCATCATTCCAGGCTTTAAAAAATAAAATCTATAAAAGTGCAAAATCCTTCTTCTGTTTTGTTTGCAAGCCCTAAATCAGGATTTTTTTAAAAGGAAAAAAACTCCCAACATTAAGAAAAAGCGTCGTTGATTAAAAAAAAAAAAAAATAGCTACACTAGTGAAGAAATAAAATGGGAAAATATTAAATTCCAAAGTACTCCACAGAAAGGTTAAGACCCCGAGATGCAAAAAAGGGCTAAGTAAGAGAGAGAGACTGAACAGCAGCGGAGCAGGTGAGGCCATGTGGCATAAACAAAGACCGTGAGGCGGCAAGGGAGGCGAGAAGACGCAATCAGGTTTCTTCGCCCTCAGGGGTGGAAGCCCAGCGAAGCCGCAGCCCCGGCGCTGCCGAGGCGCCAGCCCCGTTCCTCCGCGGCCTCACCGCAGAGTAGCACCCCCGCTGCCCCCCGGCCCCCTCACCCACCTTCCCTCACTCCGCTGCTCCTCGGCCCGGTCTCTTAACCCTCGCTGTGCCCAACCCGGTCCCCTTCCCCTTCGCTCTTGCCCGGCCCGGCCCAGCCGCCCTCACCGAGGCCGCCGCCGCTGCGGGGCCGGGACGCGGCTCCGACCGAGCGCGTTCGCGCGCTGCCCCCGGTTTGAATGTGAGCGACGCCCCAGGAGCGCCCTTCCCATTGGTCGGAAGGCGGGAGGGAGCGAGCGCTGATTGGCTGCAG
>VYXF01006675.1:655714-688628 GCA_013397295.1 Polioptila caerulea | reverse complement strand
GGTCCTGGCGGTGGGGTAGTGCCGATTTCCTTAAATTACGGATCTGAAAACGATTTCCTCTTTCGGCCGTAGCTGGTTATAGCTAGAAGGTTCATTTAGCTATTACGGAATAGCCGGGCTGTTTGCCCTGACTGGCTCCTTGAGATTACGTGTCCTCCCTACCTTTTCCTCCGAGGGATCCTTCATAAGCCGATCCCATATCTGCAGTGTGCCTAAGGCTGCTAAAAGCAGCTCCTTCTCTGAGCTGTCCCGTTCTTGGATTATAGTAATGCAAACGCGCTAAGCAGAACAGTTCGGCCTCTCAGCTGGCTTTCTGGGTGTACACAATAATTTGTGTTCTTTGCAGCTGTATGGTTCCTTTAATGCTTATAATGTGTTCAATATTATGCTTATTATATTATATTTTCAAGATTGATACCATATTATAAAAATCAGATGTGTATTTATGCCTTATTAATTTGATAAGTTGCTAATCATTCACTTGCCATAGGCATCACACACAATGTCTATTAATAAGATATCTACACTGGCCTTTCATTGAAACTTATCTCATTCTTTATTCATCTGCATTTTAAGTGTTTCATCTCATCACCCTAATCTAGTGATACCGACTCACTCTACTCTCAACGAAAAGATTTCAACAAGGAAATTTAGTCCAAACACCTTTTTTTTATTATGTAATGGATAATCCCATGGAGGGCCCTGTGTTTTCTACTAAATAAAGAGCAATTCTAACTCTTAGCTAAGGCTAAGTGAGATATTTTTTAGCATTGCCTTACTCCTCCTTGTATATACACACATTTTTGGTGGGTTTGTTGTGTTGGTGGTCTTGCATTCCACCAGAATCCAAATCGAGTGAAAATGTAAAGAAGCAGCAGGAGCTGCAGGAGCTGCAGCCAGACTGCTCTGCATCTGGCTTCACTTGAGGGACATAGAGGTAGATTATTTTATTAGCAGGAGTTTTGATGGGTGTTAAAGGAGAGGAAAGTTGTATTGTTCTAGTAAGTGAATAATGCAATAAGGAGCTGTCTTTTAATTTCTGTAGCTGTGTAACAAGAAATCTCAATACCATATACATTCCTGGCAAAACCAAAATAAATAGGAGAAAGAAAATGGGATAGAACTTGAGGGGAAAACAAAGAAACAAACAAGAGAAAAAGAGTCAGAGAAAGAAAGCTGTAATACTCATGGAAAAAAAATATATAAGAACCTCCATTTAGTATTCTTCAACAAAACACAAAATATGTATGGGTTTTGGATGATTGGTACAACCATTTTTTATTTGTTTATAATTGCTTATGCTTCTCATTTTATTTAATATAAAGTCATAGATACATAGGGAATTTAAGAAATATACAAACTGAAGTCTCCACCTAAAGGTAAATCCATTTTGAGTGACAGAAGTGAATTGTGAATTGTAAATATAAACATTAGACTGGAAAACAACCAAAAGGAGAGAGAGGTCAGTCTTTTGTAATGAGCCACTATCAGGGTAATCTTGTTTGACTATTTTAAATACCTCATCATATGGCAGGATTTCATGTCAGTTTGGATAATGGTATTGTAAATCTAAATGCAGAAAAGGTACAGGTGCATCATGAAGGATTTTTCAGATGTTGGTAAAATCTTCATACCACACTATAGTGTTTTCTGCAATAAATATAGGAGAGAGGCCTTCCTCCTCTTGAAAATTTGTCAGCCACTAGCCCATCCTCTCAATTTGGTACTGAAGCCTATGAAGGGATTATCTAAAAGAAAAAAAAAAATTGTAGGTCTTTGGTTGCAACTGTGGACAGACATTCAGTGTAGCTGATTTTGTGGAAAGTGCATTTGGAGAAAGCTTTGCTGAGTATTTCATGGACACCATTTACTGAGAGTATTGGGACTACTCCTGGCTCCCAATGCACTGCTACAACATATGGGTGTCTGTGAGAAGAAGCAAACAAACATTCTAGATGGCAGAGTCACCTCAATGACTGAGAAGACGTTCTGAAAGTAGTGAGTAAGTAACAACTACTAAGATTTTGAGCAGCAAAAATAATCACCAGAGGTCTGGTATTCCCAGTCCTCCTACATGTTATGTTCCTGTGACATACTACCTATTTGTCACTATTGACTACTTTGAGATTTATGTGTAATTTTTTTGTTATTGTTTTTGTCTGTCAGTGGATCTTATCCTGTGGTATTTCTTCATTTACAGAATGGGTGCATGCTTTGTGACTGGACTTGGAAAGTGAACTTTTTTTCTATATTGATGGTCATAGTCAATCAATAAAATAATGAGAACCATTGGTCTTTCGGGCTTCTTTGTGTTGTCTGATCCCAGTTTCTCCTGGAGATCTATAAAATGCACAGCGTTTCATGCAAACAAAATTCTGTGTTTTGGATTTAGTAGGAGAATTGTGTTGATAGCACCCTGATCAAACTTTCTTTGTTGCTCAGTAGTGGTTACCTTAAGTAAAGGACTTTTCAGTTTCTCATGCTCTGCCAGTAAGAAGCAGCACAAAAAGCTGGGAGGGAGCATGAGCAGGACAGCTGAGCTGAACAGGCCAAAGGGATATCCCATATCTGAGAGCATCATGCCCTGTATATAAATGAGGAGGAGTTGGCTGGAAGAGCTTGATCTCTGCTCAGGGACAGGACAGGCATTTGTTGGCAGGTGGTGAGCAATTGTATTGTGCATCAGTTTGATCTGTTAGGTTTTATTTCTCTCTAGTTTGTTTTTGTTTCTCTTTTTTGCATTACAGTTATATTATTATTTTTTTTTTACTTCAATCATTGAACTGTACATATCTCAACCCATGGGTTTTACCCTTTTTTTGCCTGATTCTCCTCCTCATACCACCAGTGGTGGGGTGGGGAGTGATACTGTGGTTAAACCATAACACTCCTTAGCAGCTCTTTTTGGCTCCCAATATGGGGCATGATGTCTTGAGATAAAGACAAATCTGACTAGAATGTGTTAGAACAATTTTATTATAAGCATTTGTTATCTTAGTTTAATAGTCACTGGTCACAATGTTGATGTATTTGCTCTCAAAGTTGGCATGCTTGTTCTTTCACTTGTGCTCTGTCATACTTTACTTGCAGTATCTCACCTATGGGAACTGGGCTAAAGTTATCACGTTGCTGTACTTTGTAACACTAGCTTATGGTATGACAGAATTGCTGGTCGTTAAACAAATCTAATATTTGTACTTGGCATCACTGTCACCACTTTACTTTGGGAGCCATCTATTGGAAACTATTAATAATGATAACATTTTTACCTACCAAGCTCTGTTCTTCACTATTCAGTACTCTGCAGGGAAGAAAAAGTCTCTGGATCAGAGAATAAAACAACAGGCACTGTGGTTGCCCCAACCCTGGGGACAGACACCACAGTTAATCCAGCTCCCTTTACAGGCACTGCAGCTGAACTTGAGAACCAACCTGTGCTGGTGTCAGTTGCTCCTGCAGACAGGAAGAAATAGACCTGAAAGCTCACTTGGTAAAGGACAAAGCAGTGATGATTCCTATCCGTGATGATCTGCAGGATGTGTAAAGATTTCAGCCATGATCAAGATGAGCACATTGTCACCTGGCTGCTCCAGTGCTGGGATAATGGATCTAGTAGCCTGGAGTTAGAGGGTAAGGAAGCCAAGCAGCTGAGATCACATTCTAGGTAAAGGGAGTATTGATAAGACAAATGAGAAGGGTGGTGGAGGTGATTCATGTCAGGCATAAAGGAAAGGAATCTCTTAAAGAAAAACAAGTGGGCCACTATGAAGACGAGAATTAGTCATATTAGAGGTGATTTATTTTGACCCAAACAATACGCAGTCACCCACAGATCAAGATGAAATCTAGTGTACGTGACCCATGTGGCAGAAATGTGTACAGAATGCACTATCTGCATGTGCCATCTCATTGGCAGTAATTATCTGGGAAGACAAAGAGGCACCGGTGATGGATTAAGTAGCTCACCAACTCCAGCAATATGAAGAAAATCTCTCCTCCTCCCTGGGAACTTGTATCTTGGCTGTAGAAAACCTGTCCAAAAGTGGGAAAAGCTCTTCCAGGTGTTTTAGCAACAAGAACAGGATAGGTCCTACTTCTCACCTGTACAGACCAGTATCTCAGCTATTAGCAGTGGGCATTCTTTTGCTCAAGAGGCAGGATATAGAGGGTGTACACCACAAGATACCCTGTGGTTTTACCTGCAGGACCACAAAGAAGGCATGAGAAAGTGGGATGGAAAATCTACCTCGACTCTCGAGTCATGGGTACATGGGTTGCAAAGAAAAACAATCACAAATGGGGGTTCTTCCAGGAAAATTGCTGCTCTAGTCTTCAGTGGGCAGTTCCCCAGTCAGAGTGGAAGGGTTGGTCTTAACTTCTGATCCTATGGAAATTAATTCTGATTTTGTAAGTCAATGGAGACCTTTATGACCAGTACTAGAAGGGCCCTGCCTGCAAACAGGTGAAAGAAAGGGCCAGCATGATTTACTGGATTATGTGGATCCCAGTGGCCTGGTACATCACACCCACAGGACATTTAGGCTCTAGTAAATACCAGTGCACAGTGTACACTAATAGCAGCAGATTACAAAGAGACAGAATCCACCTGTATTTCTGGAGTAATGGGAGATCCCTGGATCTCTCTGTGTTGAAGGCTGAATAAAGTCTAAGAAAGAGTGGCAAAAACCCCCTCTGTGACTGGCCCAGAGGCTCCATGCGTCTGCCGTGTAGATACCTCAGGAGAGAGGGTATTTCAAAGACTTAAAAAGAGTATTGGTGGGCTTTCAGTATAGCTGCCTTGGAGAAGGAGGAAATTAAGCAGCTGTCTACCATGCCAGGTCTCTCAGAGGACCCTTGTGTTGTGGCATTGCTGAAGGCTGAAGAACAGCAGGTGCTGATTCCTACCACTGCAGTGTATTGGTGGCATTATCACACCAACTCCCTGATTCTCATCCATGAGCTGATTCATCCACTGGAGAGCCAAGGAGTGATCAGCAGGACTCACCCTTTAATAGTCCCATATGGACAGTGTGAAAGTCTAACGGAGAAAGGAGACAAACAATAGACTATCGTGGCCTGAATGAAGTCATGCCACCACTCAGTGCTGCCATACTGGACATGCTGGAAACTCAACACAAGCTGGAGTCAAAGGCAGCCAACAAGCATATCACAATTGACATTGCTAATGTGTTTTTCTCAGTCCTGTGGCAGCAGAGTGCAGGACACTGCTCAGTGGGCATCCAGTACACCTGGGAGTCACTGTCATGGGAGTGGAAACACAGCCCTACCATCTGCCACAGAGTGATCCAGACTGCACTGGAACTCCAGAACACCTGTGATACATGGATGACAAAAAATTGAAATTATTGCTAGTGGCTTGGTGAGCACCTGTGCAAGCTCCATCCTTGTGTGGATCCCATCTGGCCCTATAGACTTGTGTGTGTGTGTGTTTGGTGTAGCAGATTGCTGTTTCCCCTTGGATTATGGGGGCTTCATTCTGCTCCTGGTCCCTGTGTTCCAACTCAGGGGGCTGGATACCAAGAGAACTACTGGTTTTATTATTGCAGACTGAGGCAAAGGAGTCATTTAGTGCTGCAGGCTTTCCCTTGTCACTACGTTCCCCCTGCATCCAGTAAAGGATGGAAAACATGAGGAAGAACTTCACTGTGTGGGTGACCACCACTGGAACAGATTGCCCAGAGAGATGTTGTAGTCTCCTTTACCAGAGATATTCAGAACCCATCTGAATGCAATCCTGTGCAAAGTGCTCTAGAATGACCCCTCTTGAGCTGAGAGGTGGGACCAGATGATGCCCTGTGATTCCTTCCAACTTTAGCCATTCTGTGAGATTCTGAGATTCGCCTCAGCCCTCTTTTTGTTGGTATATTTATAGAAACATTTTTAATTGTCTTTTTTGTCAGTAGCCAGATTAAGTTCTAATTGGGCTTTGACTTTCTGATTTTCTCCCTGTAAAACCCTGTGACATCCCTGTAGTCTTTCCAAGCTACCTGCTCCTTCTTTCAAAGGTGATCCACTCTCTTTTTTACCCTGAGTTCCAGCCAAAGCTCTCTGTTCTGCCAGGCCAGATTTCCCTGCTGGCTCACCTTTTGGCACATAGGAATGGCCTGCTCCTACGCCTATAAGAGTTCCTCCTTGAAGAATGTCCAACCATCCTGGACACCTTTGCCCTCAGGACTTTTCTCAGGGGATTCTGTAAACCAGGTTGACACTGAGTACAACAAACAAGATGATTGCTCACCTGCCAACTAGATAATTAGTAATCTGCCGTGGACAACTTTTTAGCTGGAGTTCTTCTGTGTTTTGTTCTGTTATCTGGCTAGTATAATTCATGTATGAGGCCACACAGGAAATCCAGGATGATATGAGAGTTGTGGTACCTGCAGTAGGAGGATAATACCCAGCTGTACACACTGATTTCATCAGATCCAGCTGGTGCTGTTCAGCAGCTTATTTCATTTATGGCCAAACTGAGTTACAGATTCATGTGGGCTGGAAATAACTAGAAAAGAACAGAGTTGAGAAATCGTAAGATGTTTCTTGTGCAGGTTCACAGCCTTGGGTCATGCTGGATCCATAGGTTCTGTTGAATGTCCATGTAAGAAGAGAAAAAGAGCAGAAAAAAACATATATATATATATGTCTGTCAGAAATTTCCTCCGAGTGTCCATTTTATAGAGGCTGAGCATGGTACAGTTCCCATGTTTACTGCAGCACACTTCATATTAGTGCATTCTTGAATATTTATAAAATTGTCAGATAATATATATTAACTGCAATAAAATCTACCAAACTTGTTACATTGGATGCTATTCAATTCCTTAGTGAAATTTTAAATCTGAGGTTTGATCTTTGAAACTGTAAATAATACTGACTACTACTTCTGAGAGTAAAGCTTTGGCAAAAGCAGTCAGTTTAGGCCAATTAGTCAGATAGTCACAAGTTATAATCTTTCCTGCCTACATTCTGGTCCAGTTGGACATGAAAGAAGTCCAGTTAAGAAAAGACACAATTGTACTGGGACAGTCCTCTGACACCTGCCTGGAAAGCAGCATGTGCTAGTTTGTGCAGAGTTACTCTGCACAGCCCTTAGACTGCATGTGGCTCCTATGTGACTACTTAAGCACGGCCAGAGAAACTTGAATCTATTTTTGCCACTCCTTAAAGAGTGAGAAAGCCCTGAGAGACTCCCATTTACTTTTCAATGAAAACAAGGGGTGTGGGCAGAGGGATATAATCAGTTAATGCCACCCAGTTTAAGAAATCTGAGACCTGAGTTTGTTCAACATCTATTCTTGACATCTTTCCTCATAAATTCTACACTTGAGACCTAGCTATTGTTAGATTTTGGAGAAAATGCTTAGACTCTCAGAAAGAAACAAGTAAAAGTAGTTTTACTTGGGCAGTTCAAAGTAGTAAATTTAAGGATGTGCATGGGTGAAAGATGCATTTGTGTGCAATACCAGATCAGGGCTTAAAGTTATTACAACATATCACCATTGTTCACTGCATTATTAGAGTATTTCAGAGAGGAGGTGGCCATAACGCAATAATGTGTATCAGTCATTTTAACATGTATCTTTCCACAGAGGTGTAATAGACATCTGAACAGCAATCACCATTATAGCTGTAATGGTATGGGATCAGACACTTCTTGTTTCACTGTCTAAAAAAAAAAAGATTAATAGCAAACCACATTTGTTATTGCCAGATCATAGGATCTTGCAGAGAAGATAGGATACAGATTTGTTTCTGCTAATTCAATTAGTCCATGTGGCCATGTGCGGTGTTTAGGAGTGTGGGGGAGCTATAAAATGTGGTGCTCCCATAGACTGTTAACTGCTGATACCATTGCAACTTTAAAAAGTCTCCTTTACCACACAGTGAAAGCAAGGAAAGATACTGCATATAATTGTGAATTTGGTCCTGAAAAAGTGATGTTGATACCTAGATTTGGGTAACCTAAATCATGCTCTTAACAAGAAGGACATGAAGTGACTTCTAAATATTTAACCAAGAAGCCATTTCTTATCAGACTGGTTTTATATGCAGCTTTCTATTAGCCAGTGTACCTGTGATATTTAGTAACAGAAAAAAAAAATAAAAAAACAACAAGAACAACAACAGAAAGATTAATTTTCCAGAACTCATCTGGGGAAAAAAAAGAGGAGAATTAGAGAATTAGAGAGATGGAATGTGTTTGAGGATAACTACATCCAAGAAGGCACAATCAAAGTCCAAGAAACTTAGACAGGGTCTTCAGAAAATAAATCCAACATATAGTAGCATTTGCCCTGCCCTCAGATGTAATTATGATCCTATTTCTATGCTACCTCTTACTTGTCAGCCACTTCTTTTCCCAGCATCCTTTTTCAACATTTTTATAAAAAGTGAGCTGACAAAAAGCTAATGAGGAAAAGGCCTGTGTTTTCTTTCCAAGTCTTCCACTGTTTTAATAACATACAGCTAAGGCTTAGAGTGTGGTTTTTTTCTTCTTCCTTATTGATGAAAAATTATGATGATGATAATAATGGATTTGTAATCATCTCAGTGCCTCATGTGGAAGATACCATTATAGGTATGTAAATTGAGTTACTGTTATTATTGCATATATAAAAATATATTTGTACTGAACAAAGTGTCCCCTCATAAACAGAAGAAGTAGGGTTCAAAATTTATTTAAATACTTAATCATTAACACTCCACCCTCTGAATTATCAGTGCATCCAAACAATGTATTATTAAGCCTCAGAGATTGCACTTCTGACCTATTAATTAAACCTTTTCTAATGGCCTTAAGACGGAAGCAAATAAAATATTAGTGAAATTGATAAGTGAATGGGAGGAGTTGGAATAGAAGCAACATATAACAGTCTTAGAAGAATACAAAATTAAATCAGATCAGGAAACAAAATTATAACAAGAAACCCTATAAGCATTCAAAAAGAGCAACTAAGTGGGCAATCAGTAATGCTGCAAGGGAAGTGAAGGTGATGTTACACAAAGACTTAAGTATGTCATAACTGCCTCCCAAAGCAATGGACATTTTAAGCAATTGAACTCGAACAAAGTTCTCATGAACATTGCTTTTCAATCTTTACCAGATTTCTGCCTTTTCTGTTGGAGGTCCCTACTTTCATAATGCAGATAAAAACCCAGAGTACTTCTTTAATCCCAGTGAAAGTGGGATGTTCCACTGAAGCAGTACAGCACAAATACACATTCCTTTTGATGCAGTCTGCTACTGGGAAAGTAACCTGAGGCCATGGGATGAAAGGAGTATCTCAGATTGACTCACCTCTCAGCAGCATGATCAAAATATTCAAGGCCAATTACACCCAAAATCATCTCCTAACCCTGGAAACAGATTATTTTATGCCTTGAAAGTCCTCACTGTTTCTGCTGATAATAATGAGAAAAATACTCCCATGTTAACAATATGCAGCATTTGACACTTGTCTCACACTTAGCTTCTGTGGAAGACTCCAGTGACACAAAGCACTCATCTGCTCATTTCAGCAGGAGCTTCTCCTGTGTTAGGTGAACCGTGAGTGTGCACAAACCACAACTATACAACAAATTAATGATCTGCTAACAAAGAACCTTGTCAAAACTTTTGCTGACAGAATTAGGAGAGAGATCAGATTCAGATTTTCTGGTCTTTTTTTTAGCAGCCCTGGACAGACTACATCAAAAGCATCATGGTGGATCCTGATTACCACTTCATCACAAAGTTGTTATTACAAAGGAAAGAGTTTAGAAAAAAATGCAGGCATTTGGTAAAAAAATTACATAGGGACAAAATCTAATTAATTTATTTGTGAAGCCAGACAAAAAGTAGGAACATGCCTTACCAATAACATTCCGTTGGACCAATATTTGAAATTACAGCAGATTCTAGTACCATACAGGTAGGTCAGGTTTGTGTTGCATCATGTCGTATTTATTGTCTTGAGCACTCTTTGAATCATTACTTGTTGTCATTACTGTCCATTGTTATTGTTGAGAAAGAGGAGCCTGTTATTTCCAATCATATAGGAAATAGGGATTAATAAGACTTTGCCAGGGAGGAAAATAGGATGTGTCTCAGAAAAATACCTGCTTGTGGATATTGCATGAGTTGAAGGTAAATAGATAGTTTTTTAATTACCAATACAGCCAAAAAATCTCATCAAACTGTTTTCTTTCATTGGCTCTGCTGGGAGATTATTTTCTTCAATTTATTTCCTTCAAAAGCATTAGTAATTCCCTTGAATTCAATTCTGTGGTTTGATTTTTAATATTTCAAGAAAATAATATTTACTCTGCAAGTTTTTAAGTGTGATAAGTTTGAAATTAGGCTTATTTTATGTTTAATGGAAAAATAAAACTTGGGTCTACTGAAGATGATAATTTAAGACAACTGAATGATTCTTCGGCTATTTTTGGGATATGTTCCAGTGAACAGAAATAAAAACCTTTTTTGTTTTCATAATATGTAAAGAGTGAAGAATGGTAAGACTTGAAATATCAGGGATTGTTTCCATTACAGGAATTAAAAACAGTTTTTACAGTTCAGCAAAAGAGAAGCAAACTGAAATTTTAGTATAGACTCGAAATGGATTTAGATGTTGTTTCTGTAAAACATAAAGGAAAAAATTGACACTGAAGGAAAAAGACATAGAATCATAGATTGTTTAGGTTAGAAAAGACCTTGAGGATCACAGCATCCAACCACTAACCCAGCATTTCCAAGTCCACCACTAAATCATGTCCCTAAGTGCCACATCTGTTTGTCTTTCAAATACCTCCATGAATGGTGACTCAACCACTTCCCCAGAAGTCTGTTCCAATGCCTGACCACCCTTTGGGGAAAGAATCTTCCCTAATATCAAGCTGGCACAGCTTGATACTTTTTCTTATTGTCCTTTGCTTGTTAATTGCCAGAAAAGACTGAATGCTAAGAGAAGGAATCAGATTTTATTCTCCTCTCTTGTGGGGGATATGGGTGGTCTTTCTGTGATGCTCCAGGAGATGCCCATTGCAGTCCATTTCTTCAATCTCTCCCTTCTTTGAAGTGGTGAAACTGATTAGATTTACTTATAATTGCTAATTTTCAAGTAACAATTTATGCTATTTGCAATGCAGCTTGCTGCTATGAGCAGTTTTACTACAGCATATTAGTCAGTCCCTGATGGTTTATATTATCTCTTTCAGAAAAAAAAAAAAAAGCGACTGTGATCTGACATCCAGTTTTCAGGATGTACTGCTGAATACAAATCTCCAGATGTCTTTCCAAAACAATTGTCCAAAGAACATACAAGTACTGACAGTCTAGTCTCCAATAATGAGTTATTGAAAGGGCTAAAATTGTGATACAGGGTGATGTTTTCCCACAAAAAGAACTGGATTTTTTTAGCTGAAAATATGACTGAAGATTACAGAGCAAAGCAAAGTGAACGAAAGTTTTTAGTAGGCAGATTTCCCAGAATGGAGCCTCGGGAGATATTTAAAAGAAAAAAAATTGGATCTAAGCCTGACAAACATGAAGTACATTTTAAGATCTTATTACTAGAAATAAATATGTAACTGATTTTTATCACAGCTGTAAATACCAGCATGAGTGCCAAAAGATCCACCTCAGGACATACTCGTTATAGCTCTTAATTTTAGCTCATCTTAAATGAGCTAACCTGGTTATTGAAAGCAGTCCAAGGGCAGCAACAGGGAGCAACATGGGTTCTCATGCACTGCTGAGAACTGTTGGTCTGAGAAGCCATGCACTGTGCTGCACAGTTCTCCATGCTGTCACAGTTGCTTCTGGTACACATGCACTATTTTCTAAGGAATACCTATAATACATAGAGTATTAGGCACAGTAGAGACTACTGCCCAATAGGAAGTGTTGCTTTCTCCATGAGAATTTGACTAATGTAAGAGATGATGATAATTTTGTACAGAGCCACCTCTCCTGTTCTTCTCCTGACAGGTTTGAAACAAAGGTAATAATGAAAATCAGATGATTTCTCTGAGAATACCTGCACACTTCTCTAATTGATGGAGTATGAAAGCAGCAGAAAATTAGGAAAGGAACCATAGTTTCGGTAGCAAACTGTGCTTGTGTTAACTCACTGCAGCAACACCTCCTCCCAAGGTTTCTTAAGGAAGGAGGTTACTCAAAAAATAACCCATAGATTAATGGCACGAAGGAACCAACAACCAAGAGTAATTGAATCCAAGGTATGAGAGTTGAAATTAGCAATTAGCAAATGTCCAGACATATGATACTGATAAAACAAAAGATTAGAAGGCTTTGTCCATCCTGTTTCCACTGTGTGTGTGAGCAGCAAGAAGAGACATGCACAAGTTAGGTTAATCCAGTAAGCAGAGGTAAAATAGCAGTCAAGAAATGGCAGTGCAGTGTGGGCTGGTAAGGAATGTATTCGATATTCACTGGATAGCCCCGGCGGCTGCTGAGGGTACAATTATCAGCACTGTGGTTATCTGAGCTACCCAGAGCACAGCCCACATAGTGGCTCTTACCAGTGCTGCTGCTGTCCATCCCATTTGTGGGTGAGCATGTGGAGAGGCCAGTGGAGGCAGTGGGTTATGCTATGCAGAGCATTACTCTTGGTTGCCTGCCAAGGTAACTCCAGGCTCATTGGAAGGGCTGACCTACATGCGGTAGTCTTGCAGCAACACTTGTTTACATTGTGCCTGGAATAGATACCCAGAGGTAAGACAAGAAAAAATAAAACTTCTTTTTAAAGTAAGGCCGTGAATAAACAGTTATCCCATACCTAGAGTGCATCACAAGAGGATTTGTCCCCAAGGAGAAAAATACAAGAATAATCGAAGCGGGATCACCATGGCAGTGCACATTTCTGGTGCTGTGTAGCAGAGAAACCCCATCAGTTGTCCAGTTGATTACCTTATGCCCTGGGTAAGTTGAAATTCAAGATTATGACACTTTAGAGGACCATAAGACCATTGTCTGAAGCTAGCAAATGTTCTTAACATTGCTGATGTTGAATCCTTCAAAACTGGAGTAACAGTCACAGGTAGGCAAGGTTGCTGACATTTTGACCCTACCTAGTATGTATTCCATACATACTAGGAAAACTTGATTATTGGCTACAATAATTACTTGGTAGGACATTGGCACTTAGCCTCATTATCAGGGAGGAGGTTCTGTGTAGTGCCCCAGTAGATGAGCATGAAAATTAGTTTGAAAAACCTGTGCCCATTTGCAGTGGTGAGAACAGTATTTAATTATGACCAAATGGAATAGTCCTGATTGTCAAAAAGGAAGATTCCACAACACCAAGAAGTGATGCGAGGGCTGTCTTCCAAATAGAGAAACCTGTCAGGAGCCCTTCAAGCTTAACACTGTTTGAAGAATTATGTTGAAAACTTTTGGCCATTAATGTCTTAAATCCCTGTGGATGTTTAGAAAGTACTGAGCCCATTGAAGATGGTCTGAGTTTTGAACAAGGTAGCAGCAAAGACCAAGAACTGACCTAACACAGGGGAAAAGTGTGCAGTGGAGATGACTCTGTTAGAATATGTTAGAATTAGCAATTACTATGACCTGTCGATGAGTGAGGTAAAGGAAAACTTCTGTACAGATATTGAAAGTGGTTTCAGCAGATGATCTCTATCATTTCTGTAAAGCCTAGATCCTGAGTGTTTACAGGTACTCCTGCTTGCCCAGCCATTAACCAATACAGGCATAACCCATGCCTCAGTACCAACACTTTCATGTAAAAATGTAATCTAGTATTTTTAAGATGAATTAGAAAAATAGATTAAAAATAAGAGTTGTCTTATTCACCAGAGTTAATTCTTTAAAAATAAATTAAAACTTAAGATAACAGAAGTTAAATTTTAACATCTTATTAGAGCAGTAGTGAATTATTCACTGTAGTGTGGAAATCCAACATAATCTAAATGAATAGGAAGGAAGATTTTTTTCTCCATGTTAAACTGAAAAAATCAAGCATTCATGGTTGAACAGATCTGATTCCTTACAGCTATATATATATATATATACTATATATATATATGTAGTATATAATATACTATTCTGTGAGCTCTACGAAATACTGAGTCCCCGAGTCCCATTTTGTCCAAATAAGTCCTTGCTGTTTCTCTTAAGTCCTGACATCTGAGTCCTTGATTTATTGCATTTCTTCACCAAAAAAACCTCATAAAGCATCTTAAAAAAAAAAAAATCTGCCTAGTTCTCACTCATCATTAGGCAGACATGGCAAAATTTTCTCACATATGAAACCATTGCACTTCTTGTAGATTTTTTCATTGGAATGTGAATTCCCAGGTGTAAAACCACAGTGCTTTATACTAGCTGGCCAGAAGACTGGTAGAGCAGCCAGTAACATCCGATCTGGTTTTGCCCTAGTCTTTATCTTACATGTCTTCTGATAGGAAGCCACATGTGGTTGCATATTAGCACCATGAGGGTACATTGAAGAGAGGAAAATATCAGCCAGTTACTGTGGGCTAAGGTAGGTCTGAATTTAGCCTAATTGCCCATGTTACCATGCATTGCTGTCTGGTTTAACCTCCAAAGAATGTGGTTAACAGGTCACCTCTCAGTGAGCTCACTTTTACCACAAGGTGAGGGTAGACACACAGAGATACTGATGAGTAGTTGATCTGTGGGGGCTTCAGATCCCTAGATTACTTGCTTGCCATCTGCTGTTCTCCTTAGTTTGATTGCTTGTAGGTGAGGGACAGTAACAGCAATCAAGAAGAACAATTATTTCCATTCAAGAAACCCACAGCATCTAACTTAAAGGCATGTTGCAAGATTTCTCCACAAAGCAAAACACTCCCCTTTTTATTTACAGAGATGGCATATTCAACTGTGGTTTTGTGAATGCTGCTACATATTAAAGATAGTAGAATTTGATTACTTCAAACTAAATATTTTCTAATACTATCGTGGAATGATTTCCAGGTGGATTATTTTTATATAAAACACACCTTTTCTGAGAATGTATGTTGCAAAATACCCTGTAAAGGCCAGAAAAGACATCCAAAGGACTGTTTTGGATATTTGAAAAGAGAACCATTTTCTCTGAAATATGCTTTCTTACAGTCCTCACTTGTCTACCTCAGTTGCCATGACTTTTCAAAGATAATTGAGTGTCTTTTCAATTACATTGGTGAGTACTTGTGGGTGTGTCCCATCAGGTCCAGTGTATATGTCCAGTTTATTTAAATAGTCCCTAACATTATCCTCATCCACCAAGAAAAAATCTTTCTTGCTCCAGAACCTTGATGTATGTTGGGAAACTCTGAGATTTATACAAGAGGATTTTTAAGGACAGAAAATTTAAAACCATGATGGCATTGCACAAACAAATTGTTCAATTCTCATGTATAAAAATCATGTAGTTAGTGAGTAGGGGCTCAGACACGATCTCATTTTTACATGTGGTGCTGGGGAGTCTCAAATTAGTCAACTGCAAATGACTCATTTCAAAAAAACAAGTCATTGAAATACACAAAAAAAGTCACAAAAATACTTCAGACTTGAACAAAATGCCTTATTATTTAAGAAGGAAAAGAAAAAGGTGTTTGGGACATAAGTTGATTGCTGTTAATCTTTGCTGGGAGAAAAACGTAGGTATTGCAGTGGTCTCTAATGGGAAAAAGTTCCAAGGAACCAGTATCTGGAAGATAAAACTGGAGACAAAACACAGCACTGAGTATAGGCACTGAAACAAATTTTTCAGGAGGTTTTGTCAATAATCATATTTGAATCAAATTTACTCTGAAAGAATGTTTTTTGTCAAAAGTTTCTTTGTCTCCTTACAAATGTAATGCAGTGAAATGCAGGGAGTCTGATATATCAACACAGATGGTAATTTCACAGTCCTATCTGACTTCAAACTATCACGTAATTCATTCCAGAGGTCCTGACAGTGAGTCTGAGGCCAAAACCAGTGTCTGACTTTAAAAGCACTGCCTGTGCTGAAGGGTATGGTTCATGCTGTACATCTAAAGAATACCAGTCAGGCTGAGTTATCTCCGATCACTGTCAAGGCATGAACACCAAAATTAGATGGGTACAAAAAATACACAATGCATGGAAGATGGGAAAAAACATGAGATCATTTCATCAGAAGGAAAAGAGATCCCACTAAACAGTGAACATTTTGAAACTCCTACTCATCAGTATTTCAATATAATTTTTGTACTAATGAAGTTTCCATGGAATTACATCCATGTTTTGTCATCATGGACTAATCATTTGAGCGTGAAAGTTACTCTGCATTCTTAACAGTGCAGCATTGACTATGATGTTGTTTTTGTTCTAGATAAATATGTCAGAACTATCAAATGCATTGTCATGTTTTATATTTATTAGTTACTTTTTGCTTCCTAAATGACTTATGATATGCTGAGTGACTGAGTTACATGGCTGTATAGGAAGTGGAATTCATATGACATGAATATTTTGCAGAACATCAGGCTTTCTACCATTATGCATCTTAGTCTTCTCTTCCCTACTCCATCTGTTGAAATGGTGAATTTATTAAAGATAATTATAAAATAAGACTTCTGAGAGATAGTTGTCTCAGATGTGACCTTTACATTGAACAGGGAATGCATAATTGTTGCAAGACTTACACAGCTTTTTGTGGAATTATAAATTTATCAAAATTTTGCATTATAAGAAGCAAAAAGAAAGAAGGAAATAAGCTCCATTCAAGAACTGAAGAACTCAGGAACAGTTCTGAAGGAATAAACTGATTATTCAGCTACAATCCCCTTTTACTATACTTCTAAGAAATACTTCTAAGTTGTATTGTACACATAAGAGAAGCTACAGTTAGATTTACATATGCACTACCTCTCTGACAGAATGATTTTGGTTGTACCATATTCATGTCTTCTCAAAAAAATCCCATCCTCTTTGAGAGAATTACTTCCTAAGCCTTTATTGTAAAAGTATACTCCTATTCTCTCTGTTTTCACATCATTTTTCCCAAGCAGAAAGGCCCATCTATTTCCTCACCTACACCTGTCTTACTTGCATCCAGATGCTGCTCTACTGTTCCATGTTTCACTCCAGTTCCAGGAGGCAGCCCCTTCCTTCCTTCCTTCCTTCCTTCCTTCCTTNCTGCTACTCATGACATTTGGTAAGCCCTTGGTTTTGCCTACAGATCCTTTCCTTCTTTTCCTTCCTTCCTTCCCTCCCTCCCTCCCTCCTTCCTTCCTTCCTTCCTTCCTCACCTTCCACACCTTCCACACCTTCCGCACTTTCCCTCTTTCCTTCCCTCCTTCCTTCTCTCCTTCCTTCCCTCCTTCCCTCACTCTCTTTTCTTTCACCCTACTCCTTGTTCAAAATCCACCAGTGTGTTTTCATAGTATAAGGGACTAACTCATACTGATTTCCATGCCAAGCGTATAATTTGCTAATAAAACTTTGTAAGTTTTTGAGGACCCTCTGAATTCTGTTGTTCTTTTCTGACCACAAGCACCTATGACTGTTGGGTGCTCCATTTCCCTAGGAGTGGGATACCACACATACAAAATCAGGCCTTGAAATGATACTTCTAGGTTACAGGAAAATTCTGCACATATCCCTGAAATGACAGCTGTCTGAAATGGGACTTTCCAAGTGTCAGTAAGGTCATCAGTGTTACTCAAACACATTATTTATCCATTAAATAAACACACAGAAACTGAATTGCTGAGGCTGCTATTCCCTCATTCTCAAGAGGTACTCAGCATGAGTCTGTGTATGTATCGCAGAGTTACAGAATCGTAGAATTGTGGAGTGGTTTGGATTGGAAGGGGACCTTGAAGATCCTCTAGTTCCACCCCCCCTGCCATGGCAGGAACACCTTCCACTAGACCAGATTGCTCAGCCCCCCATCCAACCTGGCCTCAAACATCTCCAAGGATAAAGGCACTATTAGCTAATATTGCGACATTTTTGAAGAGTTAAGATGTTTGCCTTTTGGGACAAGAGAGATTTTAGTCTCTTACTGATAAGGTCATTATAAAGCACATGATTTCACAGTAGCTGCAAGGAATACCACTGATCTGCTACTACTGTGGGGCCAATTGCAGGATGATGAAAGAATGTGCAGGCTGCAGTGAAAAGATTAGTATTGTATAGAGAAACACCTGGATGCAGTCCTGACCATGTCTTTGCAGAATGCTGAGCTTACAGAGCAAGCACTTGCACACTATACACGTTATCTTTTCATTACTTGAGCAGATAATGGCAGGCTCTGGTTGCATTATCCCCATACACACTCAGCTGGTAAATCTGGCACACACAGAGACAGAAATTCTATCCCCTCCCTCTAAGTCTAAGAGGAAGCAATCAGGGAAAATGAGGAATGCCTCCCGCTCCCACATCCCTTATTGCACAGTGACGTGGCTTAGGAATGAAGGAATGCCAGGCAACCTTGTGTCAAGTCGTGTGTTGTGCACTGGTGTGGTATGTACATCCACTCTGCTGCTATGGACTGATTTATGTTGTGCATCAGACACTTTTAGGTTTATAGACTCTACCTACAATAAATGTTTTGGGTGCAGCAACATGTTTCCCCTTCAGTTTCCAAGTACATAATACCATTTTTAGGATACTCAGCCATTATGTACAAAAGCAAAAGTATGTGTAGAACAGCAGAAAATATTTTTAATAGAAGAGGTGGAAAATGTTCTCCTCTTAATCTAAGCAAATAAAGCCTTGTTAGGAATTGTTATCAACATGACATGCATCTATTCCCGTTTGAAATAATGTGCATTTGGAAGCCTGCTCTGAAGCAGTCTGGAACAAAATAAAACAAAATAAACAGAGGGCTCTGTTAGGCATTCTTTTTTTTTTATTAACTAGTAAAACCTTTTAATGATTGGGAAAATGTAAGGAGGATTTGCTAGGGAAAATAATAATATAACGTGATCGTGTTACCAGAAATGGTTTCACTATTGCTTCATTCTTGGTAGGTCCTGGAACACATTAGTAACATAGACTGAAAACAAGCAAACTGTGGAAAGATAAGCATAATTCCATCTGTTAATGCAAAGGAGGTTTCTTCATTACCTGATGACTCAATAGTGTATTATGGACTGCAACATGGGTTAGTTATGGAAGTTGCCATTGAAAACAAGCACTCACTAGCATCTCACTGACCACTGCAATTCTCGGGATATGAAGTGGTCTGAGGTGTCCCTTGCCAGCTATAGGGAAAATTTAGACAAGGATGAAAAGAAGCTGAACTATGAGAGGAGTTCCAAAAAAGCAAATATTTCACAAGGCTTTGCACATCCCTCTCAGTTGCTGAGAAATGGCACAAGCCAAAGACTATAAGTGTACCGAGTTCCACATCCATCCATTTGGGATAATTTTTCAGTGTTAGTTAATTTGTCTTAGTCTACTGCTATGTTAGAGCTACAGAAATATTGGAAGAGATGGGTACTCTTCCTTAGTATACCTCTATCTCTTATATTTCTGCAAATTGCAAAGACAAATTGAAAGACGTCCTAGTTGCATGCTTAGATCACTTCCCTTTCTCCTCTATAGTTTACCAGGTACAGGGGAAAAAAAAGAAGTGGTGCAAGAGAAATGCTCTTTTCCCATTTTTACACAAAGACAAATACAACCCATAGCTGTAAACCAGTAATAAACTCCGTGCATAAAGCTGGATACTGTAGCAAACTTGAGCAGTCTCTTCCTGTTCTGTTACGACTCACTCATGACAACAGTAAAAAGGGTCAGTGGACTTTTTCCTGTCAGAGATTCTCTAAGACACAGCTTTTACTTAGTCTGGTGCCTGCAGCAATCAGTGGAAGATCTAGTTCACCCACTGCCAGAGGCAGAGGACAATGGTCATTGTGGTCTCTTCTCCTACCTCTCTGCCATTAACATGCAGCCTCTCAGTTACTTTCACCTGTATCCAACAGGGAAAGGTTGAGAGAGCATCTGTTCCAAGTTATGTCACAGCAGATGATGGTGGGTCAAGGAGCTTGCTGCTGGTTGTTCACACCAGCAGCTAACCCAAACCATACCATGACCCAGATAGCAGCAGGAAAGGTGACTTGCCATTCTGTTGGATGGCATAAATGTGATGAACTGTGTGGCAGATGGAGAGGGACACATGGAAATGGAAAGTGAAAGATTGTGCAAATGTCAACTCATCACAAAGTTGTCCACTACGTGGAAGAATGACAAAGGAAAAAGCAGTGAAAATAAAAATGCGAAGAGAATTGTATGAATAATACTTTGAAACTAGTTTAGCAACATGTGTTGGCTTCTTTCATACAGCAAAGCAGGAAGTAAACGGCACAGGATTTCTCCTACAGCTCTGGTGATACACACTGATGAGTTGAACTATAACTCAGTACAGTTAGTCTTTGTCTTGTGCCATTTCTCACACTGATGACAGGTTTATACATGCAAATAAATGCTGGACAAGAATGGCAGTAGGGGAATGAAGCCAGGAGGGGAGAGGAATGCTGTGGGGGAAAAATATACAGCAGATCTGGATGGAAGACAAGCTCACATGTAGGGACATCAAACCCACTGAAGGTGTGAACAAAACCTGGCATCAACAGATACCTATGTCCCCAAAAATAAATTGGCAGCAGGGAATTTTCATGATCCTGAAATGAAATTAACTGCACTACCAAACTCCTAAAATGCTCTCTGTCTTGTTTCAGCCTAAACCAGCTGAGCTTCGTCCCAGCTGTTCTGATGATTTGTCCAGGGAGTAGGACCTGAACACTCAGCCCCATCTTCATCGGAGAAGTGCTCCATGCTCCACCCCTTTGATCACTTTCATGGCCTTCCTCTGGACCTGCTCCTGTGCTAAGGACCCCAGAGCTTGCCACAGGTGGGGTCTCGTCAGAGCACACTAGAGGGACAGAATCACCTCCCTTGGCCATCTTGGCACACTTTTTTTGATACAGCCAAGGACATGGTTGATTTTTTGGGCTGCAAGTGCACATTTCCAGCTCACGTCTAGCCTCTCAGCCACCAGTATCCCTAGTGCTTCTCGTAAAGGCTATCCATTTATTTCTTTGCTGAAAGATTGGATTCCGCGGAATCAAAATAAATGAATCATACAGACACACAAATATGTCAAGTATGTGGAACAGGTATTTGGCCCTTGCCCTGTTGCTCTGTCCTCAGTCTGGCTATATCTGTACCAAGTTTAGTGTATGACTGATGTGAACTCATCAGGAATTACCTTGTGCACACCACACCTCAACCTATTTACTTTGAATAGGCCGGAAGCAAGAACCATTTTACATTGTTTGTATTGGTTTGGGAACCACACCTTATGATTACCTTATCTTTGGGCTATGATTGTGAGACATCCTCTTGTATTTACATTTATGCCACTGGTTTTCTGTGCAACTGGGGACAACTTACCTAAACATGCTATGGCTCCATTTCTTCATCTCTAAATTGGGGGCAATTCTTTCCTCATGAGATTGTTATGAAGACACATTAATTATCGTTGATAAACAGAGGATATCCTGAGGTGAATGAGATAGATACATGAAAAGTATTCTTATTATTCATATTATGACAGCACATTCTCCTTGTATGTGCACAGGGAATATACACACAGGCTCAGAATGGGTAAAGTTGCCTATACTATGCATGAGGGTGGGATTCATTCTCTTTAGGCACCTAACACCTGCTAGTCACTGTTCTAGGCTTTTTATATTATAGATAGAGACAGAAAACCTTAGACAATTACGTTTTTTATCTAAGGGTTATAGAAAAGGTCTTCTGAAAGTGTCTATTTCTCTCCACTGGCTATGGAACCTGGAGCAGCTCATAGAAAATTTGCAGGTGCTCAAAGGAAAGTGAGACTGAGCACAAACTTGCCATTTTGATCAAGCAACTGTCATATTTATTACTTATTCATTAGAATGATACAGCTAAAGTATCACCTATATTGTACTCACCATATCCTTTAAAGCTAAGTTGGACA
The DNA here is from genome assembly GCA_013397295.1 of Polioptila caerulea. Classification (NCBI taxonomy): domain Eukaryota; kingdom Metazoa; phylum Chordata; class Aves; order Passeriformes; family Certhiidae; genus Polioptila; species Polioptila caerulea. Next base: position 666,639 of record VYXF01006675.1, on the reverse strand, counting down.
GCCACATAACAAAAATTATACAAGTGTGTACCCAGCTTATTATTACACATGTGGGTTCTTTTTGCACTGACATAACACTGGAGAATCCCCCGGAAACTCTGGAAACTCCAGATTCTGCAGGCATGAGCTCAGATTTCTTCACTGAATGTATGGCAAGCCCTAGCCCTAGAAATTGAATATGCAGCAAGAATCCATTCAAACTTAACATTAGAGCTGAGCTCACATTTGGAAGAAGGAAAGGAGAAGTAGGAAGAGGTGAAGGAGGTGGACTCACCTCAGGTACCCATTTAAACATCAGTAGGATCAGTGAGTCATTGTTATAGGTCACCATACCTATACAGGAACATTATCTTGGCAGCCTCTAGCCATAACATGGACTAGATGCCATATTCCCTAGCCTTCTCTCCTATGGCCAAAGCATTTTCCATGCAGCCATGTCAGAGTGTTTTAAAACTGCCAACAATACCCAACTTGCCTGCAAGATATTTTTATCTAAGCTAATTTTGCAAGGCCTTTATGGTAAGGGCTCTGTTCCTGCTGTAGGCGTGATTTCTAGCATAAAAGTTACAGTTCTAGCCACTGTGGCTTTACAGATAAACTACTACTATTTGCAATTAATAGAGTATTTTCCCAACTTCCTATAATCCATAGTTGTGACACAATGAATATATTCCACTCATAGGTGAAATTCCATTTATACATGTGTTACATATACAGAACAGTCACATTTTAGGATATTGTGCAAAATATTTTAATGTTTTATATTGTCATGCAAGAAAAATCTCTATAAATTCATATGGAATCTGAGCCCAAGGGGCAATAAAAGTTGCTGTAAGTGCTATATATGGTTTAGTGTTTGATTTTCTAGGTAAAATGGTCTTCCAAAACTTCTGTGATGACCATATTGGATATTTTGGCTGTATTGTAACTGCTGTTACAATTATTAATCACAGTATTGCCATTCCTATATGGTAACATATTTCTGGTTATCATTACACCTATACATTCACAAATATTCTTTTACAGTATGACTTAATCTGTATCATTCAAGAATTTGAGTAAATTTGGGATTATAAACATTGCCTGATCATAAATCCTGACTAACTATATTAGGAATAGGTTTCATTTTTACTTGTCATACAAAAACCATCAATTCTGTCAATTCTGTCAATTCTGACAATTCTGACACATTAAATGCAGTACACACGGAACAGAATACAATTTGTATCCCACCTAGTCACTTCACAAGTCACTAAGTAAAGCTATCCCATTTGAAACACTTGAAGTAATATTATAATTTAATGGATGCAAATCTTTAATTTTATTGGTAATATTCAAAAACTCCAAACAGCACAGAAATGGAGACATTCAGAGTCCAAAAGTATTAAAACATTAAAATACTTGGCCAAATGACTCCCTTAAATATTAAAGCTGATTTTTCTCTAATCTTGAAACACCAGTTAATTGAAGGTACATTAGAGAAAACGTTCAAATATTAAATTGGTTGATTTCACAAATGTCTAACTCATTAACATGACTCAAGTTCAGGACTCAATTAAAAAGGCAGAAATTGGATTTCATTAAAACAAAAATAAAAATGTTTTCAATTAATGGCCACCAACCATTATGGGTATTATGAAATACAGATTCTTTTAGACAGGCTTACTATTTGAAGATCAGAAGTCTGACCAATAAAGGTAATGGTACTAGCCTATAAGATAAAGCTTCTGTAAGCATCTGAATTATGTGAGTTAAAAAAATAAGAGGTGCAAAAACTACTTAATTTAATTTATATGGATTAACAAGTAGCTAAGTGACAGTAAGGGTAACCGCAAATGGACCATCAGCTGTATGGAGTGCTATAATAATGAGAAACCATTGGCAGATCTGGCATTCACATTTCTACAAAAATACTAAAAACTTGCAAAAACTTTGATGAACGATAAAACATCTGGGATGTGCCTAACACTAACCATCAAAATAAGACTAATCTGGTTTGCAGTCCAATAAATCAAGAAGTTACTAAATTAAGAAATATGAACTGGATACCTACATAGATAAGAGATTACTGACAAAAGACTCATCTATACAGTAGGGCTGACTAGGTTTAAAAGCTGCAACTGGAAATTCTGACAAGAAAACATTATGATAAGTAACAACTTATAAGTAATTAATTCAGAAAAAGAGAGAAATGGAAACTCCTGTATGCCACAGAAATAGAAGATGAGATGTGTTTTTCTTTGCTGCAGAAAGTTATGTGGAGGCGATTTGACAGACAGCCAGTCTGGGCTGAAAACAGAGCAGAGGTGGTGACAGCAACCAAGAAGGATGTTCCATCTGCTTCTTGACACAATAACCAGCAGGCCTGAGGACCATGTCCTCTGTGCTGCAGCCACTGTGCAGCTCTGGGCTGCCCTGGGGTTATGCATGGACCTGCACTTTGGCAGAAGTTTCTGGTGCACTCCCTTACCCCTGTGTCAACTTATAGTCAGGTACTGTCCTGCATTTTTCTTTAGGCACCAATATTGTACTGTGTAAAACTGTAAAAAAAAAAGTATCATTTCCCTTCTGTAGTTAAGTAGCCTCTGTGGAGTTTGAATACAGCCCTGTAACTACAGATATCCTCCCTAGAGCATGCTGGTATAATGAATGCTCCTATATATCTTGTATACTGTATAAATACCGGTACTGTTGCATGGTGTTATTCTGTCCCAAGATGCAGGACTGCATTTGTTGAATTTCATAAAATGTTTATCAGCCCATTTCTTCTGCTTGTCAAGGTGACTCAAACAGCAGACAAATCATCCAGCACGATGACTCTTCCCTACATTTGGATCTCATCTGTGAACTTGTGGCTTTGTCAAAGCCATGAATAGAGATGTTAAATAATATTAATAAATAAATACTAATAAAAATACTATTAAATAAATAATATAAATAAATAAATAAATAAATATTAATAAATATGTTACTTCCTATATGAATGCCCAAGGAATACCACTTACAAACAGACACCACATCCTTTTCAGCCTGTTGCTCCAGCCTTTTTGCTTACTCACTTTAATTCGCCCAGCTAGTGAATTAAACTAATGGGTAAACCCACCTACCCTGTCTCTCTAGTTTAGCTCCAAAGATGCTGTAAGAGCAGAGACAAAAGCTTGCCAAAGTGAAGGGTATCCACTTCTCTGCCCTCATCTTCAAATCCAGTCATTACAATGAAGAATGTAATTAGGTTGGTCAAGAACAATTTGTTGAACAAATTGGTAAATCCATACTTTTTTTTCCCAATCACTTTCTTCTCTCTTATGTGCCTGTACATGGCTTACACCAGGATTTGCTCCTTAACCTCCACAAAGATTAAAGTAAAGCCAGGGGGTCTCTATTTCCCAGCTCTTCCTCCTTGTCATCCTGGAAGATGTGTGACATTTGCTTCTGTGGTCATTGGGAACTTCTTCAAGGGGTAGGGAACAGCCTTGCAGTGATATCAGTCACGCTTCCTGCTTGGCTCTGTGTTCAAGTTGCTTGAGAAATCCCTAACTCAGTCTTCCTCTCACACTGGTTATATTCCACCTAACACATGGAAAGCCTGAGAACAAATTTTGCCAGTAAAAACTGGGATGTAAAAACCTCCACTTTTCTGACTCCTTCATTACTAGGCTACCTGTTCACTTGGCCTTATTCTTTCTCTTGCTGCTTCCTTCATGTACTTCACCAAGTTTACTCTGGCTAGTCTTTAGTTTTTTTTAATTCAATCATTTCAGACATGAGTATTTATTCTGTATTTATCCTGAGGAACCCATGCCTCCTTCTGTGTCCCACAGGATCCCTTTTTCCTATCTAAGCCCTGTCAGGAGTTCCCCATTCAGATAATCTGACCGCCTCACACCTGCATCATATCCTGCAGACACAAGTTGATGCTTCTCATGGCTTGAGACTCACTCTCCTGGGCTCCTTTTTCTTTCAAAGGAGCAGCTCCCAGGAACTTGCACAACAATAATCTCCCTGAGGTCCTCTTCTTTTAAGTTCAGAGTTGATATCACTTCTTGCCTCTTTTGCTTTTCCTCTTCAAATCATATGGCTTACTAGGCCAAACAATCCTGGTTCTTTTGTTATTAGAATCAGCTAGGCAGAAATAAAAACAAATTTTATTCTTCAACCAGCTTATTTAAAAAGATTTTTTTTTTCATCTTGACATGTATCAATAAATTGATCCTCAGAATATACTACTGTAAATATTTTATTGTACTTGAATAGCCCAACATCCTTGGCCTTCCTCACACTGGCCACTTTCCCAATGAAAAGGCAAATAGTACACTTCTCTGTGTGTTTCTGCTGTAAACAACATAAAACAGGTGTCTGTAAAGACTCTACTGAATTCAGCAGAATCCTGTTCATTTGCACTGGTCTGTTCCGAGTATTGATTCATGAAATCATTCAAATACAGTGCAAACCCTTTGTGTCCACGAGCCTCTCATTACTTCTGATTTTTTGGCAGGTATTACACTATCTGATTGACCTTTATCATTTGAACATACTTTAATATTGCCTCTAACAAATAGATTCTCTTCCAATGTCAGGCTTCCCAGATTTTGGTTTTAAGCATCCTCCTCCATTACATAGATAAGACCTAATATTTTGAGACAAGACCTGAGGCAAAATAAGGATTTGTGGGTGGATGCAGAGTTCATAAAATGTGCACACAGATAAAATATGCTTACTTTGTGCATCTACCCATAGGCGATAATGTCTTTTAAAAAACGTGATGGTTTAAGGTGTCAGCCTCCCCTTTGGGAGTCCATTTATCTGCCACACAGAGCTGTGACTCTTACCTTGGGGACAGGTGACTTCATTCCCACCAGAGCTTTGTAATCCTGGTAAAATCTTCCTGAGCATTAATTGCCTCTTGCGCTAAGAATGGATGGCTCAGAGGCTAACACCAAGCCCAGTGCCACAGCACCCTGTAATGGGCAGTGCAAATCCCAGCAGGAAGTACAGTATGCCTGCAGAGCAGCTGTCTCTGGGGATTTCCCTGCCTATCCCCAGGCAGGAGAGATGGATGCAGGGCTGAGTGTGAACAGGATGTGGCAGAAGATGATTTCAAGGCCCTTTACAAGGTAATGACTGTATTTCTGATTTCAACAGCTAAATACTCGTATGTTCTATTATCTTTTTCTGCTCTTGCTTTTTCTCTTGAAACACTATTGTATTATACACACACATAAACACAACTACTACAAAATTTTCTATTGCGAATCCTGACAACTAAAAGATTGCTAGTAGTCACTGTACAAAAACTTAGAGTAAAAGCTGTCATATGTTTAGTATGAAATTCGGAATTTCACTATACAAGCATAAGAAGTGTTATATTTTATATGTGTCTGTCTTGCCTTCAACTACTTGGTGGATCTTCAGGTTCTTTTCAAGTAGTGTCCTGAGGCTCATGCCCATGCCTGCATATGGCACTGGAAAGGCCAGTGAACCCCAGGTTTACACCAGGGAGTGGCCAAGACATAGCTAGTTTAAGCGACATGCCAAAAACTTCTGCTCTATTCCATCCCAAATGGCTGGAACTGGCATCACTGCTCTCTAGGCTTGGTTCCCCCACACATAAAATGAGATTAATAATGCCAGATTACCTCAGTAGGGCTATATGCCTAACCTACTGTTTATAAAATGCGTAAGCCTGTGGCAAATACTTTCACACCTTTTTCTGAGGGTAAGACAACATGCCTTTGAAGAGGACTGGCACTCAGACTGTCCATGCAGATCCACAGCTATCCCCCTGGCAGAGTGAAGGGTGGAGCGTGCGCTGGGTCACACCAGTTCAGAGGCCCAGAGGCTGACACAGCCTTTATGTAACTCCTTTGCCACAGTTTTGTCCTGCACACACCACGCAGATAAAGGGTATGGGCAGCACCATCGTTGCCACCCATACTCACACAGCTACAGCCAGAGACAGCACAATGGCACCCGGCTTGCACAACCAACGCCCTTCCACCTGACTACATTGCTATAAGCAGCTTCTGCAGGGGACCATGCCCTACATTTCAGGCCATTACTAGCGCAGAAGCAAAGGTGCAAGATCATCCCTACAAACAGCCACACGCCTTCAGGAGGCTGCCACACCCAGTGAAGTGGGTGCAGTAGCAGTGACACACACCTATGGAAAAGGCTGAATTTGGTAGTTAGCGACTTGCTGCAGATCTGACTATACATGTTGCTGTCATTTCAACACAGTGCCCTCAAAACATCAGCCCATAGTTTAGCATCGTCCTTCTCCAGCATGTACACATATGAAGCCCTCATTGCAAAAGCGTGCTTACCACACCTCACAAATGATAGATGCTGTGACAGATATCACTGCAGATAAAAATCTTAGCTGTGTAAAAGTATGAGAAACCAAGTAAGAAAAGTATCATTAAGGCAGAGCGAGATAGTACATATGCAGGTTTTTATCATGCTCGTGTCTGTTGAACACTCATTTTTAAAAGGAAGCTGAAATGCAGGTAAAGCTATGAACATGTGTGTCCCTGCTGGGTATGCAATATACTCAATAAACTCATTAGCTTCATGGTTAGTGACATCTCCCACAAGGGAATCAATTATAAATTAATCTCTCAGAATGGCGCTGGGAAACACTGGACTAATGGCTCCTCTTCTGAACCAGCAGTCAGCAGCAGCAGTTTAATCTGAATGCAGCCCAGCACTGCAGGCCAACACTTCCAGTCTCTGCCCAGACTGCAGTAAATGGGGTTAGTTCTACAGTTTAGAAAAAACTCTAAATATAATCATCTTGAGTCAAACCACAGTTATATCTACTTGAGAGTAAAGCCTGATATGGCTTGGGAGAAAGATGCCCACTACTTTCCTCATCTTCTTTTTGGCATCAAATTTTTATGCAGAAAGATGAAGAAGAAATGCCAATATGTATAGAGAGCCCTTTGGAAACAAAACTTGCATTTACTTCACTGGGACTGTTCATTCTGGCCCTTGACCATTTAAGCCAGGATATTAAACATACTTGCACTCTCATATTTCTGTTAGAGCCACAGTATAAATGGCTGATGTTCAAAACATGAAGTGGACACATAGAAGAAATCCAATTCAGTGCTGGTGACAGCAGCAAGGTGAAACCTTGTGGGAACTTACATCAAAGGTAAGTTTTGGCTAAAGCCTGCACTGAGCACTAGCATCCCTGGACACTTTCTGATGAATCACTCCAATATATTTGGTTTGGAAAAAAATTCTTTTGATGTACGAAATGTACAAAAGGACAGATGATCTAGCAAACAAAAAGCAGCATCTGTTTCAGATCCCATGGAAGACTCTCTGTGGTATGGAACACCTGTGTGCAGAGTTACCCCACCTCAAATTATAGAATTAACAGTATGTTACGTAATAAACAAAAAAAAAAAAATTAATTAGTGCTGAAAGACACACTGTTGGTTTAATGTTATTATTTTAAAATATTATGGTTATATGAAAACAGTTTCTTTTAAGCTTTTGTAGTATAAAACTGCCTTAAATCAGCCTCTCTGTTGAAGCAAATAGCAGTTGTACTATTGCATATGAATACACTTGAACCTGTACTTGTTGATTCAAGGATCAAATTAGCTTTTTTTGGCTCAGGTAGCAGTCTTTATAAGGCATATAAACTTGAAAGTTTTAATGCAAGGAGCATATCAATTGGATAGGCTGTGCAAGAAAATCTCATGCACTGCAAATTAATGTGCTATTTTATTGAATCATGTTCTCTCCTAAGACATTGATGGAATCAAATTTTTTTAAAAAGGGAATTTGATAATTAAAGTAATAAAAACACATTCCTAAAGTTAAATGTGTTTTCAACATTTAAATTTGGTCATGCTCAACACATGCAATACTTTATGTGCCTTCCTTACTGATAAGTGAATAGGTTGTCCCTTACCACATCATGAAACATTTAGATCTGTCAAATGCATTGATTCTAGCAATTTTATGTTTTCCCACCAGGCAAGTTCCTGGTTGTGGTGATTCTCTTTGCAGCCAGAGTTCTTTTACTGCTATTTTTGTCTTTTGTTGAGCTGCCTGGAGGGATCACTGGTGGCAACACACAAAGCTCTGACTCCTTTCTTCCTACTACACTTCATAAATATTACCAAATATACCTGCATTACATTTTCCCCTTACAGCAATTTCATTGCTAACCTGAAGCAAAACTGGAGTGGGAATACTTTCAACTAGTGCAGAGGCATCTGCTGATTCATCAATCATTATGATAGCATATGCTTCACTGAAATTAAGGAATAAATGCATTTTTACAAGCACAACTAAAGGCACTGATCATTGAGAACATATCTATTGCTATTTGTTTGTTTCATGAAGAAGCAGAAAATGGCCTGAAACAGTTCTGAAATAAAACATCATTGGGGTTTTTTACAAAAATATCTGGAATATAAATGGTTTGTATCTGGAATGGGAACTGGGAGGAGACCTTCCTAGAACCACCTGTCCCACGACTTCCTGTTACCTTCTGCACCCTTCCCAAAGCACACAATTGCCAGCACAAGCACCCTGGAGCACTGGGAAAATGGCTGGAGCACAGCTGGGAGTTCATGTGTGAGTTCCTCTGGGATCAGCTGCCACGGATCTGCCTTCTCCTGGCAAAATTTGCCTATCTGAGATGTCTAGGTTTTAGGAACATGTAGATCACCAAGTAGAAGATGACAACACTGGCTAACTAATGATATTGAAAAATCATCATTTTCTGACTACCATGCTGGAGATTTCCTTGGAGGATATTTTGATACTATGCCTTTGGATGCCGTTCTCCTTCTACTCTCTTTAAGTAGAAGACATGGTCTCAGCATTCTTAAGGTAGCATATCCTGCTGGGTGCACAAATGTAGAAAACTAACTAGGATTTGTTTGGAAGCCTCAGCCATAGACCTAATCTTAAAAGAATGTCCACATATTTGCACACTGAAAGTTAAACTAATGAAAATAGTCAGAAATTTCAGCATGTTTTTTAAAGGCCATCTCAAAGCACAGAGGAAGTTACTCTAGTTAGACAGTCCATCTTCTCCCTGTTGTCCAAACTCTGCAACTCAGTTGTGGCTCCTCTCAAGCCTTAATGACTTTGTAAAATTATCTATGTACAATCATATTGCTAATATAAAGGATTTAATTGCCATCAAGAAAAGTTACTTAATCATAAATAGATGAAACAGTAAATTGGATGATATGAACATTGTATAAACAGTAATTATTGGTGTCAGTTGTGCAAAAAAGTCTTCCACAGAATAAAGAGGCATTCTAAACAAGAAGTAAGCATATGTAGTCTGTAATAGAAATAATTATCAATAGAAATATGTATTCATATTGCTAATATGTCTTGTTCCTTTTTTGTTCTTTGGTAGACTGTGGATCTTCCTTCACGCCTTGTGTTGGTGGCACTCTCCTGAGTGCCCATCTTGCCCAGCAGGGCAAGGGAGTGTGAACCTCTGTCATGCTGACCCACTCAGCAGCGTTCTGTTCCAAGCATGTGGCCAACGCAAATGGCCGCATACCCATTTGAGGATTATGACTCAATCTCCTGGTGTCCTTTTCATTTAAATGATAATGTTGCAAAAAGTTCAGAAGCTGTGCTTTAGACAATGCTAACCACATATCAAGATATTTAATGTCCAACAATACAGTCCAGTGGTTTCTCCTATTGGAGGCACAGGACACAGTTAACACTACACTGCCTGCCTGCAACTTGAGAAGCAGCTTGGTGTTCACCTTGCCCTGCCCAGTGACAGATGCATTTCAGAGCTCTCACCAGACCTTCTGCCATGATCAGTGCCATCAAAATAAGGCATAATTCAAGTCACTGTAATTCATGAAGAATTTTGATTGACTCTTCTCACGTGAGAGAAGTAGCAGCTGTCCATACATCTGCATGTGATAATCTTGCTTTGCTCCAGCTTTCAGCCAGCATTGAGATAAGCTGGACTTGCGTGTCCATCGAGGCCTCCAGATGCTGACATAGCTCCTCTTCCTTCTCCCAGCATAGGTGATCCCTACTGCCAACCACCTGGTTTGATGCCGTGACTCTGCTTCCAGTGGAGTAACTGGTGATGGCCAGTGTGCTTCTCCTGTCCATAGGGCTGGGATCGCAGCAGCCAGAGCAGTGCGGGAGCTAAGCCGGGAGTGACTCACCCAGGAGGAGGAGAGCGAGCTGTGCTCACCAGGACCAAGTGACAACAAGTGACAGAGGTGCTGCTACACTGGAGGAGGGAGAGGTTGTCACCATCTGATCTGCTGCTTGCTAGGAGGAAAGCTTGCAACTTGGGTGGAGCAGTTCCCCTCCTGCCCCTTGTTCCCGAGGGTGTCATGCAGCCATCTGCACTAAGCAAGATCATGGGACAGACAAGCTGGCAAGGAGGAGATCACAAGCAAAGGGTGTGAGGAGCAGCTGGTGCCCTCACACTAGACCAAGGGTTTGCTGGGACTGAAACACAGTGTGCAGAATGGATGCTTCTGCAGCACCCAGCAACACTCTGGGCAGCTCAATCTCTCTGCTCCTTGAAGTGACGATAAAGGCCTTGGCTCAGGAGATAAGGGGAGGTGTGCGAAAGGCAGCTGGGTGGCGCCTGGAGAAGGCTGGTCAGGAAAGTGCCACCAGGTGGTGGGGCAGGGAGCTCCCGTTGCGGTTGCTGGTGTTATCCGTACTGGGAGGAGAAGGGATCTTAGCAGAGGCTCCTTGAAGCAGCAGAAGAGCCTCGATACACACAGATAGAAGCAACGCCAGCACAGCCCACGCCGGCCCCTCGGCGTGTCTGTCAAGGGCTAGCAGGAGGGGAAGAAAGAAGAAAAATCCAAACTGCTACAAAGAGAAAAGGAGTTGGCTGAAATATTCAATTTTCCCCCCCCACACACCCCTTCTGGTAAAAATCCCCCCCA
>VYXF01006675.1:631154-655572 GCA_013397295.1 Polioptila caerulea | reverse complement strand
GGCCGCCGCCGCGCCGCCCCCCGCCTCCGCGCCCTCCACCCTGCCCGCGGGGCACGGGAGCCGGTGACGGGAGCGAGGCGGAGTCTGGAGGGAAGATACGGAGAGATAGAGATTTAAATCACATCCCCGGCTGTAGAAGGGGCAGCAGCAGCAGCAGCCCCGGCGCAGAGGCACGGACGCACGCGCCGAGACAGGTCTGCCGGCTCCGCCGCTGCTGCTGCTGCTCACCATGGGTGCCGCCGCCGCCGAGCCCCCCAGCGCCATGGGCCTGGTGTCCAGCGTGGTGAACGACACCCTCGAGTTCTACCGCTGGACCTGNGCGCCCTCCACCCTGCCCGCGGGGCACGGGAGCCGGTGACGGGAGCGAGGCGGAGTCTGGAGGGAAGATACGGAGAGATAGAGATTTAAATCACATCCCCGGCTGTNGTAACGCGCCAGGGCGGCCGCGGCCCCGCCATCGCCGTACCCGGCCCCCCCCGCCCGCTGCCACTGATGCGCAGCGGCTCAAAATGGCTCCGTCTCCCGGGAGACGCGGAGCGCGCTCCGGCTCCCTGGGATGGGGCCGCGGCGGGGACCAGACCCCCCCGCTCCCGCCTGCCCTCCTCGCCCCTCCGGGTGCGCTCGGTGCTGTGTTTGTTTATCTGCCATAATCCCGAGTAGCGGCCCGGGGTGCGCGGGGCATCGATCCGCGGCAAGGTGAGCGCGTCCCCCGAGCGCCCGCGGCTGGACGGAGCGAAATCCGCTTCCCAGGGCCGGGTTCCTCCGGTTCTCTGCCGCCGCGGCGTGCCTTGGGGAGCTCATACGGGGGTCTGATGTCGGAGGTAAGCGAAGCCCTCCGGTGAGTCTGCCGGAGCTCAGCGGTCTTTAGCTTCTGCGGCGGGTGGGAGCCCCGCGTCGGCATCGCGTGGAGTTCAGCAAAAGAAATGAGGAAATGGTTGTTACCGCCAGTGCAGCAGCTTTTCATTTTCTCTTAATTGTGTTTGGGTCAGTTCTGCTGTTTTCCGTTTGCAATATGCTCCACTCCTGTACTGGCACTCCACGACTGCAGTGTGGCAGATGCTGAAGGAAGAGTAAATGTCTTGGAATATGGAGAAATGTGCAAAAGCAGCTTTCAGTGCTGGGACAGCAAATGAGCCGGTGTCTTGCTGCGGTGACCGGTAGCTCTGGGAGTGTTACTGGTCAGCGTGAATGGTTCTGGCTCCTGTATCAAATGAAAGGAGTCACAGCTTTCACAGTTGCTATTGCGAGTAGCCACGGGCAGCTGTCAGAAGGATCATTTACTCCTCTGGACGTTTTCTTCATTTTTTCGTTGTCCACACGGCGATGAGGTTTAGCTGTTTTGAAACACATAGAGCAAAACAGGAGTGCATGCAACTGTGGATGTATCTCGTGGCAGTGTGATAAGTGGGAAAGTGGGGCCTTCATTACAGACGGGAAGCTCACTGCATCAGCAGTCTTCGCTTTTTCCGCCCCCCTCCCTTCTGCCATCTGTCAGATAATAAATTAATCTTATGTTATAGATGGAAGGAGCTCACTTTTTGTCACAATTTGCCTTTCCATAACTTCTGTGTTTTGCAATATTTTTAAAAATTGTGCCTGCACGCATATTCTTCTCTTCTGTTTTTAAAAACTGCCAGAATATGAGAGCAAATAAAAATGCTTGCAGCAGCACTGCATTGTAATCTACCAGTATTTGCTCTCTTTCTCTGACTCTTGCAACATACAATTGTTCACAGACTGCCAGGTAACGAACGAAAGAGATGCTATTCTAGTCAATCAATAGCATTTTCATATGGATATAAAAATAGATGTGGGTACAAAGTTGATAACCTTATAGATTACTTGGTTTCTTTGAAAAAAATACTTAGAGTTCTGATACATTTCCTGAACTTCAAACATGTTAAGTCTGTCAATAGACAGTGTCTATTGTAAGCAAAAATGATCAGAAGAGGGGGAGGGAAACAAGAAAAAGTGAGGAAATGCAAAGAATGTAACAATAAGTAACTGACAGTGACACTACACAAAGAGCAAACTTTTCCCCTCTGCTTCTTTGGAGGATGTTTAGCAGTAGTAGGATGATGCTGTTACTGTCCCTAAAATATGTGTAAGTCTTACTGATTTACTAATGGAAAATTTTTAATTTTTGCTTTAAGTTCCATAGCATTGCTGTTAAAGCAGGATTCCATTGTAATGAAGTAATGAGTCCTATACTGTGGAGAGTTTGTTGTTCAGATTTTGGATTACAGCAGGTCCCTGCAAGGCTTGTTTTGGGTAGAGCCGAAGTCACATGAAAAACACATTACAGTTCCTATTTATGCCCAGCAGTGTGTGAAACAAGGTTCTCCTGTAGGTTTTACAGTCAGGTAGGGATAGCTGAAATGTGTAATATGTCACATGGTGGTTACAAGGTAGTTCAGGATAAGAAACTGTTATTCATGAGGCAGTGCCGTGTGGCTGTTTAGTGAAATAATTTTTAATGCCCTAAGTTCTGCAGAAATACCTGCTCAGTTTGTAGCTTTTCTGCATATTTCTTTGTTCAGACAAAAATAATTGTCTCCATTTGCCATCTCTGAGTGAACATACAGCATCGTTCCAGTACCTAAAGGGGGTGCAACAAGAGAGCAAGAGAGGGACCTTTTACAAGGGCATGTAGTGACAGGGCAAAGTAATGGCTTCAGACTGAAAGAGAGTAGGTTTAGATATTAGGAAAAAATTCTCTCCTGCAAGGGTGATGAGGCACAAGAACAGGTTGCCCAGAGAACTTGTGGATGCCCCATCCCTGGAATTGTTCAAGGCCAGGCTGGATGAGGCTCTGAAATTTTAGAGGAAGGTGTGGCTGCCCATGGCAGGGTGGTTGGAAGGAGATGATCTTTAAGGTCCCTTCCAATCCAAACCATTCTATGATACCTTAAAATTGTGAATTCAGCACTGTTATGAATTCATGCAATTCACCTTTGTGTTAAGAGCTACAACAGTGATGTTGCTCAACAGAAAACACAAATTATGGCATGCAAGACCATTGCCTAATGTTCAATATCATTAAATAAAAAACTATACCACGCAGCAAAGTTGCTCAACAAATGCTGCTATGCAATAGCATTACACAATAAATCATACTGAAACACTACTACACAGCAAAATTACACAACAAAATGTGAAGAAATTTTATTCCCACTACTACTCCTACACTTATTCTCTCCATTTCCCACTTCCACTTTTAATTGAACACCTGTGTGTCTTTAGCCCTATTCTCTGTATTCAGCAAGATTGTCTTGCCAGCAGGTGTTTTGTCCTGCTGCCTTGGACTCCTGTGATGAGACTTATGTAGAACTGTGCCAGAACATCCCACTGAGTCTTGTGCTGCTTTATTTTTGCACATTAAAGATTTGATCATTTTCCTTCCCTGCTTTGTGCTATTTAAAAGCAACTGACCTTTTCTGAGACCAAAAAACCCCCAAAAGACTAACTATACGATGAGCCTAAATGGATTTTGAGTTAATGTTACAATTTCTTTGAGCATTAAGCATGCTGTCTAAAGCTGATTTGTTTGCTGTTTTGGTTTTTTAAGTCTTGCATTTGGGAATGATTGCAGTGTTCTGTGACTTTTTCCCCATATATATTCTCAAATACATTTTCAGCATTAGGTTAATGCTTTTGCTTGTTCATTTGTTGAAAAACTACTTTTTTTTCTCTCTTCCCTTGACTACTTTCCAGAGCTCTTTCATGAAAACCCAAAATCCATTGTAACCATACACTCACCTAGAAGGCTGAAGGACATAATTTAGGAAGCCATGAGCTTCAAGAAGAAATAGAAAGGTCAAAAACGTGTTCTTAGTGGTCATCAAGAGAAAAAACTAAGGCGGTCGGAGGAACAGTTACTATCAGGAAATATGATCTAGGAATTCCATGCCCTTATTTCTGTAAGGGCATGGGACCAGTTCCATGTAATTGCTAGGGCAGGGCTTCCTTCTTTCTCTCAGCTCGAGTAGCTGGTTGGGCTTGGATTTGCCAGGGAGGATTAAGGGTATGATTAGATGACTGAGCAAGTGACTTAAAGGGAGGTTCCAGGCTGAGTCCAGGGGAACAATTAAGATGAATAACTTAGGACACAATCCAGGAAAGAAGAGTGTGGAAATATCAAAATGTGGGTGAAGAGACCATTAGCAGCTGGGGAGGGGGAATAGGAGACTGTGGCTTGAAAAGAAGATTCATGAAACATTGTACAAAAAGATTTATTTAGAGGAGCTAGTTAATTTGAATGTACTGGGCTAAGGAACAGAAAGCTTTACTGACTTTGGGTGAGAATTATTGTTCTTGGAGCTCAAGAGTTTAAAGGAGGCAGGGCCATCCCAGGCCACGTGGGACTGCTTTGGAACAGCAACTATTTACAGCTGTTGCAGTTAATAAGATTACAGACTTTTTCCATCAGTAGGAAAGGAGAGAGATGCAAACTTTCACTTTATGGTAGGATAGTGTTCTACGTAGCATCTTGTTCAGCAGCAACATCAATTGTAGCTTTTATCTGTTGGGTCAGAAGTGTAAGGCAGTGAGGATGGAGAAGATGGGAAACTTAGAGATGCTTGCCTAAAAAGTAGACCAGTGGAGCAGCTTCCTTGAGAACATGGATTGCCATAAATGCTTTTGCCAGGAGGTCTTGGGACTAATTTAAAATTGCCCAGAAGTTCAAGTTCATTTTCTTTTTCAGTCTGGGGAACAGATTTGGTGATTTGGCACAATATTTGTCTTGCAAATACAATTTTCTTCTCAAAGGAACAGGTTTCTCAGTCTGTGGCCATGACTGGATAAAACACAAGGATTAGACAGGGAGAAACACTCTGGAAATGGAAAAGCTGTCTAACTGGGCTGGCTGTCTTGTGGCAGAAACACAAAAAAAAAAATCCTATGGAAGAAACAGCACTTGGAGAAATTGATTATGGAAGTAAAGAAAGTTCATGCTGAGATCATATGAGACTGCTGTCAACTAAACTGAGCAATAGGAGTATCCCAGTTTACTTGATTCATTTGACATTTAATTGCCAATTAATGAAGGGAGGGAATTTATAAGTGAAGAAAAAAAATAATGCTTGGTATTGAAGGCAATTTGCTGGGTGTTTGAGGGAAATTCTATCCCCATTTCATCATTTTGTCAGATTGTACAACTCAAAAGGTAGAACTAAACAGATACCAACCATTTTTGAAAGTGGAAACATCATTCAGGAGAGTACATTAGTGAAGGGGAAATGTCTACTTAGAGATCTTGGGTCACTGAGCTTCAAGACCTTGGTCATGAGGGAGTGGCATCGAGCAGAATGAACTCTGGATGAGAGGTTGAGTTATGAGTGGAAGACTTCTCTTTCCTAAAATGAAGGAGACGAAGTTGTAGGGATGATATGGGAATCTCAGCTCCAGCAAAGAAACGAAACAGAAAAAACCTTCAAAGAGCACCAGCAAGAATGTGATGCAAACTTCTGTTTGAACACTCATCAGCATATTCCAGAAGGAAAAGGAAATGTGTAGACGACATGATTAAAACATAACTGAGTGTTTGAAAATTCTTTCTAAAACTATGTAGGTAGCATGTCTTGAAATCTTTGAAGGAAGTTGTTATAAATACTCTAAAAGGAGAATCCATGGGAAAAGGTCAGGAAATGGCTGTATACAGAATTTAACCAAGCTGATTGCATGCCCTTAGTATCTACTGCAGAAGGCCGAATGATTCGATGTTTCAAATTCAGCACATGGTAAATTGCTGTTGCAGAATTCTCAGCAAATCATGTTTCTCAGCTGAGGCAATCATGAGGTGTAAATCAGTATGTGGTCATGGAGCCCCATACAGAGGTGAAGAATTCTTGAGAAGCTTCAAATATCCTTGCTGTGAAGTAGGTGCAGTCATCC
The DNA here is from genome assembly GCA_013397295.1 of Polioptila caerulea. Classification (NCBI taxonomy): domain Eukaryota; kingdom Metazoa; phylum Chordata; class Aves; order Passeriformes; family Certhiidae; genus Polioptila; species Polioptila caerulea. The sequence goes on along the minus strand of VYXF01006675.1, from coordinate 649,677 downwards.
TGGAGACTCCACTGGTTACATAGATTGATCAAGGATAGTGGCTGAACTCTTGTTCATGGGTGGCTGTGCCTAGTTGGAGTACCTTGACTGGGAGTGTTCCTAGTTGTCACCCTGCATTTTGCTGTGCTCAGGGGGCATGTGGCAGGGCTGTGGTTATAGATCCGAGCAACCAGGAGAGGTTGTATTCAGGGCAGCTATTCTGTGCTCTCCTGTGCAACCAGGGAAGAGTGTCAAGGGCTGCATAAGGACAGGTAGTAGAGGAAGCTTAGGGAACATGGGATGTAGTTCCATTTAAGGTCTTGTAGATCAGGAGTCATGAGGAGTGGGTTAGGCAAGACTCCACTTTTTCCTCTGCCAGTTCCGACAGGTTTTTTGAGTTACTTGATTCAGATGGATTAGGAGAGCATTTAGATAAAAGGTGAATGAATGAATGACTCCAAACAGATATGAAGAGGACTTTGAGAGGAAGAATTTGCTAGGGTGCAAGGCTAAGGGAGAAGAGGCTGTTGTGTGTACTAAAGAGTTTTTTTGAGGTAAGGCAAGTGGGGTTGAATGGCCTGAAAAACTGGAGCTAAATGAGAGTTCATTTATCGAAAAAGAATTGACCATTAAAAGAATGACAGCTTTGGCTTTTAAAGAGTGTTGATATGAGTGGAGTGTCCCAGAGCACAGAAGTTGTGACAGTGTGACTTTAAGGACAGATCTGATCCATAAGGTAGGACTTCTCTGACTGGTAAATGTATGACAAGGCTTCACTTTCTCAAGCTGTATTTGGAAACCAAGCTGGAGTTACCACTGCACTCCTTAAGGAACTCTTTGAGTGGGACTGTCTGACTGACACCTCATTTAGGAGGATGTAGATGCTGAATACAGTTACTGGATCTTGTGTGGTGACAAGTAGGTACAACTATGCTTAGTGTTGTCAAACTCAAGTGCTTCTGAGTGTATGAACTTGAAAGTCTTGTAGAATTTTAAGGATGTAAATGAAGGCAGCTCTGAAATTCAGGCTTGGCAATACTTAGGTGTTAGCCCTGTTGGGGTTTCGAGTACTGCACCCTAGCTTGTAGGCAAAGCAATAAGTAGCTGCAAGGCAAGCCTAGAGAGGAATAGAGTGTGACATGGTTTGTATTAACTCCCTTTATGTGTGCTTGGATCTCAAGATAAGCATGAACTAGATTACCTTTCTCTCCTGGAAGGTGAGGGAGCAAAAGCTACCTCAGTTTAGCTTGCATTTGATGCAAGATAGTGATGCCTGTGGACATCAATTGCTCTTGGTTTTGTTTTGCTTGAGTGTGGGCAACTCAGCTTCTTTCTTTAGGTACTAGAATAATTTCAGTAGTTTAATCTTGGGCTCCTGTCCTGAGGTGTTCACTCTCTCTGTGACATTGAGTCTGCTTGTACCATGGGATTCTTCCCTTACATTGTGTTTGCATGGCAAGGTTTTGGTACTAGGGGGGGCTATGGCATTCCCATTCCTCCATGTCCAACAGAGCCAGTGCCAGCCCATTCCAAGATGGGCTGGCCAAGGCTGAGCCAATCAGTGATGGTAATAAAATCTTTGTGACAGCAATCACACCATCAAAAGCAGCATGGCCAGCAGATTGAGGTAGGTGAGTCTGTCCCTGTACTCCACCCTTGGAGGCCCTGCCTTGTGTGTAGCTTCCACTTCTGGTGTCCCCAGCACAAAAAGGACAATAACCTATTGGAGCAAATCTAGAGCAGGGCTACTGAGTTGATTAGAAGGATGGAGTACCTCTCCTATGAGGAAAGGCTAGGAGAATTGGAATTGTTCAACCTGGAAAAGAGGAGGCTTTGGGGTGACCTAATTATGTCCTTGCAGTATCAAAAATGAGCCTACAAGAAAAATGGAAAGAAATTTTTTTACAAGGGCATGTAGGGAGAGGATAGGGGGGAATGGCTTCAAACTGAAAGAGAGGAGGTTTAGATTAGATGTTAGGAAAAAATTTCTTATTCTGAAGATGGTGAGATGCTGGAACAGGTTGCCCAGAGAAGCTGTGGATGCCCCATCTCTGAAATGTTTAAAGCCAGGTTGGATGGGGCTCTAAACAACCCAGTCTAGTGGAAGATGTCCCTATTCATGACAGAGTTGTTTGAAGTGGATGATCTTTAATATCCCTTTCCAAACCAGGCCATTCTATGATTCTGCAGTGATATATTTAAGAAGAGGGGGGGTGGGGGGCACAGAAGTAATTACAGCCAGAGAAGAGAGGAGTGAGAATGTGTGAGACAAACCACTCGGCAGACATGGAGGCCAGGGAAGGAAGGCGAGGATTTGCTCCAGGCACTGGAGCAGAGATTCCCCTGCAGCCCATGGGAAAGACCATGGTGAGGTACCTGTGCCCCTGATGCCTGTGGATGTCCATAGGGCTGCAGAGCTCCATCTGCAGCCTGTGCAGGAGCCTCAGACCAGGCAGATGCTGTAAGAAGGCTGTGACCCTATGGGAGCCTGTGCTGGAGCAGGCTCCTGGCAGGAAGGTTCCCACACTGGATCAGTTTGTGAAGAACTGCAGTCTGTGAGAAGGACTCAGGCTGGAGAATTTCATGGAGGACTGTCTCCCGTGGTAGCAACCTGATGCTGGAGCAGGGAAAAGACCCCTCCTCCTAAGGAAGAAGCAGCATCAGAAACAACATATGATGAATTGACTGTAATCCCTATTCTCCATTTCCCATTGCCACTGGCAGGGAGAAGGTGGAGAATCAGGAGTAAAGTTAAGCCTGGGAAGGAGGCAGGGTTTGGGAGAAAGGTGCTTTTCAGGTTTGTTCTACTTCTCATTATACAGCTCAGATTTTGATTGGTAATAAATTCAAGTAATTTCCCCAAGTCACATCAGTTTTGTCCATGGCAGTAAGCAGTTTGTGACCTCTCCCTGTCCTTTACTCATGAGCCTTTTCCTCTATTTTCTCTAACCTGTCCAGCTGAGAGGGGAGTGATGGAGCAGCTTTGGTGGGTACCTGGCCTCCAGACAGGGTCAAACCACCACCCTTTCATTTTCTGTTTCAGCATAATCATAATAATGAACTCTTGACTGTTTGATTTGTTTCCATCACATTTTCCTATTCCTCTTATCTATTTCTGCTAAAAAGTGTCTTCTTCTAGCTCTTGCATATGTTATGTTTAGTTTATATGCATGTGTACATATGAACATGTGAAGAACTATGGTGGTCTTCTATTTTCTTTTTTTATCTGCATATAGATATTATCTCCTTGATTCCTTCTCCCAATTGTGACCAATAAGAAAAATTGTTTTATTTTTTTCTAAATGTTCCTAGAATATTGTTGAAAGAAGTGAATTTGTAACCCATGTCTTTCACTTTTTGTGTTGAGCCAGCAAATCTTCTTTCTGACATGATTTTATGTCCTTCTATTCTTCGAACATCATTGTAACACCTTGTTTTTAAATGGTTTGAGGTAACATAAAGGAAAAAAAAAAAAAGAAAGTAGTTAGTAGTTAAATTGACCAGCTGGGCTGCAAATAGGAGACTTCATAATCATATTTTCTACAGTTTAATATTTTATGGTTTACCAGGAAGAGATGTGCCCAATAGAAATACAAGGTACTCCAAAATGCTTTGATAATTAGGTCAGGATTTTTTTCCTACTCTGTCCGATCCCACTTCAGTGATACCTGAATTTTTTACCCAGAGAGAGAAACTTTATTGCAGAAATCATTAGAAAAGCTTGGGGCCAGTCTGTTACCAGGGAAGGAAACACAACTGTGGAAGTGAAAAGACTCAGTTGTAGCAGTCGCTTGGACATGGCCATTATGTAGCTTCCAAACTGATGATTTTGCTACTGTGTACTTTGTGAATGAAAGATTCAGACACTGATCATTCTTTTGAATGATCTTTTGATCATCATCATTTTTGGGTTAAGAGCATTTTGTCATTCAGTTCGTATTTTGAAAATCAGCATTTCAAAATTAGTCTCTTTTCTTAGCATTTGGTTCCTCACTCCTAATTTGTCATTTTTGGTGACGTTAAAGGGATGTTGAGGAATTAAGTTCTAGATGTTTTAGAGTTTTGTTTTTCCTTGGAAGCTTTGACTGATGTATTTGTGTTAAGCTAACAGAAGACCTAATGTATCTCACAACTAAATTTACTTCTGCCTCTGAACTTTGAAGAGCTAATGCATTTCAGTAACTCCTTTTGTAGTTTTTAATCAAAACAAAATTCTCATCTCATTCATCCTTCTGTAAAACCAAAGTGATGAGGAGCATCCTTGTGATAATGCAAATAGGAAAAACAGGTAGTTTATCAGAGAGATTTCTTTGCAGCTTCTTGCAAATTTTCTCCAGTAGCTTTCTGGTATTATTCTTACGTAGATTTCATTTGCCATTGCTGGTTTTCATACATGCTCAAGCACTGCATTTAAAAGTCTCTAAATATTTATCTACAACCCAAATAACTATATTACAAGAGCAAAGTTGTTTACATTTGCTGTGTAGTTAAGCATCCCTGTCCTTCCAGTGTGTTAGCACATTAGCAAGACGTGTCAGTGCTGAATTTACTGTCCCATGTATGCTGAGTGTGTGACACTTGGCTGTGCAGTGGATAAGATCTTTCAGAGTTATTATTGAACTGATGATATTAATAATCTTCCACATTTTTCACTGAACTTACATTTAAACTGAGGGAATCCAGTAGCAATATCTATTTATGGAGAAGTTCATCATACTCTATGATCATCCCTTCCAGTATTATAAAGCTCTGGGTGGGCCAATAGACTAATCTGTTATTGCTACATTGATTGTGCATAAATCCTGTGTTTGTATTAGTGCTTACTGACACCCCTACAACTATTTTCATAGTGCCAAACCTCAGTGCTTTTGTGTGAAGCAATGGCATGTCCAGGCTGAGCTCTGAGAAATAGTTTTGGCAAAAAGCACAAAAGTTTGAATAAAAGTTTCAGTAGAAGAAAAGCTTCTTGAAGTGTGTTTTGTGCAGTACTTTTATTGCTTTAGAAATACAGAGACATAGACTGGATCATAAATTCTGCAACTAGTTTATAAAATTACACTGTGTGGTAGGGTTGGGGGTTTTATTTGCTTTCATCTGTTTACTCCATAACCTACTATATTTAAGAAAAAGCATGCAGCTATCACTGCACCAGGAATGCATCTTACATTTGTGATGTTTGGAGAAGAAGATTTGGCAACTAGAAGAATGTTTCGTGCCTCAAGGGCTTGTATCTTGCAAATCTTGTGTAAGCTTTAGTGAGGATTATATTTTTATTATTCCTTGAAGCAGAGCATTTGTACTGTCCCCACAAGTAATCATAATCAATGGAGGAGATAAATCAAATATAATTTGACCTAGGTAATCTCTTTGGACTTGAAAATCCTGAGACTTGATGGTAAATGTCATGTGTCCTGAACTTCTTAGTAATTCCACTATTATCTTTAAACATGTGTATCATGTAATGGTTGTATATAGGCACCAAGACAATATGGTGTTAATGAGTGGGTGATAGGAGTCCTGAGAAGACTAGAATGCTGGTCAGAATACCAGGAAGGCTAGTTAAAATACATCTGGCCTTTTAACAGCAAATTGAGGTTAGGCCTTCCTGTTACTTTAACGGGAGTCTATGAAACTCGTTATACAGGTGTTCATTAGCTGCAAGAGATGTTGCTCTTAGCTGTGTGGAATTTTGATTTTTGTTGCTGTATACAGCTTTAAAGAAGACTAAGAAGTCAATTACAAAGCCCTGAAGTTCAAACAAAACCACAAATGGTTATGGGTGGTACCTGTTAGTCTTGCCTTGTAGTCCTCTTGGGTTTGAGGCAGGCATCTCTCATTTATGACCGCAACAGGTTTTTGTACAGCAAACTTAGAATATGTGGGTTTCATTGTTTTGATTGTCAGGGTATGTGCTCCTATTATTCATTGTGCTTGAGGCTGAATACTCTTATTCTTGCACCCTAGTTCTTTGGTTTATGGCTTGTCAAAATTACAATGTTTTGCCATAAAATTTTGATGTCTCTTGTTCTTGACTCAAACAAATTAGTTTGCTCTTGATGAGTTAAAGCTTAAGGAAAGACAAAATACTTAACCCAGATGTTTAGATTTATTATCAAAGATTAAAAAACCTTTGCCTTCTCTCTACTGTTCTACTAATTAATTAGAAAAAAAACCAAACTACTTAAACCGTATCAGCTATTACACTTTTTTTTGCCAGGTTTTGGGAACCTTTGTCCATATAGCATTGTGTGCATGTCACCCTTAAGCTTGACCAATACCATACATGGAAAGAAATTCTTTACTGTGAGGGTGGTGAGGCAGTGGAACAGGATGCCCAGAGAAGCTGTAGGTGTCCCATCCCTGGAAGTGTTCAAGACCATGTTGGATGAGCAACCTCTAGTGCGGGTTGTCCCTGCTTGTGACAGGGTGGTTTGAAGTGGATGATCTTTAGGGTCCCTTCCAACCCAAACCGTTCTATGATTCTTTGATACTCACATCTTTGTTTCCTTGCCAGTCATTGCCACTACTGATACTGTGATGTTATGATAATACAGAATTTTTTGTGAGATAAGGCAGCAGGGGCTTGACTTGTTCCTGAGAAACCAGTGGCAAGGCCGATAGGCCAGTTTAAATGTTTGTAGAGTAGAGATGAGCCATGAAAATGATTCTGTGACTGGAAAATATGCCTTCAGGTGAATGAGATGAAGTGTNAAAACTCCTCTAGGAAAAAAAAAAAAAAAAAAAAAAAAAAAAAAGGAAGTAGTGAGTGACCTGATAACTGTTCAAAACCATCCAAAGATGGTTTTCCATCCAGAGGAAAGAAAAAAAGGGTGGGTCTAGGAAAGAAAATGATAATGAACTAGTTCAAATTTAATTCTAATTTCTTTGGCTGTAGAGAGCACCCTTATGCAGTGGGTCTAGTTAACATTTTGCAACAAGCTGCTATATATTCTACCTGGCTTGCTGCCTCTGGAAAGACACATCCTGTACTAAAATGGGAAATTCTTCTAAGAAAGATCTCTTAGCTTATGCATGTGTTCACGGCCTTTGCTTTGTAGATGAGACTAGATTCTCTCTGAGTTATCTTTGACCCTGTCAAACTCCTTAGGAATACCCATAGTGCCAGAAGACTGCAGACATTGCCAAGTATGATAGATGAGAAAGAAAGTAAACTGGCCATTCTTTTTGTCCCAATCATTTTGCTTTTCTGCAGCAATCTGTCTGCATGATCCCGCCTAAGAAGACATGGACTTTCCTTTTGCCTGAAACATGCAGGAGCCTATAGGGATCTCATTGTAGTTCATACAGTAGCTTCAATCTGCTATTATACAATTTCTTGTAAAAACTTTATAAACTGAGATTATTAGCAACAGGACAAGAGGAAGAGGCCTCAAGCTGTGTGTGGGGAGGTTCAGGTTGGACATCAGGAAAAATTTCTTTCCTGGAAGGGTGGTTAGAGGTTGGAATGGGCTGCCCCAGGAAGTAGTAGAGTCACCATCCCTGGAGGTGTTCAAGAAATGACTGGACATGGCACTTAGGTGCTGTGGTTTAATTGACATGGTGGTGTTCAGCCACAGGATGGACTCGATGATCCTGAAGGTCTTCTCCAACTTTAATGATTCTGTAATTCCACGAATTGAGGATTAGAGTGCAATCTGTGCATAGAATAATCAATAGCAAAGCAGGTAAGTTAATTCAAGCAATGATGACCTAAAAGAAAAATTTGTTTGGGGCCATATGAACAGCTCTATTAAAATAATAGTAAGTGAATAGAAATGTTTTAATTCTGTAGATTTTCAGTCCAAAAATATATGGCCTCTCAATTTGCACTCTGCAATGCTGCTTCATTATCAGTCTTCAGTCTCAAACTGTGCAGCCCATGTAGTCATGTACTGTTTTAAAGGCTAATTTTATAGCTTTAGCTGTTGTTCTGAGGTGTTAGTTAGTCAAAGACTGAGCATTTTTCTTGTAATTTCTACAAACTGGTAACAGTAAATCTACATTTTAAATTATTGTGATGCATTACTCAGTTTAGTTTAAAAGCATAAGGTCTAATCAGGTAGATGCTTATTCAAGTTTACTTTCAACAAATCCAGTCTGCAGTGGTTGTGTAGCCAGAGTGTATCCTATATTCACTTGTAAATATTTACATGACCGAACCAGTATTTCTAATAAAAATGCTGGGGAGAAGAATATTGTATGTTATCTGTAGCCAGGAAGAAAAGGGGAAGGGAGGGGAGCACTAAAGCACTAAAATCACTGAAGGGATCTAGTGTGAAAACTTTGTAAGCATTTTAAGGTGTGTGAAGTTATGTTTCTCACCTGCTTTTTAATATGCCATGTGCTTTCATTTTGTAATTATTTCAATTGTAGTGGTAGTGGAACTAACAAGATGTGGGAAATTCTTAGATAATTAAAACATTGTGGTTCATGGCCGAGTACTCCAATTAGGTAATACCGCTTTGCCTTCCTTATATTGCGGAGTTAAAATTTAACTTGTTTAAGGAAATCTTTCTTAAACTTGAGGTTGGCTTTGAGAGTGCTTTTGTTAAGACAAAGGTGTTCTGCAGAGAGCTCTCACAGAACCACTTTTAAATGCTCGCTCATTTCTGCAGTGTCTTTAGAAATGTAATCGGACAGATGGATGTGCTGGATTGTAAGTGTCTTTGCGCTGAGAATAGTATCAATAGCTATTAATAACTTTGAAAGTCTCTCCAGATAAATTAGTGAGTAGCGACCTTATAGCTAAGAAATGCATGTGTTGTTAAACTAAAACTTAAGATTTCCTAAGTATTTTGGACATGAATGCAGGGAATTGCAAAAATCGTGTGTTTTAGCAATGTAATACTTTCTCTAAAATTAATTTTAAAAGCAGAGATAATCACCATTCTACTGTTTCAGGATTTCTCTAGCTGAATGTGAAAGTGACTAGCATTTGTTTGCTTATTTTTAAAGTTTGTGCTTCTTGGGGAAAGTAAAAAATTGATCACAGGCTAAGTAAAATACAGGAAATTGAACTATCAAAAATCTTCTCTATCAGAAGGGAAATGCTGAACCATGTTTAACAGAAATGCTTGCATATTAAAACAGTTACAGTATGTTTCTCAAAAGTTTCTTGTGATTTTTTTATGCTAGAACACCACCACTGCAGCCTTACTTACTGAAATTCATCATCACTTTCCATCCGTATTTCAGTCTAGGTTAATTATGTCCACTTTGGACATTGCCAGGCAGGATATGCAGTCCTTTTCACTGGTCCTGCTCTTCTTTTTGCTTTGAAGGAAGAAATCCAAGGAGTTTATGTGTGTATTTCTTCTTAATTTCCCACACAAAAAGAATTGCATCCTGCAAAGGTAGGCACCTCAGGGCAATTTCAATTATTTATATATATATATATATATATGTAATTATATATATACTTACATATAAATATATAGATGTAAGTTCTTCTGGGTTTTGTCTTTGCAGGGTGAAACGTTAGAATGTACATACACAAAATGACAGGAAGGCCTTGTGTGAATGCATATTTCCTACTGTTTCCTTACATAATGGTAATTTTCTATCAGGAACATACTAACAAATGTCTTAGTCTAGGCTGGATTCATTTTTGCTGTGAAGTGTAACCCTAAGTGCTTGTTCTAAAACTTTTCCCACCTTACCAGGAGAGCACTGTACTACAGGCTGTGCCATCACAGCAGACATTTTATTTGTGATGGAATTAGAATCTGGGTCTTGGGATTTGAAAGACAAACGCATTAATCTCCTGAAAGATTCAGTCAATCTCTGTCAGTTCTAATCAGGTAAAGGCATTGGTCTTTTTGCTTTACAGCAGTTGGGATGATTTTTTAAATTCAAGGAGCTGGCCTTTTTATTTCAAACTTATTTCATCTTTGAGGTAAAAATGTCCCTATTCCGTATGAAATACTGCAGGATTTAATGCACGCATATGTTCCCTTCAGCTATCACAGTTCTCTGTAATTTGCAGAAATCTTTTGTGGTCATCAGCACCAGCTAGTAAGTAGGACACAAAATTATGCTGGTTTTGCTAAAACAGGTCGAAGGATGGGAGGGAGGAAGGTGTTGGAGTAGCTTGGAATGTTTGTCACTTGAGCAGATGACTAAAGATAGTGAATTTATCTTGGTTTGAAAGGGAGCATCTGAAAAGAAATTTGGAGCAAGGGCCTTCATTTTACTGGGTTTTCCTTGTAGAACATGGACAAGCAGGTTTGCCAGCTAAACTGAAATGAAATTGGTTTGTAATACCTTCTGTGCAATTAGAACGATACACAGAGTTGGATTATGATGCAGAATGTTACTTTGCATTATGCAGGAGAGATCCTGTGGTGAAAAAATTCTGGGATTAATAGTGTCATGTTTTGTGATGCCACAGTACTAGTTAGAAATAATCATATGCAGAGGTTCCTATATACCCTTAAAATAAACATAAGGTGGTGTTTGTAGTTAGCACAGTAGAATAGACTTCTCTACTGTTTTGGCCAGGATGTACTCCAGAACTGAATTGCCTACTGTGTTCCCTCTCATGGAAGCATTTTGTGTTTGAAGTACAATTACTTGTCCTAGGAGAGGTCAGGCCCCTAAAATGGCAATATTAGATTCCCTGGGCAGTGTGTTACAAGGTTTGTATCAGTAATCTATGTTTTTCCTGTAAATACTTGAAGACTTCTCTGAGATATGGTGGCTCACTGTCCAAAAACCCTTTGCAGAGGGAAAGTAACAGGCTGAAACCGAAGTATGGAAGAGTAATGGCAGCTTCTCAGGTGCTATTATGTAGTTGTCTAAGTTAATGAAATATATCTCTTGGTTTTCTCCAGTGAAGTTCTTCAATTTGTAGTTGTAGAAACGAGGTGGAAGAATTGTTTACAGTGCTGATGAGATGTGAGGCTAACCTACTTGCAGCTGGATTTTAGTGTAAGTCGTGTCTTTGTCTTTCCTTTCACCCTCTAGTGAATTCTCATTCTTCCATCTAGAAGTCTAGAAATCTTGTCTCCTGACACAAAAAGAAGTCTGGAATTATTTTCAGCAGTAATCTGGTTTCCTATTTTCAGCAGTAAGTGGTAACATTCACCTCCTGGCTAAAATTCAACTCTTCCTCTTTAACATTTCTTTGTATTGCCACTTTAGTGTGTAAGATACCACGAAATGCTGTTAGAAAATAGAAGACAGATTCTCTAATGTGTCTTTTCCTCTTTATCCTCTTTATATTGCTTATTGCAAGAAACCTGGGAGAGCAACTGTGTCTCTTGCCTCACCTGCTCTTCACTCTGTACACTACAGTGAAAGGAGATCTGCATTTGATTAAAGCATATCACTCATTGACTATTCCCAGAGCTGTCTCTTAACTGACACCTTTGTTCTTGTTTCATGATGAGTCCTTGCCCATTACTTAGTACCAGGTAGATGATGGATGAGGTTCTCTTTTTCTTTCTTTTTTTTTTCTTTTTTGTGTGTTATCTTTTATTTTTAAATTCAGATTGTTAGAGCAATCGCTAAAGCCAAGAAGGAACTAAAGTGTAAAGGATAGAAGATAATTGCAATGCAGTAGTGATTTCAACTTTGGTAGGTGGTATTCTGTGGGGTTTCAGGAGCTTGCCAAAAAGTGGTAATGTCTTCTCTCTCTCTATTCAGGTCCTCTTTTATTGCCTGTGTTTCTACAGCTGATCTATCTGATTTTTTTTACACTCCTCCCTGTAATCCCTGCCCTGTCTTGCCCATGGCTTCTTTTGGTGGCTGTGGCCACAAGGCTGAGTCCCATCACTCTGGCAGCATCAGTGTCCTTTCTTGAATTTCCATGCATTAGGATGAATTTTCTCCTCTGGTGTTAACAGCCATAATGGAAGCAGTTAGGCTTCTCCTTCTTCTTTTCCATTTCTTTTTAGGCCTCCTAGCATCTTGGAATGTGCAGCTCAATTATTGTTAAATCATCTGGAAGTACAAAGAATCTGTGTTCTGCATGCTCTCTTTCTCTAGATCACAGTACTTGTTGTTTATTAGAAATAGAGGGCCTCATGACATTTGTTCCTAAAATTAGGTTCTAATTTATGGCCTTAAGTACAACAAAGGAAACAAGAAAGGAGTGTAGCAGAAGTAATGACAGCACTGTTCTGTACTTCCCTCATTTTCTTGATAAAGAAGGGTTTTCTAACTTGCTGATTATATGCCTGGGATCAGGAATTAATTTATGGTATAGAGATTTTTCATGGTCTTTGACTTACAGTTCTCTAAAAGAAACTTGTCCTCTAGGTAAACCTCTGGGCAGCTGCATTTGTGAGTTTGCCCACATTTGACTGATAGCAGGTGTTTCAGCATCCCAAGGATGCTTGAGCATCCCAAGGAGCCCTGTGCTGTGATTTCCATATGAGCTGTAACTGGCCTAAGCATCTGGAAGATTATCCAGTTAGTATCATAGAGCTGTGCAGTTACTGAAGTTCTGATAGTTATGAAGTAGCTACCTTTTATTTCTTACTACAATTTTATGTTAGCCTTTAGGGCAGGGAGACACTTGTGACACATGGGACAACACAGGCACTAAGTAAGGAGGTGTCACTGCAGTCTCGCTTCCCTCCTCTAGCAGAGCTATCTTCTAATCCTGAATGTCACTGGTTCATCAGGCTAAGACTGCTTTTTCCATACTGATCCAGAACTTAATATAGCATATTCTCAGCTCTGAAATATGTGTAATGTAACTGGATCCTGTGAGTGACTGAAGGAGACTGTAAATAAAACCTCTGTTTCCCATATGGCAGCACAGATTGACTGGAACCATCCCTTCAGAACTCATTTATTTGGTTGTTTTCTGGTTACATTGTTAATATTCTGTCTGAAACATGAGACTGACCTACATCAAATAGGAAAGGTTATCATTGTACAGCCTGCATAAAATTGATAGCTAGTGCCTAATTTTAAACCAATAAAAGCTACTGGTTTTATCAATATTTTGCCAGTTTGCGTATCTTTCATTTGCAGTGGTGTTGAATATTTGGTTATACTGCCACTGCAGTCACTATTCATCATAAGCAAAATAAGTTTGGGGGGATTAGTAGGTTGATTTGTGTTTGGGCTCATGTGATTCTGTTTGCTTTATTGTTTTGGGTTGTAGAACTGGACAACAGAGCTTGAATGACATAATGAATCTCTGCTTTAGGTAATGTGATATAGTGGGGTTTTTTAAAAAAAAACTATTTTCTTTAACCTTCCTAGAGAGAATGAGTGCATTGTTTTTCTACTATCTGATGCAGCTATTCCAGGAGAAGATAATGCTTAACAAATTCAATGCTTAAAGTGATGATGGAATGTATTTTATTCAGCCCTTGTTAACTTCTTCTGTTTGCTTCACTCCCCCAGACAAACGTGTTGATGATTGGCCCTTGATGCAGTCTCCATTTCCAACACTGACTATAAGCACTATTTATCTCCTCACTGTCTGGCTGGGCCCCAAATGGATGAAGACAAGAGAACCCTTCCAGTTACGCTTCCTGTTGGTTGTTTACAACTTTGGAATGGTTCTGCTCAACTTCTTCATTTTCAAAGAGGTGTGTATGCCCTCTTGCAAGGGGGAATTCTTGGTGAGGTTTGAGGATGTCAGAATGAAAATGATGTTGTGTATTCTTGATGTCTATTGAGAGTTAATGTTTTGCACAGACTTTTAAAGATGGGTTTGCCTTTGAGATATTTCTATAAATAAGTAGTTTCTGTTTGAGAATAATTGCACTAAAGGAGTCTATAGAGAGAATTTGTTTGAGGTATTCTGAGTTTGTCTTAAGATTTATGTTAGTCTAAATATTGGAGATGATAAAATCTGTAGATTTAACACCTGTAACTGATACTTCTTTTTTTAATCTTAATAATCCTAAAGGGTATCAGAATGTATCTTGTTAGATGAGCTGCTTGTTTACACTTTCAGTGTGTTTATAATATTTAGAAATTTAGATGCCTGTTGTCTGTAGTGAGGAGAAGTATCTTGTCTTTAAGTTATCTTTTAAGAATAAAAATGAAGTGAACTGTATCTTTAAATAAAAACAAAAGGATACAGACTTGTAATATTTGGTTTGCAATGTTCTGAGTGTGTTACTTGTAATAATTTTCAGTGTTGCTGCATTTTTCCTTTGTTGGATTTTCTGGACAGAGGAAATGAGTACTAACACTGCAGTGGATCAGCTGTGTAGCAGTAGCTAACTGGGATTACTTAACAGTTTGGTAATTATTATTCAAGGATAGCTGTACAGAATATGGCTGATGCTAAGTTTATGCTGCTGTGGCTGCTCATGTGAATCAGGAGTTGTCTTCCTGGAAGACCTCTGATTATAGATTTTCAAAATCTGTTTCCAGAAGTAAGCAAATGAACAGAGCAGTTAATATCACAGCATTGCAGAACTGTCTGGTCTGTACTGTACTTTTGCCAGGAAAAAAATGGCATATCTGATGATGATTTTCATTTTGACCCTTTCCCAGAGCTCCTAGCATAAAACCATTAATTATAAAATTATTTCAACCTCTATTTAAGACAAGGTTTAGTAAAATTTTAGCCATCACACCTTAGTCATCATTTTGTCTGAATTGTTTTCTCAGACTATTGAACTAAGTAATAAAGTGCAACGGGTTCAAAAGAATTTAATGCTGACATGAAAACATAGTTGAAAGAAGAGATTAAATCCAATCATCTTGGCAGGCTAAAACTGAAACTCCTGAAATTAATTCTGCAGTGTTACTGCCATGCCTGTCTTTTTCACATATTCTTTTAAACTTGTTTGTTTTATCCATAAACTTAATTATACCAAACATGCAGTCAGATAATTTTCAGACCTATGTTCCATATAGGATATGTGTTTGTAGCATTTCCAAGTCACTAAATTAACATAAAAATGAGTAGGAGTGCAAATACATATCTGTTGTTGATATGCTGAAAGCTCATAATTTTATACACAGAGGTTCTAATTTCCTGCTCTCTCCTAATGGTGGGTTGTTATCCAGTGGATATTAAGGCAATGGATACAGCACTTGCAGCAAGTGTCTTTTCTTGATCGTAGAGACTGATAGGAGGAGGGTGGTCAAGTTTCAGTTATTCCCTGTAACAAGACAATTTCTCCTTCTGAAGTTTAAAATACCACTGTGCCACTATTGTAATTCACATGAGTTTTAATGTAATTGTTATGAGTAAAATGCTACTGTTAGTATTTTGTGAGAGATTGTAAAGTTTCCAGACACTGCTAAGAACAGAATTTGAATGTGAAACCTTTAAAAGTTATTTAAATAACCATCCTGATGGCAAGCTTTTTTGTTCATCTGTGATAGATTATGTTAAATAGTAAGTCATAAAGCACTGCAAATCTAATGCAAGACTCATAAAACAAATTTTGCTTAGAACACAGAAATCACAATGGAATAGACCCCATTCTGCCACAAAATCATTAATTTCTTATTCTACTTCAGGGCAGTCTGATGAAGTCAATTTACTGCCTTTTACCAGGGGAACCTTGTTTGAGTTGTCCAGTAGGTCACAGTAGAGATTGGTTGGTTTCTCTAACAGTGCAAACTAAACTTTCCCTGCTCTTCTCTAATAGTACTGGATGTGCTTGTGCCTGTGTGGTACCACACTGGAGTTCCCGTTAGTTCCAGTAGTTTGTAAATGTTAGATGGTACAGAAGTAGTTCAGTTTCTTTTCTAGGATAATTTCTGTGGACAATTCTTTCATTTACCTCTTTTAACACATGTGCAGAAAATAAGTCCAGAGGTTCACAAGGTTTTGTTTGTTGGTTGATTTCCTGCTTAACACTTCTTTGCATTTTACTGCTCTCCTAGTGCTGTGTGCAACATGAGACACCAAAGTATACTCAAGTTCAGTCTAAATAAGATGGAAGTCAGGTTAGTGGTAAGAGTAGTCAGTGCCTATCCATGACAGGTTTATTTGAGATCTTTTTCTATCACCCCAATTTATGTCTGCTCCACTGCTGTCTCTCTTTGATCCTTAACAGCATGGGATTACTTAGCTTTAAACATTCTTGGTTCATAACATTTATGAATGACAAGGTTAGAAGTGACCAAGGTTCGCTTGACCTTCGTACAGCTCCAGGCAATTGTACTTCTTTCCAATGGGAACTTGCTCAAATGTCCATTTTATCTTCTCATGTCCAGGTTTTTGCTGCGTGCTTCATTTGGAGAGGCCCTACAGAAGTACTTCAATTGCTTTAGGCCATTTTTTGGCACAATATGGGGGAACATTTCTCCATCCTTTTTCTCTCACTGTGTTTAGTGGGTATTCAGATTTGGCTGTTCAAAGTTGGGGGGGAGGGGGGGGAGGAATTGTAGATCCAAATTATCTAATCCATGTCTCTTGAATAGTGTTCTCTTGAATCCATACTGGGAATAACATTTCTGTCAATTGTAGTGAATGCAGTTAGGTATTTTCTGTTTCTGAAGCTAGAGCCATCAGAAAGAATATTTGTGTCCAAATAGCTCAGGGTCATACTGGAATTTGTTGTACCAGGCTCTAATTATCTGGGCAGATACATGCCAGGAGAAATGAGTACTTTCTTTTTAATTTATAAGAAAAAAAAATAGTCTGTAACTATAGTTTGTTAGTACTAAGTATTGTCTTTCTTCGATAGTATTCTCAGGACTAATAAGAATATTTTAAGGTAAGTTTGATGTAGCAAGAAATTTACTGATAATTGTTATAAATGTGCTTTATGTCTTATATTTCCCCTCATGTATGGCTTTAATATTTTCAGTTGTTCTTGTCATCAAGAGCTCGAGGGTACAGCTATGTCTGCCAGACTGTGGATTATTCAGATAATGTTTATGAAGTTAGGGTGAGTATTTCTCTTTTGTATTTCTATATGAATGTGTATAATATATGGCACTAGATGATGGTTTAAGCCTTTTCTGCAGACAGTGTTTCCACAGCTGCTGTGAGCCATGACTGTATCCCGTTACATCCTCACAGGCCACTTCAGGTTTGCCTACAACACACATAGCAGGTTTAATCAAAGTGCATCAGCATATTTGTGCTGACTTCCATCTGATTGCTACAGGTTAGGGGAGTCTTAAAGATACCATCCTTGGCTTCATCCACACTTGTACAATCCAGGGTAAACTTTGTGTACATCCTTTGTTTCCTAGATTTGCTGAAGTTTGGGATACCAGGGTAACCACAGTAAAGGCGTTGTGCTCTAGCTAGATCAAAGCAAGTGAGATTTGTCATCTTATCTTGTGGTTGCACTTCACCCATACTGGTGAGGCAACTCTTTGTCTCCTTTACCCATGTTTGGCTTTATGAGGTCTTGCTGGCATTTGGCAAATGTAGTATCGGTACATTTCATTGTATAATCTTAGATTTCAAATATCTGGGTTTTGGAAAACATCCAAATTAAAAGCAAAGTGCAGATCCTTGTTCATTTTCGTAATGCTGTTGATTAGCTCATGTACTAAACCTTATCTTCCAGCAGAGCTGACGCTTGAGAATCTCTCAGCTGTTCTTGCAAGTTTCATGTACAGATTAGGTCATGTTTCTGAAAATGCAGTGAAAGTATGTGTTATGTTTATAGTAGTTTGAAAAGTGTTTGTCTCTGAGGTTGCTGTTCACAGATAGTGTTAGTCAAAAGCTTGTGCACGTGGCAGGGGTGGTAGTGAGAACAAAAGGTTTGAGTCTTATACCTTATTTATAATGGCTGAACTGCAGAACAGCTCTGTGTAGATTTTTATTGGCCTTACTGTAGCTGCCAACCTTTGCCAATACAGTGCTCTCGCTATGTCAGTCACTAGAATGATTCTGTTAAAATTGTTGAAAAACAAGATCTAGCAAAGTATAGCAAGTGCTTGACAGGATTTTTAATAGATAAGCAAAATAGAGTGCCCTTGTACTTAGCTGAATGACATTGAGGAGTGGTGTAATACGTATTGAAAGGATTTTTATATTAGCTACATACAAACAGCACTCTGTTTCATAGATTCCCTTTTAGGTGCACTTGTCTGTGGGAGGCAGTGGAGAGGTCAGACTTGCTCAAAAAAATTATCATCTATTTTGTTTGTTATGACAAGCACAGCACTATTATACAATGAAATAAGAGCAAAATGACCTGAAGAATGTATTTATACTATATGATATGTCCAGAAAGGAGGGGTTGCTCTAGTAATATATTCTCTTTTGACTTCCTGACTTTTATTATTTAAAAAAAAAAAATTAAATTATTTCCGAGATTTGTGGATTTGCGTAAAACTTATCCCTGAAGTTTTAAGTTGTAGCATGTTCAGTTTGCAACTGGGGGAGTTGAGGAAGGAGGGAAAATGGAGTCCTCTCAAGTTACTGCAGCAACTGTATAGTATGCTCTCAAGATTCTTATCTTGATCATTTTCTGGTAGTTCTTTTGAAAGAATTCTCAGTTTAGGTAAATAAGTTGCAACTAGAAAATTATACTTTCCACAAGTGTGCTTTGCCTGACGGAGGATTCTGGGATACATTCTGTCCTGCTTTACAGTATATCATGCTCTGGATTTAGAAGGTATACTGGTTTTTGACACTGTCAGACAC
>VYXF01006675.1:513496-631147 GCA_013397295.1 Polioptila caerulea | reverse complement strand
TTTTTCCCCCTGCCACACCCCCCCCCCCCCCAAAAAAAAAAAAGAAAACCCAATCCAAACCACCTCTTCAACATTTCTTTCACCATTATTTTTCATAATATAAACCTGCAGAAGCAATTTTAAAATATTTTAATGTTTTTGCACTTTTGAGTATAGAATTGATAAGCATTTTAGCACATCTCTCACACCCTTATAATAGATGTAGATACTGAATGTCTAGCATTAATTGGTACCAGGTTTGCTCTGCACCACAACAGTAGAATCAATTACAAATGCGATGACCAGATTTGCAAGGGAATGAGTAAATAAATCCTGTGTTGCTGAGATAAGGAAGACTGAAACTAACTCACATGGAAACAGCACTGAGCCCATTATGGAACATGCTCTGAAAAGCAGAGCTTCATATATGACTTTAATTTGGGGCTTTGAAATTTGGAGCAAATATTGAGAAATGTGAAACTAATTATATATAGTGGTCTAAATGGCCACATAGGAGCCTTGGTAGGGCCTCTGTTTTTGACTTTTTGGGAATATGCTGATATGATATTGCCATCACATTGAGTGGCCTCTTTTGGGTAAAGCTCTTGATCAAAATGAGGGGTCAAGAAACCATCTTTTGTCCTTCAAGANAAAAAAAAAAAGTTTGGCTATCGTGGACACGAGAGGATGTCTTTCTCTGCCTCTCCAACCCACACCATGTATCAAGAGAGGAAGCCAGTGATTTTAAGGGAACAGTGTAAGGGCAGGTGGTGGCGCTTCCCCTGTACAGTTTAGCAACACAGCCAGCTGTAGCACAGAGACCTCTTGAGTCACACATAGCCTCTTTGGTTTTGCCAGCTTTTAGGGGGATATTTTCCATGTATTTGTCTGTATATTTTCTTCAGCTTTCTTGATCTTCTGGCTTTCACTAATGGTTAATTGTGTAGGCAGTTTACACAAAATGTGAAGAAGCTGGTCCTCCTGCTTACTGTTTTGAACCTACCTACACATGTTAATCTCATTCAGGCTCCCCTGACTGTTCTACAAGGATGAAAACTGGAGCAAGCAGGGATGAAAATTAAATGCCACAGTTGCAGAAACATTTGCAGAAATAAACTCCTTTGTGAAGGGTTACCTGATGGATGTAGTAGGTAGCCAGCATACTGACTGCTGGCAGGAAGTTGAGTGGTTTTATTATGAAAAACAATAAAATGTTCCTAGTAGACAAGAAAGAAAAGGGGCAACAAATTTCTAAGAAAATATTTAGAGGGATCTACAGATGTATCTTGGAAAAACTTTTTTAGTTATAGCTTAAGAGTCAAAATAATAAATGCAAAGGGCTGAAATATTAAATCTGTGCTTTGTAGTATTCCTTTGGGAGCTTCAGTATTTGAAGTGAATGATTTCATAACACAGTCTAACTTAATGTGTGCTGGTGTCTGTGAGTAGTCATTTCCCCCCTCTGCTTACATTTGCGTGTCCTTTTTTCCCAGGTCAAAGTTCATCTATTTTATTAACATTTCTGAAGAATATGGGAATATGGGGCTGTATCAATTAATTCTTATTTTAAGTGTGCTGACTATAATCATGAAGCCAAGCACTGGTTGTTTTCTGTATTGTAAGTGTAATCTGCATTGTTTGTATTTATGTCTAGAGCTTGAATGGTTTCCTCTTATGAAAAAGATATAATATACTTTAAATAAGGTAAACTTGACTTCACAAATTCTGTAAACAAAATTCTATAGCTGAAAAAGGGAAAAGAGTTCACTATAAAAGCTATTTTAATTTTTCATGTTGCTGTGACCTTCCAGGAGTACCTGTCCCTTAATTCCCCTTAATGGATAAATGTCTCCAACCCGAAATGAGGAAGAATGGTGCAGAAACAGAGTCCTGTAATAAAACAGCCCTCCAATCAAAAACCCTGCTGCAGGCAGAGGACATGGGGTTGGACCTCTTGTTGACCCCCTTAATCCTAGGCTGTAATGTAATCTTTCTGTGCCATCTGGTGTTTTAACAGAATTAGATTGGCACATATGAAAATTACCAGAAAATATATAGTTGTGACTAGTATTGTCCATTACAAGAATGGGCCTTTTTAAAGCATGTTTCTTCTTCTTTTCAAGTAAATTTTTCTTGCATGCGGTGTCCAAAGGCTACACTTTAGGTCATGATTTTTGATGCTTTGCTAAAGAAATTTAGGAGTAGCCACCTGCTCCTGACAGGCTATGTATCAGTGTATTGTTCTCTATTTCTGTCCTTTTTACTGATTTTATGCATGGCCTCAGGCAAATGACTTGACATCTGTTTCATTTTTTTTCTATAAGCTAATGATGAAAACATCTGCAGAAGTCACTGGAAGTACTGAAATAGATCATCAGTACACAAAACCTATCAGGTTTGAGAGTAAATGGTAGAAAATTTGATGATAGTAAGAAAGCAAAGAAGCTGACAGGCAAAAAAAATCTACAGCAACACAAAATCAGCAGGTATAATCCTTCAAAGAATCCTGTTGTTTTTCTTAAATGATGGGGAAGCATTTTGATCAAAAGTTCAAATTATTTTTACCCATAGACCGTAATTGCTTTCTCTGCTAGGTGGAATTCAAAAGAAGAGCAATGGGATGTGTTATGTGACTTGTCCAAGAACATTTACTGAACTTGTGGCACTTTGGGTATAAGACAGAAGTATTTTTGCAGGATCTTTATATTTTTCTCGGTGTCCCAGTAAATTGGCTATGTGCTTATTGGCTATTTGACTTATTGTTCCCCTATTTCATTAACTGAAATGTCCATTTACTTTATAAAAGATTTTATGGCAATTTGCTTGTAACTGACCTACTGGTTCTCTAAAAGTTTCTTTGAAGGGGGACCTCTAAAGAGTTAAAGTATTGCAGTGCTGGATTGTCATTTTATGGGTATACAGTCCAAAGTGTTTATTGTTACCTTATGAAATGAAAAGATGCTTATCTTAATTTATTTAAGAGATGCAACTTTAGCAAAGGCCTGGAAAAGATGCTGGACTGTTAGGCTAACCCATTGGGTGTGAGACAAACCTTTATGTGGGTGTTATTAAATACCTGACTACCTGTCCCAGAGGGGCGACTGGATATTGAGCAATATGTACATATATATGTATATATATATGATTCTTGCAGCTTGCCTGTGTGTCTGGGAACTCCAAGATCTGTGGGAGTCACTTTTCTGTCATTAAGCCTCTCTTCAGCTTTAGATATTAATATCTCTTTGTGTAAAAGTGAAAAATTCTGCCTCCTCTTCCCAAGATCTGAAGTGGGCTAAATCACATCCTGAGAGTGAGAAGGGCGTTCATTAATGGATACATTGAAGGCTGCAGTTTGGCATCAGTAAGATGTGCAGTCCCTCTGGGAAACTGCAGAGCCTGCAATGCAGATATGCAGCACTCTTCTCCTATGCTGCATTTTTGCTGCTGCTGTAATTTCTCCTAAACTGTTCACCAGACCAATTATGGCTGTGACAAACTTAGTCTGTGGAGAGATGTTGTCCTTTCCCATTGGTTTGGAGAGGTGGAGAAAAACACCATGAAGGGCTGCTGCATTGCTCTCCACAGCTCTTTATGACTCCCCTTTGTCTCACCTAAAAGTCTGTGTGTAGCTGGGAAGGGAAGCTACTCTGTGTTAACTCTTTTTTTCTTCTGTCTTCCCTGGGGACTGAGGGGGCGGTGGGGTAATTTCACACCATATTAAGTTAAGAAAGTCTAGTTTACCATCCACTGAGTCCTGAAAGACAAGGCCAACTTCTTACAAATAGATGTGTTGTGACATTGCCTGCTCTCCTTGCTGGTGGTACCAATTCCAACTCTTTTTTTTTCACTCTCTGTGTGAGTCACCATCTGGTCCCACCCTTGCATAACAAGCTAGATGACTTACAATGCCAAAACTAGGCTTGTTGCTGTGTTTTGGGATCTGGGAGGGAGTCCCTACCACCACTATACTCCCATATCATAGCATTAGCATATTGCTACACAGAGCTTCTGGGCTTTACTTGCTGTGACAATATCCTAATTTCAGCAGGAAGCCCTGTTTATGTTGCATCCTGGGCAAGATGCACTGTGATGGGTGGATTTGAAGAAGAATTTTGGGTGTGTAGCACTTCCCTGTTGGGCAGATGGATTATATCTGTTCAGTTTTTATGGCTCCTGTGGTCTCTTTTTTCCTCCTGAATAGCAGAGAGCCACTGGGGGAATGCTGCTTTACAGAGGGAGTTACTGAGCAGGCCAGAAGAAGCTGAGGGGTTATTGCTGTAAAGAATGTGAGATCTGTACTGCATCTAAGTTTTTTTTGTTCTTTCCACCCATATGCCTGTGGTACTGAAGGTTTCACCTTTGCAGCTTCATTTTATCATAATGTTTCTGCCTCATTGTTCTGACCACATCAAAGTGTTGCCTCATTAGAAGGGGAAGCCCTGTGGGAGACTTCTTCTGCAAATCTTAGGAGAGAATGAGGACACAAACTTCCTGTGTTTAACTGGTAAACTGTCTGGATATGGCAAAGCTTTGAACAATATCAGCTCTTTTTTACAGATGTGATTTATGAGCAGTAAGCTCAGAATAATCTTCTTCCATGTCCAGAACAGATGAAAGGAGTATTTTTTTGTTGCTCTCGTACTGTCAGATCTTTGACTCGATCTCAATATTTAACCAGGATTTAGGGAAGGAAGAGGTATCCTTCTCTTACAGCAGATAGATGGTGAGAACTTTATTCCATTCAGCTTGGAATCACTAAAACTTACATATTCTCTGTTTTTCTTTGCAGATAGCTGCTGCTTTATGGTGGTATTATGTCTCTAAAGGAATTGAATATTTGGATACAGTATTCTTCATCCTGAGGAAGAAATTTAACCAAATTAGTTTCCTTCATGTCTATCACCATTTCACCATGTTCACCTTGTGGTGGATTGGTATTAAGTGGGTTGCAGGTGGACAAGGTAAGTTCCCTTCCTCTCATATGCTTTTGACTGGGCAGAAGGGAGAATTATAATTGTTTGGGAGCAATAGAAGAATAATATACAAAACTGTTTATTAATGCATACAGTCTCCCTCTGTGGGAAACATGGGGGAGGAAAAGATAGCAGGGCAATAATCTAATGAATTGCAAAACTTCTTTTCTTTTCCTCATGGGCATCAATTGCAAGCCTGAAGTTCTGCCTTCGAAAGTATCTGTATCTGTGTGAAACAGAAAGATGTATGAGTCTTGCTTAACTTTTAATTTTTGCACCTACAGAGCTGCAAAATCTTATTGTGCATTCTGTGTGCAAATTTAATGAAGTCAATGGAGATTTTATTTTGGCATTGTATATGAGTTTGAGGTTTGCTTTTGTTTTTATAAAGAGGCTTGTATAAAATTCTGAAACCTTCCCTTGGAGGTGAGCCAATGAATCTGTCAATTCACTTTTAAAACCTATTCGTGATGACACAAGTCTAAATTCATTATCAGCCTTTTTTTTTTTTTCCCTTGATTCCTTTCTGAAGCCTCCATCAAGTAATTTTATTATTGTTTATTGCACTTGCCACACCCTTCATCACCTACATTGGGCTCTTGTTCCTGTTGTGCAGCCTTGTCTCTCTCAAATGGAAAGCTCTACAGAACTGGGGGTACCAGGAAAATGCCCTGTTTTGTTTGATGTGTGCTTTGTAGGCTTGCAACACTAAAAATAGCAGATAGTAAACACAAAGTAATACCATATTATGAACACCAAACTAATAGTTTGGGTTTGGGGTTTTGTTTTTGGTGTTTTTGAGCCATACTGATACTTAATGCATGGAGGGTTTATGTTTCCATTTACTATAGATATTTTGTACTGAGTGGCCACTTACAAAGGAGAAATATGTAAATTTAGAGTCTGTTGGTACTTTTTTATTTCTCTCACATAATATGCAGGAAGCAGGTACTTAACCAGATGTTTCATGATCTTTATTTGCAACTGCACCTATAAAATAAAGTTATTGGAGACTGGATGATTACTTGTAGTCTTGCTTAGAAATTCCCTGGATATCTCAAAAGGCCCACACCCTTGCTGCCTCTTCATAATTTTCATATTTTTCAGCAGTTTTTAATACAACAGTTGCAACTATTTACGAATTTCTTTCAAGTGTTGGTGTTCCAGCACTGCCTCTTAGTTCCTAGAGCCTGCAAAAGGAAAAGCAGTGGTTGCTTTTCTGCATTTATGTGGCACCCCTGCATAAATTGTGGATAGATCAGTGTTCCTCTCTTTTCTAGTTGATAGCACACTGCTTACCTAGACAGGTCTATTATAAACTAGACCCTGTTTTAACAACTGGGTCCAGACCACATGGGCATCTGAGCTGTTTGATGTCAGCAGCTGTTGTCTGTATTGCCCAAATCTTTTACATTAGAGGATTGTTGAGCTTCTCTGTCAGAGTACCTTAACAAGGAATAATGTTAAATGGCTGCTAATCTGGACAAAGCAAAGAGATCTTAATGCAAATGAAACTGTCAACATAGATCTAACTTGGATCATTCTGGAAAATTTTATACTATACACTGACATATTTAAGAATGCTGGGTATTTTAAACCATAAATAAAGAAACTAAAGATGATTATTTTAGACAAACTCACCTGGCAATGCCTTAAAGTTCTTATAAACACAAGTCAAGTTTTGCTTTGTACAGGCTTTTTTTGGCCTGTTTAATCAGACTTCCATGTGAACTTCTTGACTTCTTGCTGAGAAGTGAACCCTTTACATTTAAATACAGTTTAAAAGATTTAAGTTCAGAGCCTGGTACTTTATACTTTACATTGTCAAATAAAGCTTTTAATAATCCTTTAGAAAAAAAAATGCAATTACACTGCAACAACTAATGTGGAATTGATGTAATTTATGTTTATTCGACAAAAATCTTATAAAAAGCTTTGGCATAAGTAGTTACATGGAAGATGTGACATACTACTTGCATTAACATCTGTTTGTGTCAGCCCATGTTGACAACCAGGTCTGTATTATACTAGTTAATATTTTGGAGATGGAATCCTGGCATGTCCTATGCTTTGTAATTTTTACTGTTAAAAATCATGATACAAATACTACTAAAAATAATCCTCTTTTTCTAAAATTACATGATGGTCTTCCCTTCTGTTCCTGGACAGCTTTCTTTGGAGCTCAAATGAATGCATTTATTCATGTCATTATGTACATGTATTATGGATTAGCAGCTTGTGGCCCTAAATTTCAGAAATACCTGTGGTGGAAACGATATTTGACCATATTGCAATTGGTAAGTAAAATTCCTTCTTTTGGGATAAAAGATGTTGCCTCTGCATGGATTTGCATTTGCAGAGCTTTGGATCAGATGCTGCTTCTTCCAAAACTTCTTCTCTGCCTGACACTCCTCAATTAGAATACATCCTGGAAGTGGAAGCATTTATTCAACTTTGAAAAAAAAATATTCAGCATAGATAAGAGCTGTGTGAGTTATAGTCTGATGCTTCCTTGCTGTTTGTTTCAACTGAATTACAAAAACATGTTCAAAACGTAGAGGAAATCCAGATCACTTATTATCTTCTTATTTTCCTGTTTTGGAAAACTTATACCAGATACTACAATAAATGTGATGTTCCTGGTCTAGCATAGATGTGCCTGCATGAGTGGGACAGCCAAATACAGCTTCCCTACCACCTCCCAAATCAGCAGTTGCCATTACTTAATGAATTGATATAAATTGATGCACTCAGACCTACAGAATATATCCAGATGTTTTTGATTCTATATTTTCTGTCTTTCAGGTGCAGTTCCATGTGACTATTGGCCACACAGCCTTGTCTATTTATATTGATTGTCCTTTCCCTAAATGGATGCACTGGGGTGTCATTTTCTATGCTGTCACCTTCATTTTCCTGTTTGGTAACTTCTACTATCGGACATATAAGCTGCCCAAGGAACCTGTAAAGAATGGCAAAATAGCAAACGGTGCTGTTGCAAATGGAGTAAGCAAAGCAGAAAATAATGCGGTGGTGGAAAATGGAAAAAAGCAGAAAAAGGGAAAAGCAAAAGGAGAGTAACTTGATCCAGGCCTTAACCATTGTTGGCAGTGAGGAACCTCCAGTTTGGTTTATAAAAGGAAGAAAAAAACACTATCTGTACCAATTAACCTTAGGTTACTGAAGAGCTAGAACACAGATATTTTCATTATTTATGAAGATTGTTTTAAGAACAACACTAAAGTTGAATTTCTATTGTAATTATGTAATTATCATGCATATGGTCTCTGTGTAAACTTGTAGACTGCTGGTGTTGGTGAATGTAAGGAAGAATTGCAGTTGATTCCATGTTTAGCAGTCCAAAAGTTAATACTACCATTGATACAGGCAGTTTTGTTGGCACCCACATTTCTTGGGGGGGTGGGGGAGGGGAGGGGAAGGAAGTAGCATTTGAATACTTGTGCTTTCTTTCCAGAAAATTATTAAATTTCAAATTATGATGTATTATCTAATCAGAATGTGCAACTTTTCTTGTCCTCCTTGGAGAGTACCTTCAGACAAAATATGTGCTGTCAGAACAGTGGTTGACTTTTCAGACATTACTTGATTTAATTGAGTATCTGTTACAGTTTGGTTTTTGTTTTATTATTTTTTTCTTGTGTGGAAATATACCTACCTCTTCATCTGCTGAAAAGAATATTGAGCATTAAATAACTGGTTTCTGAAATATGGAGTCCTCTAATCTAAATATCCGTTAATGCTAATTCAGGAGAACCTTTGTTTCCCTCTGGGCATAAAAGGGATTTTTGGTGGTATCCTTTGATCAAGTCATCATTTTAAAGTAAACTGACATTTTGGAGTGGTGCTTTTAGTAGAGCCAAGTCAACAATACATTTAAGAATGTATAAATATGAACGAATATATTGGTCAAAGCAAGCAGTAAAAATAGACCAGCTGCTTGTTGTCCGTGACCTGCGTCAAATCTGTGGCGCTGTCTGATACTCAGAATGGTAAGATAATGCTTTGGTGGAGAGAAAACAGCATGTAATTCCATTTAGAAATGTTGTGTGCATGGGTAGTCATGCTAGCTACAAGACCAACCATCACTTTATTGGGAGAGAGAATTTGATTTAAAAGTACTAAATACAGCAAACATAAAATGTTGAAGATGTTGCCATTGCTTGATAATACCTGTTGAAACTCTATTTGTTTGACACTTGCAAACAAAGTATTGCTGATAGGCAGGCCACTGTTTTAAGTCAAAACTGCTAAAATAAGTAGAAACTTTTTGATGGATTGTCATTTACATGTTACATAAAGGACTTTTTACCATTCCTTTTGTGAAGAAAATAGGAAAGATTGATACTCCTTTGGAATCATGTGATTACTAAGAGATACATTTTGAGTGGATTAGCATGCAGTGAGTAGAAGAGGGGTGGAATTAGAAGCAATATACTGAATTACTGTGTTCCTTGGCCATCACTGCAAGAGCTGCATTGTTATTGTCCAAATGCATTCCCCCCCAACTCCGGTCAAAAACATATCCAGAAGTAGCAACAAACATATCTGGCAAGTGGCACCATTGGTGCAGAAATAGTACACGGAACTGTGAGTGTAAAGTGAGTGACATGTTTAATAGATTTTTGTATCTCAATCATCCATTGACTATAATTTGCAAGCAGGTCACATATTCTGTGTCTCAGGTTTGTCTTGTCTCTAGTAAAAAAAAAAAAATCTAAACTCTGAAAACAGGGAAAACATAGGAAACAGAGTTTTGGATATAGTCTGTTGTATTAAAAAATAATTCCTAATGCTGGAGTTGGCTCAGCTGGAAGATGGTTGATCCCTAATCACCACCACTATGGATTTTGGGGCAGAATATAGAATTGTGAAAAACTGTCTCTGCTGAACTCAAATGCATGTGACCATTAAGTTTCTTATCTGCTGTGTCTTCTGATTCTTCTAGCCTTTGTAATGTTACTTTTTGCATTTATATAACTGCATCTTTATGTAGTGTGGCACGGGGAAGAGGGATGGTGATCTCCCCTTAACCAAGCCAAAATGCTGGCAGACTCAGTAACTTTGGAATGGCTAAAGGAGTAAATAACTACAAAGCAGATTTACAGCACACCTGCTACTCCAGGGTAGTGACTGGTGTGAATACAGTTATCCTGCTGTAATTTCAAGGTCTTTCTCCCCACTTTGATTAAAGGGTAGCTTCTTTCTATTTGCCATGGGATGTGGGCAGCTAACTTCTAAATCTGTGTCATTCCTTGAATTGTGTTAAATTGGTTGTTTGCTCTGTCATTTATTCAAAAAGCCAGATCAGCTAAACTGATACTCTTAATGTGATCTAGCTCTGAAACAGCATACCAGGGAGTATGCCAGTACAGGTTCAATTTTGCCTTTGCTACACTTTCTGAGTTAAGAATTATGTCTTGCATGATGGTAAATATTTAAATAACTTCAAGTCAAAAATTTTTCCCCCTCATGGAAGTGCATTAAAGTTGATTGCAACTTGAACCTTGTTGACAGAACTGGAGTAGAAGCCTACTGTCAAATTCTGGGGTAATTGTTAAATTCTAAAAGAACATGAAAAAACTCGTTGTGAGAATGAATGAGTACATACACATCATGTTGTCTGTCCCTGTGCATAAAACCAGCTTGAGAGATTGCCATTTCATGGGAGAAAAACCCTAGTAGTTAAATTACTGGAGCACTGCTGTTTTGAATACATCTTTTGCAGGATGAGTATTCTAGGTCTATTTATGATATATTTGATTTTTCATGTAATTCAAGTCCCATTACAATCTTGAGTATAATGGCCTTATTAATTGTGCATTTTTGTAGGCATGGTCTTGAGTGCAATATTTCAGTTCCTGACTATGCAGCCAGGCTCACAGAATACAGGGCTTAACTGGTACAGCTTTTCGTTTTTCAAAATATGAGGCAATAATGCACACATGTAATATTGACAGATTCATTAGAGTCATCTTTAGGTCTAAGGAACCTTACAATTTTGCCATGAAAGTATGTATAAATATGTGTATTTTCTATACACAGTACTGAAATTCAAATGATACAATCTTTTGCAGTACAATTATTCTTTACAGGGTTATTAGGGTTTTGTTCTTCTAAATCCTTTCAATTTATTGAAAAATTAAATTCAAACCATTTGAAACCTTTCTTTTTTGCCAACGGATGGTATTTTTTTTGCTAAGAGTTCTGAAACTCTTGGACCAGAGTCTCTAAATATTTGATGCCATATAAGTAATATCATTTCATTTAGCCTCATCTCTAGCAGTGACAGTTGTTGGATTATTTTAGCAATTTTTCAGTGTAAAATTAAATACAAATTATCTATACATGTGTATATATATGTGTACACATACATAGTGTATGTGTGTGTATATATGTATGGGTTCTTAGCAGATTCTTTCAATATGTGAAGTAAATTACATTTCTTGAATGTGAGTTTGGCAGGAGCTAATAGAATGGTTCCTACAGCTCCAGCAGTAAAATGAAGCAGTTTTCATTCCACAGATCCAAGATCAGTCTTGCAAACATAAATAGTATTTGTCAGTCATTTTAGACATAGAATGGCAGACAAGACAGAGCCATTTCTACCAGTGTAATAAATATTTTGAGGCATCAGTTGTAGATTCTGAGGTGAGGGATCTCAACTCAGGGTAGCTGGGGAATTATGCTGTATTATAGTAGGGATCATTTTAGTATGAGTAACTTGCTCCAAGTGAGTCTTTGAAATCATTGCAATCATATTTTCTGTTTAACAGAAAACTTCTAAAAACAAATCATGGAGTCACAAAACCATTTAGGCTGGAGAAGACCATTAGGATGACTGAGTCCAACTGTTAAACAAATGTTTCTTTGTAAGTTCAAAAGCATGGCCTATTTGATTACAGGACCATCAATTACTTCCAGCTCCAGATCAGGAGGAAAAGGTGAAGGCAAAATGAAAATGCTGCACATTTTTTTTCAGGTTAACCTAAGGGCACATTTCTTCACAGTAAACACTTGAATCTTCATGTGCTGTGAAGGGAGGTAAGAAAGGACAAATAGCTTTTGTGATGCAAGATCTCAGTCCTAAAACAGCTTGCAAGCACTAGCTGTCTCTTAAAAACTTGAATAAAACTGTTCATGGTGCATCAAGTTAAACCTTGCATGAAGCTAATGTGGGCTGAGAGTCATATTTAAAATGGGATGTATTTCAGTTAAAATTGAAGAGAGTGAGGAGCTAATAAACTCTCTGGATAGTGTATTTATCTTGGTTAGAAATACAGACTTATCTAATTTTATACCTAAAGCAAGACACCCATATGACATCTCATTGCACTGCAGTCTGATGTGCCAGCCCCTTTGCTAATGTTAAGCAGAGGGAGCTCCATGGAAATCAGTGGGTTGGTTCCCATTTACATCAGCAGACTATGCTGAGCACTAAAGAGCAGAGAAAATACTTGCTTTCTACCAATATCCCAGGAGGACTGAGGGAAATGTACGGTTCAGGGTGCTGCTTTTGCATAAGGTGTTCATGCTTTTGTAAACATTAAAAAATAAACATTACTTTTTTCATGCTGTTTGAGTTTGGTTTTATGCATTTTGTAGTATGTTCTTCTGTGTCCCATCTTGCCTCAAGTTGCCTGCTAATTCTGGTGTTGTGCAGATCGTGTGATGTAATCTGTTTTGTGGCCCAGGAGTTTGAGAAAACCATTTTTGTGACACATCCTCCCATTTTAAAGTCACAGGGACTTCCTAATTTTGAATATTGTCCCCAAATAATTGTGGAATGGCTTTGAAATCACCCTTAGAGAATTGACTGAAAATAGGATGCCCACTTCAAACAAACAAAAAGTCCCCTATGTTTCCTTATTTGGTCTTGGAAGTGTTAACAGTTGGGAATACAATTAGCCTTGAAGTTTAGCTTTTACTGGGAACTGTGTGATGTTGGTGAAGTCTGTCATCTCAGAGAATTTGGAGCACTTTTGGCATTAGATGCAATGTGTGGTTACATGTGCTGGGTACAGTAAGTTCCTTCATTGTCTGCCAAGTATGATCTCTGTAATCAACCTTATAATACCAAGGTGCACCCATGTTGCCCTCCTAGAACCTCAGTGCAAATAGCTACTCTGGATATCAAGTAGTAGAGAAGCAAGTCTGCCATCATAGCAAAATATGGTGTGGTCCATTATGTCTTGCACAATTCTCAGCTATTGCTTCAATCCACTGCTTACATCTTCCCTGGAACCAGAAAATACACCAAGTGTTCAGAACAAGATTTGTCCCTTAGGTGATTAACATGTGCTGGGATAGGCTCTCTCTGCAGGCATCTTTCTCATAACTCTTCCTCACCAGTAATTAAGAATGTGATCAAATCAGATTCATTGGGTGATTGGATAGAATAGACTGGATCCTCTGATGTTCAATTTTCTTTTTTGTATCACTTGCTTCTTAATATCTGGGAAATTGGGGTTTGGCAGGGGAAGGGTTTTATTACCTGTTTTCTTGCTCAGCTCAAAGCACTGGGTGAACGTGGGCTGCTCTCAGACACACACAGGAAGCATGTACTCAAAGAGAGCTGTGAAGGTAGTGCCTTCTGTGGACTAGAGCCTTTCAGTGTCTTTTTATGCTTGGGACTTCTAGGCCACCTCAGGGATGCAGGCACACTTTTCTGTTGGCTGCCTGACATGTCAGTGACATTGCATTTGACTTATTTACAAAGATTCTTATTGAAGGGTAAGTTTATGTCTCTTGATCATCCAGGCCCTGATCAGCACACACTATAAAACAGTGCTGGCAGTTCCTGCCAGAGCACCACAAAGTCAGTGCTGCTTTGAGGGGAAAAGCTATTTGCTTTTTTTGAATTTTGATTCAGTAGATGGGAATTGTATGGCATCACTGCTCTCTGGCAAATCAATATCAGGTTTTAGTCTGCTAAACAAAAAGAAATCTTTGATTTTTGAAATAATTAAAGGTGTTTTCTGTCCTTATCTTTAGCTAGAAAGCCATTGTTCTTGCAGTGGTATAACCTTAATTTGTTTGACAAGAAAAGCACTGTTAGGCTAGTATTTTTTGGAGTGTGTTTATGAGAGAAAACTAGAGAAATACAAGAAACAACTTGGGCCAAAAGCTAGAGACCATGAGGTAATTGCTCCTCTAGTTTCTGCTGTTGCCCCTAGATGTTGAAAGAGTTAAATGACTACTCTATAACTGTTACTGCTGTGTATTCATTCCAGATGCTGTAATGGGATAGAAGTAGTGTACTTGTGCATAAGTACATTCTGAAGTATATAAAAGCTTGCTTTGTCTTAAATGACAATCAAGAGAGTGATTTATCTATCTACAAATGCTTGGAGTGAAAGTAATGACAAACATCATGCTCCTGCTTTTGCAGGACTCACTCTGTATTTTCTCATTAATAATATTCAGAGCTTCTGAGTAGCTTCTTGCAGTAACACAAAGCCCTCCAAAGCTGAAAATTGCTGTATAACTGGTAAAAACCTACTTTTGCTGAGCTTCTGTTACTGCTTTGTTTCTTTTTCGTACATGTATCTTCAGGTCAGGTGCTTGCTTACTAAATTACTCCAGAGTGGAATGTATGTCGTAGAAAGATCTTGTAGTAGCTGCAAGTGAGTAAAATGTTAAAATAAACTCTGGGGTGTTTTACAGTCAAGGGTTTCAAGTCCATGGCATTATTTGGTACACTGGCTTCACCTCTTGAGCATAGGGTACAGCAGTCTGGGTCTACCCAGCCTGATAGGAATTTTTCTTACTGAACAACAGATTCTCGCCTGGAAATTGGTGTCTGGCCTGGTTTCCACACACGCAGCAGATGGCACAGAAGAAGTCCCTGGACCAAGGAGGAATGGTATTTTTTTGTAGTTCTACCTATTCTCAAAATATCAAACTTGGCAGGAGCTGTTGGAACATCTTCTGCTGACAGCGTGAGGTACAGAGTTTGAAGAAAATGTGTCCCTGGGTTCAGTACTTGGAGAGAGCCTAGCATGCTTCTCAGTTCTTAGTTGCTTGACATAAACCAAATATGCTGGAAACGCTCCAATTAAATAGGGAAAAACCCACATTGTTAGGATTTACTCAGAAAAATGAGATTTTAGGTAATAGATAGTTCTTTACTGAAAAATTCCCCTTTTTTCCTCTTTGCCCTCTTCAATCATTGTGCATGTCTTTCTGCTCTGCTAGAGTGACTCCTTGGATGAAGACTGTGATGTGTGTCCAGGGAATAGTTTACTGCTGTGATTTGTCACTGGGGCATGAGAAGTGACTTTTCTGGCTGAAATGCCAAATAGCAGCCACACAGTCCAAGCAGGTTGAGTAGTAACAACATTTTTCATTTAATGATCTCAAAACTGGGTGTTCTGGATACAATAAACTAATGCAAGGAACAACTTTTATTAAATTTTTTTTTTTCCTACTTAACAAATACTGGTCTACAAGGAAAAACTCCAGTTTTGTATTCTATTACAGGAAGGCACACTGTACATTCATAACCAGAGCTTTTGGCTGTGAGAAACAGGGAGTTTATTGTGCTATAAAATCACCTTGTTAGAGATTTTATACTGAGCTCTTCGGTGATGACAATTCAATAAATACCAGATTTTTATATAAATCTAACTTTTGGGTATTTTTATTTTAAAGTCAGGTAAGTTTTCTTGCACAGGTAAAATCCCTCATCATGACTTTTGATTCTTTTTGGTATTCTCTAGGTGAACTTTCACTTATTTCAGTGAGAATTTTCACTAAGAACAGTCCATGATGCTAACGGAATTTACAAAAGTTTATTTACTATCTAGACCTCACGTTGCACTCTAGGAAATTTGGGTTATAATAGAAAAATAAGGACCAGAACATTCAAGTTGTTTCCACTTTGTTGGGTTTGTTTGGTTGGTTGGTTTTGTTTTGGTTTTTCAGGATTTTTTGTTGGTTTTTTTTTAAAGACTTTACAATGAAGGTATAATTACTTTAGTAAAATACTAGAAGTGGCAACTTATTTTGAACTTACAGTGTTGGTTGTGGCAGAATTCTTACTAAGAAAACTCTGCTTTGTGCTGCAGACTAGTGCATGGGTGATTTTTTTTTTTTTCTTGCTTAATGGCACTTTATTAAATCTGCCTTTGATAAGGGTTGAGATATGAGACTTGTATGTGCAATGCTTGTAACTCAAACTCTCCTCAAAGACTTTAGTTGCACCAGCACTATGGAATACACCTGTAGTACCATCTTGATAAGCAGTTGGCATAAGTTGCCCTTCTCACAGGTCTACAAAATCTCTTGGATCCAGAAGGTGTTGTCTGAAGCCCATTGAAAGCTACAGAGGGATTGATTTACTAAAATCCTTGAGCTGAACCATTAGAACAACAATTTCAATTCCAAGTTAAGCAAGCCTGTAATTTTTTTTGTACTCAAACTCATAGGGTGTCTTTCAAAATACATTTCAGCACATTTTTGGCAGTGAGGCAATTTTTCATTCTTTCAACACCTTGAGCCTGAGTTTGCCAGCCTCTAGTCCAGTCACTGGCTACAAAGGATCAGCACTGGGCTCTCTGCAATTCATGGCAAGTATTAGAAGATGGCTGCTCAGCTCAGTGGGAGATGCACTAAGTAGAAGAAATCCATTTACTTTGTAATGTGTCTTGTTAGGAATTTTAATTGACTGGGAACTAAGTGGGCATTTTAATCTGACCAAAATATTCTTGATATTTTCTTCACATTATCTCTTGGTGCATGTTCTCATGGGGAGTTGGAACACGTGCTGTAGGAAGAAAGGGTGCACAAAGCATTGGTGGTCTGCTTGCTTTTGCATTGCAAGGATGCTGAAAATAACATATTTTAGCCAGACAAAGGATTTGAGACTGTTCTCAATTTAGTTTTTAGTGTAGCAATTTTGGCAGCATGACATCTTGAGGCAATGTACTTCTTTGTTAAAACAGCAGCAGAATGCTGTGCAGTGCCTCCTTCACTGAGCAAATTTCCCATTATAAGCACAATGCCAGACACCAAGATTAGTTCTCAACATCATTGTGACCTGGTGAGCAGTGCACTCTGCATCTAAATTACAATTTTAAAAGAATTCCATAATCTGCCACAAAATCAATATAGTCAACACTTTTTTTTCAGCACTGTGACTCGGCCAGGATATAGAGATCATTAGCTGCAAAAGCTATGTTCAGGAACTAGGAATTCAGAGAAAGAAATTAATAAACTCAACAGATTGTGTTCTATTTCCTTGATTTAAGTAAGTTTAAAAGTCATTGCATTCAATACAATTTTGTCATGTCTTTCTTCAGCACTGAGGAATAAGGTAAAGGAAAGAAAAATCTCTGAACTGTGCTCATTGAGGTTATTACTTATTTTACTTACTTTTCTTTTTGTGCCTTCTTCTATTTCAATAGCTAAAGCAACCAAATTAGGAGATGCCCTCATTTTTTCTTATTAATAGTATTCATTTCAAGAAAATTAGTACAGGTTTTAAATTCCCAGTTGGACCCTGTTTCTCTTTGATGCTTAGAATAAATAGCCATTACAGTTGTGAAGAATGCTTTAGAGAAGAGATTGATCATACACTCAATCAGAGGTGGGGTTGGGCTAATTAGCTGTATTTTTAATTTCTTTTTTTCAGCTGTTATAAAGCAATCTGAATGTTTATGTCAGAATTTCAGATCTTGAAATTCCAGAGCAAAAGGAGCATTTTATGTTAGCAAGGAGGAATTCCTCCACGCCCAGTGGGATGGCCCTGCTGTCCTATGAAAGTTGAAAGAATAAGAAATCACAGCAATATTCGGCCCTGACCCACTTTTAAAATTACAGTATTCTCATCACTTTTCAATCCTATTTCTTGGGATTGGTTTACCTTTGAGGACTTATGGGATTGACTGAGCAATAGTTTAAATATATAAATAAAAATAGCATATGTATCTATAGCAGAATATCTGTTCCAGGTGTTTTAGTGGGGAAAGTGAAAATTCCCGTAGCTGGAAACTGCATCCACTTGCAAAACATTTTTTGGGTGGCACTTGAATTTAGCAGGTTTGCACAACCTGCAGGCTGTCGCCAGATTGCTGGATGGAGGGATGGATACAGGTGAGTGGTGGTGTAGGCACAGACAGCTGGATGATGCACATCATCACAGTGTTTCCTTGGGAAAACTTGGAGCCCTTCCTAGCTGCTGATGTTTTCTAAGGAAGAGCTAAATAATGTCCTGGCATCAATAGGAAGGGCGTTTCTGCAGCTCCACCTCCACGGCTTTAAGAGCTTTAACTGATGGGCAAACTTTAAATGCCTTTTCTGGCATGTGCCTACCACAAAAGCAAGATCTGCTCTTTCCAGAGCCCCTCTCGAAAAGACCATCCTCGATTGTTTAGCTTTAGAGTATTCCTTACCTTAACAGGGAAAGTAGACCAAAAGAAGACTTACAGTTTTCCTCGAATGGCTACTGTGCAAACTGTGAGAGGTTTGTATGTTTTTCAGTGGTTTAGAGGCAAGGATGAGAAGACTAAACAAGTTTTGAGCAGACACCCTTCCTGCAGTGTGGTGCCATGCTGTAACAATAGTGTTATCCCTCCTGGCAGGGCTATAAAGTAAGGAGATTATTAATTCAACAATAAAAAACAGAGTAGGTAATTTGTGTTAATCCTAGTTCTTTGTTAATATTTTTCTTTCCAGGGAAAAAAAAAATAATAAAAGAGACATTTAAAAAGTGCTTAGAATACCCAGTAAACAACCAGAAACAAGACTTGCAAGGACTTGGGTAAGGATGACTCTCTCCTTTGATGCTGCTCCTTCTGCAGCGTGGCAGGCTAATACAGGGCTGGTGCTGCATCTGCAAGCTCAGTGCAGGATTTGTCACACTTCGGGGCTGGAAATGAGGTCCTGCAGCCACTGCTGCCTCCTGGGACATGGTGGTGTGGAGAAACAGCAAGAGCTGGCAGAGCTTTTGCTCTCCTGCCCATCCCCACAGCACCCTGAATCTTCCCGGGCAATGAATGTTCCACAACGCGTGATTTGTTCCACCACGGCTTTTGCAGTTTCTAGTCTGGGATAAGAGACTGATTTAGTCTACACAGCATTAAACAGGAATTGTGCTGAATGCTGAAATCAAATGCCAAATCCCAGTACCTTATTCACTAATAAAGTCTTTTTTAATTTGGGATGTAATTAGCTTATATCAGAAGAAAACTCTAGATAAGCATTTTCTAACAAACAGCTGAAAAGCAGTCACATGGAAATATTCATAATTGCTGAAAATAGAACTAAAACCATTTTGCTTAAAAAGCTTTTAACATAACAGCCATTGTGTTCGCCAGAAAATCAGAAAGTGTTTATTTCTGCTACATATGTCTACGTATACACACATGAATACCCATCTTCCCAGTCATGGTGCTGCACTTTTTACATTTTCTACAGCTCTTGCAAAGTAAATTGTAAAATGGCCAGCATCTTTCTGGTGTTATTCATGAGCACTCCCAGATACACCAGTTTAGCTGCCTCTGTGCAAGCCTCAAAGCTTTTGTCAGCTGCACAACAGCTCTTCCTTACTTTTTACTGTCTCTGAGCCATAGGAGGGAGATTTTTGTAACATCACAGAACTCCTCTGTCGTGAAACTCCGGAGCACTTAGAGTACTACAGTGATGAGCTGGTTTTATGAGGTGTTTTTATATAAGTATTTTATCACTCTTTAATGAAGATTAATGATGTGATGGTGCCAGAGCCAGCAACAAAAAATACTACATATGGAAGTGTTTTGAAAAGCCAGCAACAGCTCAGGAAGGAGGCTGGTGGCTCCCCCCCACAAAAGGCTCATCAGCACCTGGGGTCCAACTCCTTCACCTTGTCCAGAGGATGAGTGTCCCCATAGGGCTGGCAGTCACCTCTCCACTTCTCCCATTCTTTGTGTTCCTCATTCCCAGCCTAACCCTCAGCTCTTGCTCATCGCTTATGGAAAGGATCCAATGGCTCCTGCTGCAGCAGTGCTGGTTCAGGCAGGAATACATGCCAAAACCTCACCAAGCAACAGGGAAACATGAGCAGGTTTGGTCTTGGTGTCGCCCAGACTGCCTCTGAAGAGCACAGGCTGTGCAAGGCAGGCCTGCCCCTTGCCTGCTGACAGCCCTGTGTTATCTGCCCTGCCATCCTTCCCATCAGCTCATCCTGCTTGGCTCTACCAGTGACTCAGTCTATTAAATGGGCGTCATTATTTTATTACAAACCTGAGCTGATTAATTACATGCTGTTAGGCAAAAAAAATGCAGGGCAGCTGTAGAGGGGAGTGGTGATGCAATGGAGGTGCAAACAGAAAAGTTGTCACTTCTGGAAAGGGAGAGAAAAGGATTAAAGAGCTAAATGTAACCAGCAGAGCTACTTTCCTAAGAGGATCAGTCACTGGAGGAATTGGGAAAGCATGGCCTCACAGGGCTGCCACCATGGGAAGCACTGCCACCCACCATGCCAATGCTTTGCAGCTTCCCTTGCAGGCCTGGAGAGATGGGGAGATCCTTGTGCCTTTTCAAAAGCAGTCATTTCCATTGGTAATAATTAAAACAAAAAATGGTGATGCATTTTAGAAAATATTTTGAAAGTTCTTTAAATGGGGAGCATCTGAGCTAGTATGGGGAGATCCAGAAGACAGAGAGTTTGGAAACAGGGTGCTTCCCTCCTCTGCCCAGTTGTAAAGCAGGAGGAGGAAGTGCCCGCTCATCCTGGTTTTCTGTTTGGGTCAGCATCATAAATGTGAAGTCTAATCAGGAAAGGGCAAGGCACCTCTTCCCAGGAAGAGAGGGAGAGTTCCTGGCAGGTCTGTGTCTCAACTGGCGCCTGTGGGTAGGGAGGACACACTCGATCCCTTCAAGGGCAAACGCAAGCATGACGAGATGAGTAAGGCCAGGGAGGATGGTGACTTCCCACTGCCACATCTGCCTCTTGGGGCACAGGCTGGGATTGCCTGTCTTTCAAAAGAAGGCTCACACACACACACACGTACAAGCACCCTTTAAAACAATTTGGAAATTCTGGGTCCAAAGCAAAGGGTTAGTGGTGTGGTTTAAGAAGCCAGGAACAACATTAGATGAGAGCATGAATCATTCAAGAGACCTTTTGCAAAGGGGAAGTCGGCAGGTATCACACTGAAATTACCATGGGAGGCAGCTCACACCCTTTGAAGCGCTGGCTAAGCCAATTTATTTTTTGCTATACATGTTTGTTGCTCATGCTTGAAATCACACAGAAAAAAACCACTTCTGCTTGCTCTGTAAAATAGCCTGTCTGCTTAGTGCTTGAGCTGGCACATCCCTGGGTAGTGGGTTCACCCTGGCTGGATGCACAGTGCCCACAAAAGCCCTCCCCTCCTTTGTTGGGGCAGGGGAGAGAAAATACAACCAACATGGGCTCATGGGTCAAGATAAGGTCAGGGAGAGATCACTCATCAATTGGTGTCATGGATAAAATAGACCCAACTTAGGGAAATTAATTTATTGCAAATTTACACTAGAATAAGGTAATACAAAATAAAAACAAAATTGTAAACACCTCTTCCCACCCCTCCCTTCTTCCCAGGCTAAACTTCACTCCTGATTTCTCTACCTTCTTCTCCCCAATGACACAGGGGCACAGGTAATGAGGGCTGGAGTCAATTTATCACATGGTTTCTGCCTCTCCTTCTTCTTTACACTTTTCCCCTGCTCCAGTGTGAGATATTCCAAGGACTGCAGGTGGATCTTTGCTCCAGCCATGGACCTTGATGAGCAGCAGGGGCACAGCTGCCCCACCACAGTCTGCACTATGGGCTGCAGGGGAATCTCTGCTCTGGCACCTGGAGCACCTCCTCCTCCCTTCTCTGCTGACCTTAGTGTCTGCAGAGGGGTGCCTCTCCCATATTCTCTCTCCTCTCTGGCCAAAATTTCCTCTGGGCAGTAAATTTCCCCCCTCCTTAAATGTGTCATTGCAGCGGAGCTACCACTGTCACCAATGGTTTGTTTGGCCAGCAGCGGATCCATCCTGGAGCTGGCTGCCATTGGCTCTCTTGGACATGGGGAAAGTCTCTTGCAGCTTCTCACAGAAGTCACCGCTGTAGAGCCCTCCTACCAAAACCTTGCTGTGCAAACACAATAAACCCTGTTTTCCAATGCCACATGAAAGCGGAGTTCATGAAAGGGTAAAAAATCCTCCCTTATTCACCACTACACTCTCAAAGCCAAACCCATGGACTCACTAAGTCTGGAGGGGCAGCACAAGCCTCCTGTGTGGCAGATGTGCACTTGCAGAGCTCTCTGAGAGCTCTCTGTGCACCTTGGGGCCAGCTCCTTAGAAAACCACCTTTATCATTTGCTGGTGCTGGATAACTTCCTCCTGCGGCCCCACACTGTCTGGTAGGTGTGTCAGAGGCCAGCTGAAACACAGCCAGAAATGGCACAGATATTGAATGTATTGTTAGCAAATGCAAGTGACTCACTGCTTTCAAAGCAGCAGTGTTATCACTGTCTCACTCACCAGAGAGGACAGGTTCTGTGTTACAGAGGAGCCCACAAAAAATGTACGTCATCACGTGCTGGGTGCATCCCTGGACTGCAGACTGTCATCAATTGAAAATCTTCAGAGCAATTTAAAATGTCATAGGATTAGGGTATATAAAATTTTTAAAGAATGGTTACACACTTCCTGTAGACTTTTTACTTCTGGAAATATAATTCAAAATAATAAAGTTTTCTCAACAATGTAATTATGTCATGTGTCTCATCCTCTACCCTATTTTCACCTCTTTAATGATTTCAGCTAGCTTACTGAGTGATATACCATATTTTTGCACAGGATTATAGAACAATTTAGCCTAGGAGGTCTCTCTGGTGACCTTCTGACCCAATTTCCTGCTCAGGTCGGGACCAAGAAGCTCTTCAGATAACCCCTTTCCCATTACTGAAAATGTGCCTTTCCAAACATTCGCTCTTTGGACACCTTGACTAACCCAGGGACTGGGCACATGGGGGTCAGAGGTGTCTCAGCTGTTAGTGGTGAGGGTGAACCATGGAGGATCTGAAATTAAGAGGGTTAGGGAGAGGGTTTGAAGCTCGACGGGCCCATCTGTTACCTACCTGCACATACAAACAGTCTGGTTTTCTTTTAAAACATGACAAACTGAGAGCCAGCTACTTTCTGGAAATAATAGTGACACCCAGCAAAAAAAAAAAAAAAGAAAGAAAAACATCACCTACTAGAATGGTTCAGAAATTGAAAAATCGGAATTTGGCATAAGAACAGGGCATATGAAGCTGAACTCTGAGAGCTATGGCCAAAAGCTCCACAAGAAAAGATGTTAAAAAAGGAGATGAACTTACAACATACCACCAGGAGAGGCCCCGAAGCCTTTTAAGCTGTGTATTCACATTTTTTATGAAATATCCAACAGACCAGCACAGAACTTATGCTCCAGAAGGGAAATGGGACATACAAAGGGGGAAGCCTGATAGAAACCCAAAAAACAGCAGGCAGCAGAGACATCTTGCTAAGGAGAAGGGTAAGAAAAGGTAGACAGATAAATAGAGATTCCTCTTACATATTTAGAAAGAAGCAGGATGGAATTTTCAAGCATAATGGAAGAAGTGATTTTTTTTCACTGCTAAGTTATAAGTGAGGACATTAAGAATCTGTATTAGCCATAAACAAGTTTAAGTCTTGATAAATACTCAGAAGGCCTGGTAAATCTGCCAACAATATAATTGACCTACTCGCCTTCATTTTGAGAACATCCTGGTGTACCAGGGAAATTCCTGAAGTCTTACAGAGCATTAGCATTAAGCCACTGATAAAAGGCATAAAGATGAGAATGCTAATGGCACAACATTTAGTCTGAATCAGCTCAAGACAAACTGACAAGTCTGCTGCCTGACAAGACTGGACTGATAGATGGCAGGAACAAAAACTAATGCTGCTCAACACTTCAGTGAAAAAGTTAATGGTAAGTTGTATCAGAAAGAGCAGATACATCCGGATGGGTGGGGGAGGAGGGAAAAAGTGAGAAACAGCAGAAGAGACACCAAGGGCAGAGGAGGAGAAGGAAGGGGGATGGGGTGGGGGACAGAGGTACTCCAGGAGCTGAAGCAGGTATCCAGTGCCCTGATGAGGATCCGCACCAGAGAAGCTTTATCCTGAAGAACTGCAGCCCAGCAAGGACCCCATGCTGGAGCAGGGGAAAAGCACGAGAAGGAAAGAGCAGCAGTTATGGTCTGACCCCAACTTCCATTCCCATATCTCCCCTTGTAACCTGGGGGTAAAAGGAAGTAGAAGAGCTGGGGATGAAGCTGAGCCTGTGAGAAGTGTCAGAAGAAAGGTATTATTTTAATGTTTACCTTTGTTTCTCACTACCTGGATCTATTTTAATTGGCAACAACTTAAAATATTTCTGCTCAACTCCATCAAGTCTAGTCTGCCTGTGATGCTAACTGGCAAGGTACCAGAGCTCCCTGTCCTTCCTGTGACACAATACCTTTCTCACATATTTTCTGAGGATGGGGATGTGAGTGAGTGAGCAGCCAGGAGGGATTTAGGCTGTTTGGGAAGGTTAACCCACCCCATACAGACCATGGGAAGCAAAAAGCAAATGCATTAACTAATTTAGAAAAAAACCCCAACCCAAACCAGATGATTAATAAAGCTTATAAAAAAAGGATAAGGAGGCCAATTGTAGGGATATATTCTTGCTTCTCCCAGGAGCCTATCCTTGGATGCTGTAGGTCGGGGACCCATTCTCATCTCAGGCTATTCCAAAAACTGAAATTGAATGCTATTGGCAGATTGATTTTCCTTACAGGTATTTTTTGCTTTGTACACATCTACTAGATTAAAAAAAATCAAGCAGTTTGTCTCTAAGTATTGATTTTTAATCTTGTTTGCCCTTCATGTTTAATGTAACTAAAGAGCAGGAGTTCTTGTAAGGGTTTGCAACTGTTTGCATTTGCTGTGCTTACTCTAATCCATCCCCTGTGTACCTTAACTATAAATGTAAGGCTTTCCAGAGAGCGCCTGCCAAGGCTCCAGGGGCCAATAAAGAGCTGAGCTATGTTTTCCAAAATATCCGCTAGAGGGTACTCAATGACCTCCTAGTGGAGACAGGTTTGCGGTCGAGAGCCTGGGAGAGGGAAGCCGAAAGAAAATGTCCCTGATCATTGCATTAACAATAGAGCACAGTACAGCACCGGAAAGCACGCTAAGGAGGGTTTCAGAGGAAAGAAAGGTTGGACGAGCTTAAATCCATCAGGACCATATCTGTACCACAGCTCCAGTGGCCCCAAACTGCCAGATGGAAATAGGGCAATGGGAAATGGGGGTTTCTTGCCCTTTCCTGGGAAGTGTGAGCCCATATCCAGCCCCACTGTGCTGGATGTGGGGCTGGCTGGAGCCCAGGTCACATATCTGTAACAGCACATTGCTGGG
Source organism: Polioptila caerulea (assembly GCA_013397295.1). Taxonomy (NCBI): domain Eukaryota; kingdom Metazoa; phylum Chordata; class Aves; order Passeriformes; family Certhiidae; genus Polioptila; species Polioptila caerulea. The sequence continues at coordinate 605,743 of VYXF01006675.1, read as the reverse complement.
GTTTCTCCCTTCTTTTGCTTTCTGGCCTGCATTTGGTGTGACCTCTGCACAAGTTGGTTTGGCATAGATGAGTTTTCCTAGGGGCAAAAAGTGCATTTTTTATACTGCTGGCCATTGAGAGTTGATGTGGGATACTGTGGAATAACTACCCATCTCATAAGCCAGCAGTGATTATTATTCTGCAGTGATTCTTTTTTTTTTTTTTTTTTTTTTTTTTTTTTTTTTTTTTTTTTTTTTTTTTTTTGTTAATCAGTCATGATCAGTTTAAATGGGTAGTCAATGACTGTTCTTTTTTGCTAGAAAATGAGATCATTTTACCAGGCAAGTAAGACACAAGCAGAGGCTTTATAAACCCACCAAATCCCCTGGTCAGAAATTTCTGCTTGTTTTATTCCAGGCTTTTATTTCCCCATTAAATGCTACAAAGGACATGTAAAATTCTAGGCATGGCCTCAGAATCCTGGCCCTGCAAGGATATGCCATTTGTCTTTTGCCTTCTGCTTCCAACAAATCAATAATAAGCATCTTATTTCAGTATTGAAAGAGAAGATTTTTACTATCCAGCAGGACATCTGAGATATTGACCTTGAACGCTAATCAGTATGTTTGAATGTTCTCACCAGGGTTAGAGCTGAGGCTAAAAAAACTAATTAAATCAGCAGGGGGCACAATTTCTTCAAAATATCACAGGATTATCCAGCCATGTGCTGGATATTCTTTCTGTTTCACAGAGCAGAGCTGCCCACCAATGCTGTTTCTAAAGACATAATACAATTTTTCTGAGTTAACCTGTTCAGGCCCTGAACTTTTCCACAGGGAAACCTCAGGTGTTACCGACATAGTTCATGCTCCTGCCAAGGGATCCTTTGCCCTAGCAATGGGTCATTCCTCCAGGGCATTGCTTAAATCATCCTGGCGTCATTTTTTTCTTTTTTTCCTAAAAGTCCAAATGTCCTGGAGACAGTCCTTGGCTGCTTTTCCATTAGCCTGCAGAATGCTGAAGAAGTGCTGATTCACTGCTATGGGTCAAGGTGACCAAGCCCAGAGGTCCTGGTGAGATGCAGGAGGTTTGCCTGCACCCCTGAAATATTTCTTATCAATAGGCAAACAGGAAATCCTTCCCCCCTCAATATTTAGCATGCTCTCCATTATGTACTGTTGCAAATACTCTGTTGAAATACACCTTTAGATCAGATTCAAAACTCAGGGCTAAAGCAAAGGTATGGTCAAGGGTATCTGTGGGTGCATAGATTTTATCTACTTTTAGTTCAGGATAACAAAATTTCCCCATTTCTGTAGCACACTGGCTGTGTGTACTTGCCATTTCTTTACCAGTTACACCTCTGGATGATTTTCATCTGCAGAACAGGCAGGACAAAACCAGTGAACATCCAGAAAGTGGTCAGTGGGATGGTGCTCCAAGGTGGAATGCTGTCAGGTCTGATGCCCACAGCAGTATGGACAGATGGCAAAAGAAGCTGTCTAATAAGGATATACCCTTATTTTCTGTATGTATACTTGATCCAAAGGCTCATACCATTTTCATTGGAAATTCTCATTCAGACTCTGTCTCAAGTTCTTGGAAATTCAAGTTCACCTTCAGCTTTTGATCAATAGAGAAGAGGATTCTCTCTTTGGCATCAGTGATTGTACATAGACTTTGAGGCTCAGGTTGAGTAAATTTGCTTTGTCTTGCTATACAAATTGACAATAAAGGCACAACTATGTGAGTCAATCAAAGTTCAGAATACAGAGTAACTCTAAATGAGTGGCTCGTCATGGTTTATAAAGCAACACATTAGTTATTTTAGTAATTACACGGTGTCTTTTTGTTTCATGCATATTCCCTGCCTTCACTCTAATTAGGTCCCTTTGCTTCAGCATTAGTTGCCTTTCACATGCATCTCCCTGCTTCCAGTTTTTTGATGCCCCACAAAGTGAAATGGGGCTGGTAAGGGGCCTGTTTGGGCTTTCTTGCACAAGACTGAGTGACAATACTAAATTTCAGTTTCTGCTAAGATTCTAGCAGGAGGAAATCTGCACACTCAAGAAGACTTCCCAGTACTGAATCTTTGCTGCTTCCAGTGAATACGCAGGTGTGGATTAACAGACATCCACCCTTTTCTGATCTCAGGCATAAATCATGGCTCATGAAGGGAACACATCTTCTGTTGTTGCTAAAAAGCCTTAGTGACACACTTTTAAAGAGTATTAAATGCTGAGGAAAAAAAACTATACAAACAAGTACTTTCCACCTGGGAAATGTTTTCTAACCATGTTTAATGAAAAGTCAGAGGGGATAGAAGGTGGGCTGCAAAAATCTCTTTTTTCTTTGTCCCCAGTGCCCCCAGTAAAAGCACATGTGACTCCCCTCCTACAAATGTATGTGCCAACAGCTTCCTTGGGACAGGTCTCTATTTCCTGACTAGTCAAGAACTGTAGGTCAGACAGAGGGATGTTTATGCCTGCCCACAGCCCCTCTGGCACTTCATTGTAGACATTTGGGATGATAGTGCTGGATTGCTCAGTAATGTGGTGTGAGCGAACTGGAGAAGCAATGGCCACAGGAAGAGTCAATTGTCCCATCAGCCAACACTGGCAACCTACAGTCTGGGTATTTCCAAGAGGGGAATAAATGAAGGCCACAAACAAAACTCAAACAAAAACCTGAATTTTTTAGCATCAGGGTTAAGAAGAGAAACAGATATTTGATAATTGCCTGCTATAAAATCCATACATCTCAAACAATGGATCTAACATAAGGACAGACATTGATCTCTTCCCTGTGGTGACCAGTGACAGGACCCAAGGGAATGGCCTGAAGTTGTGTTGGGGGGGTGGGTTTAGGTTGCATAAGATTCTTCCCACAGAGAGTGGTTGGGGACTGGAAAAGGATCCCCAGGGAAGTGGTCACAAGACCAAGCCTGGCAGACTCCAAGAAGTATTGGGACAATATTCTTGGGCACATGGTGTGACTCTAGCAGATGGTGCAGGGTCAGGAGTTGGACTCAATGATCCTTATGGGTCCATTCCTACTCAGAACATTTCATGATTCTGTGAATATTTGGGTGTTCTTGGTAGCTTTGGGATATTTCCTTATATTCAGCACATTGCAGTTTCTTCTCTGATATGGTTTCTACCAGTGCACAAACTTACCAAAGGTTGCACAAGAATTTAAACCCGTTTTTGTCCCTGGCTGTGGCAGCTGGCTGATCTGTGTTGGTGTCTCTCTTGGGAGGCTGCTCAGGGAGGACATATTTCTGCAAAGATGGAAGAAAGGTCAGTTTGTGCTCTGCAGGGTCTCCGTGACACAGAACAAGTGTTCAAAGATGGACTGTTCTTTCAAGATGAATGGAAAGCATCCACCTACTTCTACCTCAAGGTAGAAGGAAGAAGAGATTTCTCCTGTGCTCATTTGTTTGTTGACCCTTCTCTGAAGACCATAAGTTTCAACCGTATATTTAAAGATTAGGTGACCAAAATTGTCTAAAGCATCTGAAGGCATGAGTACCACTGACTCGTGGGTGCCATTTTCTCATTTCTCTATCCCAGTTCTTTCTGTGTTTTGCTGAGCGTGCCTAGATCAGAGCTTGCTATTGGATTATAGTCCCAAAGATTGTCCACGTTTTGTCCAAAAAAGGATCAAAAGAGATGAAAATGGGGGCAGGACAGCTCAGCATATTTCTGTGAAGGCCTATTATCTCATACTGACAACAGCCAATTTTCTCTTTTATTGTCTTTCATAAGTGTCTTTCTTTTGCTAGTTTTTCCTGGAATTTCCCTAGTTCAGGAAAGACAGATTTACCTAAAAAAATGCTGCCTTCTTCAAATTTTTAACTCTGTGCTCTTTACTTTTGAGGTCTCTAAATGTGTTCTAAAATGGTCAACAGATTTGCATTTTTCCTGTCTCTTATTTCCATTTCTGCTTTTACTAATACGTGTGTCACTTTTTTGTTTGCTTCAGTTTTGTTTTCCCCCTGTAAAAAAGCTGAAGAAATCTCTTCTACATAGCCCCTTATCCTTAGCTAAAATCATAAATGGTATGTGATGTGTGGGTGGATATACAAACAATTGAAAGTTTCTGTAACTTACAACATGTGAATCACTTCCCATTTTACTCTTTATTTAGCAAAATTTAATAGCATTGCTTGTTTTTCAGTGTTTCAATATGTTTCTCCGTAAATGTTATGTACAAGATGATCGTCATGTAAAATACTTAAGAAAGTCCAGATCTGTGCTTGAAACATGCCTGGCACCAGTCTTTGGCATAAATACACATATATATTTACACATACACACTGTATATATGCAAAAAGAAAACCATTGCATCCAAGCTGTCCGTGGGAGCTATGCCATTGGGAGCAGCAGAGATTAGCCAAGATATTTCGTGGCAATGTCCTTGCTTTTGGGGGAGAACAAGAGTGTTGAGCTGGAGCAAACCCCAGACCATATACCATGGTGCTGACACCTTTTTCACTCCACTCTTAGGTGTCACCCACACCTGGGATTGCTACATCTTAGCCAATTTGGTAGTTCAGGGCCAGAGCTGCAGGATGTGGAGACAAAAAGGAGAAGCAGCTCAGTGGGGAGGGCAGTTGGGCTGAACCTCATGGGGATTCTGCAGCAGAACAGCATTCCCTTGGATATATTTTGTCCCAATTTTAAAACCTGAGGCTGTTAAACTGGCCCTCATCTTTTCATACGCACCCATTGCACTGAATTTTTGAAGCAAAGCCAGTGATATTACAGCAGAGATGGGTTTCTTGCTCTACTAGATTATGTCATCATATTGATGTATGGACACCCAGGTATGCATTTGTCTTGATTTACTCATTCCTAGTGGGCAATGCTCTCTTTGTTTTCCAACTTCTCAGCAATGCAGGCCATTAATTAAAATGTATGGTTCTCTCAAGCGCTATTTTAATTGCATTTCAAGTCCAACCTAAAGGGCTGGCAAATAATAAAACTGAGTATTATGTCCATTTTGAAACGCTGAAAGATACAGGGGCAACAGACAGCCCCAGCAATTAATCTGCAGTCCCACACTGCTCAGTTCCTGAGAGTGCCATTTGTTTGATTAATGGATGTTATTTTTTTTTCTGTAAAAATCAACAATTTTAATATTGTTTTCTGTCAGAAACTATTTGTGCCTTGCTTGTGGATTAAAGAGAAACTTCTTTAGCATGTCTCCCACATGCTGGTAAAATCATTACTCAGAGCAGCCTCTCCTGACCTGGAAGGACAGGAGCTGTTCCAGGCACTTTACATGCATGTGTCTCAGTTGCCTGCTCATTTGTGACTGTATTATTACTCCATCGCCTGCCCTGCACTTCTTCCTCAAGGAATCTCTCCTGGCCTTCTCCTCTTCCTTCTCCCTTCACTTCTCCTCCTCCCACCCATTTTGTTTGGATGTGCAGTGTGGAAAGCCCATGTGCCCACCCAGGGCAGCCTGAGGCCCTGCAGGGGAGCTCAGACAGCCAGCAGAAGGCAAAGGCTCAGTGCCCCATTAGCCACAGTAACAGGGTCAAAGTTCACATCTCAAGGCCCCAAACCTGGTAGGAACATTAATACCTTCACTTCCATATTCAAATAGCTTTGATCAAACCCTGCATTTTCAATGGTCCTCCTGCCACCTCCTCCTTCCCCACAGATGCTAGACCCACTGGAGAGGGGACATCTCTGCAGGGAGATAAGAAGCCCCCAGAGGTGTGTGGTGAGACCTGGATGTCACTGTCATCTCATGTGGCCCCTTCCATGATGATCTCCCAGCAGCTTGTCTCATTCTCACTCAGCATTCATCAGTAGAGCTCTCTAGAGCTTACCAGTCTTACCAGGGAAAGAATAAGGAATTATGTTGTGATCAAACAACTGCATCCTACTTCAAATCACCACTGACTCCATCAGAAACACCTCTCATTAGCATTTCTTCTCATATGTCACTTTTCTCTCTTAGCGGGAAAATCAGGGGGAAGTTGTGGGATTGAAAGCTCTTCTTAGACCTCACAGTACCTTTTTTTACTAGAGAGAGGTGCTGGATATATACATACATAAATACATATTAAAAATAAAGGAAGAGCTTTCCAATAAGAAAGTCTTATTATTATAAACTTCTTATTCTTTGTACCACTTGCTTCTCCAGCCTCACTTCTTTTGGCTTGGCTGGTGCAAAGCAGCTGGAACCCACCCTCAGACTCAGCCCATGCTTGCAGAAAGGTTTCCAGGACTGGAGCAAAGCTGTACAATCTGCTTGCAAATGCAGCAGAGGAAGGCTTGCCAAGCAGTTAACTTTCTGCCAAGGAGGTGCTTCTGGCTTCAGGAAGCTCCTGATTGTTTCCATAACCTGGGACATGACACGGCTGCTGCTGGCAGGATCAGCAGTTGTGTTTCAGCTCCAGTTTGCTTCTGTAAACTCAGAAACCAGTCTTCCTCTTACCCATTTCCAAAAGGTCAGTGACAGCATTTCACAGCTTCACAAAGGGATGGTGATTCACAGAGTTTCAAGAGGCTAAAGGTTGTAGAGGATGAAGAGGCACATCCATTTATTTTAAAGTCAGTATATTGATATGTATTTGTGGGGGCTGTAGTTTCAACAGAAGTCACTGTATTCACTCCTTCACTACTTACATGTCCTAAGCATAGTAGACATATCTGCCTATTGATTTCATACCCATATATATAAATATTAGGGTTCCTAAATCATGGCTGTAGAGGAAATGCTTTGCTTTATTAACTATTAGCCTATGCAACCCATTTGGATGCAGCTCACTCTGCACCTTCATGAATTTTATAACACTTAAAGGAATAAATAGATTAGTCCTGGGTTTAAGAGTGCAGCTGGTATCAAAAATGATGAGCAGATGAAGAGTGACCATTGACTTTATCAAGAAGAATCTGTGTGATACACATATGAGCAGGGGAAATGGGGAGCGCCTGATGCCTGCTGTGACATGCCATGACCAAGTGTCTGCCATGCTCATCACACAAAACAAGGTGGGGTTAACAGGGTTATGTCAAACCCTGGGATTCTCATACTGGGTCTTCCCATTCTCCATTCAAATCACAGACATTTAGACCATTTTGACAGACACAATTATTACTTTTTTTTTTAAATCTTGTTGCAACAGATACTTCTTTGGCTTGCACTGTATAATAGCTTTGCTGCCAATTTCATTGCTCGTTTCATAATACTTGGTCTGACCTGACACCCATCTGTTACCTGGTAAAGCTTGTCCCCTTCACTGGAGAAGAGCATTCCTGACTTAGACTGAAGTAGACTCCTGATTTATTGAGATTTCTTCATCCTTTTTATCAAGAGTTAGCTAATACAGAGAAGAGCATGCCCAGTACTTACCAGACAATTTGAATTTGTCTAGTATTCCTTTAAATATTTTAATCAGATGAGTGCGAAGGGGAAGCTTGGTCTCATTAATTGGTACACTGAAAATGTTCATGGATAAGCTCCTGAGGGAAGAATTGCAGGATGAGGGTTATTTTGAGCAGCATTTGCCTGCCTGTGCAGAACTGAAAATGCTTGTGATCTACAACACTTGACAAATAAAAATTTGAGCAATTACATGGAGACAAGACAACCTGTGTATTCTGTGCTGAATTATAAATCATGCTGCATGGGCAGGTGCACGGGAGCAATTGCACTAGCTAACAAAAGGCCAAACAAATCTCATTACATAACAATGGCCTCAAATCCAACTTTTAATCTCTTCTCAGACCCTCATCACTCTAAGGAAGGGAAAATATTTGAATGTCTAATTCATCATCAAGCATTTAAAATGTATTAAATAAATTAAACACCCAGGAGCCTTAAGAACTTAAAACCTGTGCTATTTTGGACAAATTAAAGCTGATTCTGAATAAATGTTAGCTTCCCTTTCATATGTTGCCTCTTAATTTGGTAACATGCAATCCCAAATCCTTTCCCAGTGCAATGCACCTTGGCAGGCTTGCTTGCAGCAGTCAGATGCTGATGTGGGGTACAGTCAATAGATGTGTAGGGTTGCTGAAAGCACATTTTAGGTCTTTGATTATCTATAACTTATCAGCTGATTTACTTACTAACAACATCAGCTATGTTGTGTGCCAGGCTGACATTTGACAAAAGTTTCCTTGGATGGCTCCTCCTCTGCCCTTTCTCATCAATCCCAGCCCCATGTAACCTCCTTTGCAGCTTTTGTGGGACCATAAAATGATGCTGATATAGGCTTTAAGTGAACCTTCTTTAATGGATTCTCTTAGACAGATCAATACCGCAGTGTGGCTCACTGTGTGGCCCCAGATGCAGAAGTGCTGCTGTGATTTCCCCTCTAGCTGTAAGGTTTGGGCTGGCCCTCACCACTTCAGCCTCCCTCACGTTGCCTGAGTGATCCTGGGTATTGGTTACAACCCACGGGAGTCCATGTTAGAAGTTTTCTCAGCTGTAATTTCCAGTCCAATTTAGAGGCACTTGAAAGAGGCTCTGGGATGTGTCTATAGAAGGGAGCAGCTTTGGGGCAGCTTCTTCTCACCAAAACCAGGACACCCTTCAATAATGAACTGGAGAGTACCATGGGTCCCAGCTGGGACCCTGTAGCCTTCATCCCACAGAGCCAATAATAGGGTGGGCTGACAGTCAAGAGCTACTGGATCTGGGATTCTCTGGAAAATGCTCTCAATTTTCCATAGGGGTGGTGTGGGAACATACATAGCTGCTCACTTACACCTGCATTTCCACAATGACAACAGCAAGCTCACCTCAGCTTCAAAGCTAAGGGAGGGAGAAGATGAGACCTTTCTTTAATGTTGTCATGCTGTATTTTACCTGTTTATCTCTTTTGAACACCTCTACACCTTCACTACAGGCTGCAGAAAGGAGCTCCTCCAGGAGGAATCCGGAATTAGTGTCAAGAAATGGCACTATTTCAAGACAGTTGAGTGGGTCTTATTACTAGAGCTATCTCTAAGAACCTTAATTTTTAAGCTTCTAAAATTTGCTGTACATGCTGGGCAGTGATAAAATGGGCAACAAAATCACAGCTGAAATGTTTGGACAGATGAGCCTCTATGACGTATAGCTTTAATGACAAATTATGGAGGTTGGCAATACGGTTAAAATTAATGGATTTAAATAAAGTACTAGATTTCTACTTAAATCCCAAGGATTTGTTATATTTGAAACCTCCAGTAGCTGCTTAAAAAATCTGTCATAGCCTGACTGCTTATGCTTAGGTATTTTCTGCATGATGATGCAGGTACCTTAGTGTTTAGAGACACCAGATTTGTGAGAGACATTGTACATACTACAGAAAAATTAATTCCCAGAGATTTTGTATGAACTGTGGGCACAGAGGGGATGAAGGTAATTATAAGACAGTGTAAAGTGGCACAAAAGCAAAAGTCATGTTCTGCAGCTGCAAAAAACATTTTAATTGTTGCTTTGGAGACATCTTGATACTGCGGTTGTGACCGTGAAATCAGGTTTAGAAGAGAATAACACGGTAGAAGGATAAGAGGATTTAGTGGGCTACAATTTATTTATTTGAACATTTCATTGCTCAAAACTTGCCCCCAGAGCAATCTAATATTGAATGGAATAATGGTCCACATAGACTCATCTCAGCTCCATTGTATACTATGATTTAAAGAACAAAGACAGCGTCTTAAAGGGTATTTTGTTACTGCTGCTCTAACAGAGCTAAAAAAATAACATTAGAGAGGTTAGAGATGCTGCTTGATAAAATGGCTTTAAGCTCAAAGAGGGTAGACTTAGATTTGAAATACTGAAGAAATTCTTTACTGTGAGGGTTGTGAGGCACTGGAGTGGGCTGCACAAAGAAGCTGCAGAAGACGAATCCCTGGAAGTGTTCAAGGCCAGGATGGGGCTTTGGTCTAGTGAAAGGCAACACAGCTCACAGCAGGCAGGTAGAACTAGGTGATCTTTAAGGTTCCTTCCAACTGAATCTGTTCTATGTTTCTATAACAAAGTAATCCTCCAAGTTTACTCTACCTGCAGTACAAATGAAGTTAGAGATGTAATCGCAAAAGCCATCAAGTTTGATTCAGTGTTAGAAAAATGGTGAGTTTAATTAAGAAATAAATAACCCCAAAAGACATTTTCTCAAGGTATTGATTATGAAATGTACGGTGTTTGTATATAAACTATATTAAGAGAGAAATTTTGAAACACACTAAAGGGATCTTTGGTTAGTGGCAGCTAATGCATACCCTGAGACAAGACAGAAAAAGTGAAATGGGACACTTTGTGTTACTGTATGTCCCTTTTTCTGAGCATAACCAGCCAAAATATATAAATAAGTGGCCAATCATCTTCCTCTCCTCCAAAAAAAGGTAAACATATTTTTCCCAACTCACAGAAAAATTATGTGTGATAATTGTAACATCTGTAATCTCAAAATGACCAAAACCACCAATTACCACAGCAAGACACTTCAAATGCCATCTTTTGGTAAATACTATGTTTCTAAATAGGGATGTATAATTAGAGTCTGACTGTCACTATGCATCTGTGCTCATAGAAATAAAAATTAAAAGCAGTGAAGTGTCTGGAGTCCAAATGTGAGAGGATCTACAAACAAAGGATGGATTTCTGGTAAGCACAGCATTACAGAGCAGGAACACACCACCACACTTTTGCTGAATTCAGGGTTGTTGTTTCCATTTGCAGTGTCCTTCCCATTATTCCTCACATATATTCCCTTTACAGAGAGATGGTGGTTTGCATCATGTCCCTGCTAATATCATGCCATAGTCAAGCTGTCTGCTATGCCACAAAGGTCAAGTTTTCATATCTCCCACACCAAAAAGCACCAAGTGGATCAGACCTGCAAAAACCTAGGGTGGACACACCTTGATCTCTGCAGTTCAGGGACAAAGGGAACATGTCACACAGCTCTTACCTGGTTTCTAACCCAACTTTCCCTGCTTTCTCTGTAGGGTAGCATATGGCAATAGAGAGTCTACCCCATCCATTGCTATCTTCTTCTGTGGTCTGAACAGGCCCCTTTGTGACTACTGGCTGCTTCATATTTATTTCTCTACTAATTAATAAAGCAGGATATTCAAAAACAGAAAGTTAGGATCTCATATCTCTGTAGTTTTGCTTTTGCTCTGTTGTTTGGGGTCTCATTCCAGGCAATGGAGATGCCATCTTCTGCCACCAAAAACCTATTTCACTGTGTTGATGCTTCCAAGCAGGCTGCAGGATTTACAAGGAAGATGGAGCTGTCCCCTTTTGTTTTCCTGAGATACTGAACCCAAGGTGCCAGAAACCGTGCTCCCAGTCCAGTGCCTTGGATGTCAGAAACCACAGGGAGTAATACCCAGCTAGAGCTTCTCCTTCTGACTTCAGGTAGGGCAGGACTTTGTCACTACCTGAGGAGTTCAGGGGGACTCTTAAATACATACTTGAGCAAGATTCCTCCTCTCTGCTGCCCTTGCAGCACGCTTGTCTCAGGCCAGCCCTCGCTAGGATGCTGGAACACTGTGCCTCAGAGAGGCTGGAAGCAAGGCCATCGGTGCCTCTCTGCTGCTGCAGGCACTTTGTGAAGATAAGTTAATTAATGTTTGTGAAGGAGGCACATTAAGAGGTAGTGAATGCCACAGGAAAAAAAAAAACTATTAGGAAATTAGCATTTGAGAACGGGGCTTGGCTGGCATGCAGTAAATAAGGCCTGGAGCCACAAGTTCAACAGCAAGGAAAAACAAAATACTGAGCAGCTTGGTCCCAAAGCAGGGCTGGTGCTTCCTCAGTTCAGAAGCAGGCAGCAGCCCAGTAGGAAAAGCAAGCAGGAGCATTGAGGGCCCCAGAGGGGCCACTGCATCTCCTTGGAGTGCTTTTAGTGCAGCTCCGCCTGCACGAGGCTCTGTGTGAGTGTGTGTGGGCTGGAATTACCCAAGGAGAAGTAAAGCAAGCATGCTGAGATGAAGCTGCAACCTCAACTCCCCGTGAGCCAGGGGACAGTGCCAGATGGTGCTGGAGGTCCACAGCAAGATCTGGCACTGGGATTCTCTGTATTCCCATTCTCATCAGGGCTGTCACACAGCCTTGAGCACTGCTGGAAACTTTTACAAGAGAGGGTAATTTCAGCCTTCATCCTGTAAGTAATGTTTTGTTTGCTGAAGGGGCTGAGTGGGGAAATGAATTCCAGCATAGAAATGTATTTCTGTGATGATGAGAGCTCTTGGTGAGTTAATCATGCCAGCAGCATACTTTGCACTATTACCCAGCAGCCTTTGGCTAACTACCACAGCATTTTATTAGACTTGGAGTTCTCCCTTGGAAATACTGTTTGAATGAAGAAGAGGGGAAAAGAAAAATGCTGTGACTGCAGTGAGCCAGGTGTCCTGATTTACCTCTGATAGAAATTTGGATATCTAAAACGGTCAAGGAAATATCATACAGCTACCTCAGAGATTTATTTAGAATTTTAATGTGAAAACCACATTTCAAATCAGAGAAGGGAGGAAGGGAGAAATGCTCTAATTTAAGTCATGGAAGGACATTGATTTGTTTCTATGTGAATCTCACATGGAGGGGGACACAACTTCCCACTGGCACCCCAATGCCAGCATGGAGTGGATGTTAAAGGCACATAAATACCTTCTTGGCAAAAGTGCCGGCTGGATTTAAACCCAATGGAGCCAGCTTTCAGGAGGAGTGCTGAGAGGGCAATAACAAATGATTCTATTAGCATTAATGCAGTCAGCTTGTGCTATTTATAATGTAAATATCATCTGAGTATAAAAATTGCCTCATTGGCAGAACAGAGGTAAAATTCCCATTCATCATGTTTTAAAATAGCCTAATCACACAATACATACTCAGTAACTGTAAATGAACGATGTTCTCAACATAAATATGATTAATATTGGGCAGATATCTGTTATGTGTTTTTCTGCTGATGGAAACCATAAATATTTTGGCCCAAACATAAAAACTCTGAGTGTATAAAGAAGTGTTTACATTAATCCACCAAATAACTTCTTTTATTCCTTCAGGGATTAGGGCCTTTAAAAGCATATAAAGGAAATATGATTATATCTTATTTATTTGATGTTTGAAACATACTACAAAAGCCATACGTACACTTATGTATTCACACTGTTGTGGCAAACAATCCCAGGGGCTTGAGCTACACACCAGTCCAAACATAAAGCCTGACCACTATCCCCAGTCCTCAAATACTGACATTGTTTTGATTTGGGATACTCAGATGCTTTTATTTCTCAGGTGATGCTCTTCCAATGCAGTCAGCAGAAGAGCAGCCAGAAGGCAAAGGAAAGACCTTTTCCAGGAGCAATTGTGTGAAATAATAAAAATATCTCCTTCCTAAAGGCTGTTTGAATGTAGGACTATGCAGCAGATGTAACCCCCCAAAAAGAGGTGTCCAGCCTCCTGTCCCCACCACATTTGGCACAGGCAGTCTCCCAGTCACCACTCTCCCACTTTCCCCATGGTGAACGTGTTCCTCTGGGGACCTCATGCACAGCTAGAAAGAGCTGATGCCACTATGCTACTCAGAGCTTTATGTCCCATCTCGACAGTGGGAGGATTTTCAAACCAGCTATTTCCCCACCTGCCTTGTGTTCAAGATCCTGCAAACCCAAGAAACTGTCACAGAACCTCTCTGCTGAGCCAAACAGAAGACACAGGTGTTCACCCAACATAGAGAAGCATGGATTTAAAACCCTGGCTTCCCAGTTCAACCTAAAACACTCATCCTTAAAAAATACCTTACTCCCTGGTCATTGATGAGGGTGAACCTCCCCACCAGAGCACATGCTGCTCTGCTTTAGGTTTCACTGACACAGAACATGTCCACCAGGAAACTGTGTGACGTGTTCTTTACATCATGACTCAGACTATTGCATGAAAAATCAATTCCAATAGTTATGTCATTGCAAGTTGGGCAGCTGATGTATCTACTTACCTTATCTCGCCGCACCCCTACTTTTTAAAAATTCCTCCTTGAAAGCAGATGGCTTTCTGCATTCAGCTGGAAGTTATGCCAGAATTTATATCACACATGGTTAGAAAGCAGTGTAAGTTTATTCATGGCCAGTTTGCATCACTTATTCTTGTGCCCATGTAGTCTGTGCTGGAATAACCCCGTTCAGGAATTCCCAGGAGAGATGACTACCCCATCAGGGATACTTTCTGTCCCATTCTATCTCATTATTCTCATAAGGAGGGAACAAAGTTTGACAGATACCATGACTATCACACAAAACCAGATCGCTCACACAAATCACTTGGAATTATTTAGATTTCAAATAATGCTCAGGAACAGTGGGCTATTGCTCCGAAATTCATGTCAGAATAAAACAGGCCTTAACACCTCTACACTGCTCTAGACAGTGACACTTAGAGGCATTTGCCCTACAAACTACCATGCCTTGTAATTCTGCTTTCTGTGCCACTGAGTCTCCCACTAACTCAAAGGACTCAGCAGAACTCAGCAGTTTAAGCAAGGCAGGCTGGTAATGATGTAAGTAAAAATAGCAGTGAGTGATGCCTCCTCTCCATTTTGAGCACACCCTTGTTCCCCCGCGCAGTTCTCAGAAGAGGTTGGAAACCCTCCACTGCCAGGCACCATACCTGTTTTTTAAAAATGCAGCATGTCACATTCCCCTTGAACCAACGGGGTTGTGCAGAGCCCAGACCCCCTGCCCCCTTCAGACAGCACACGATGTCCCTGGTGATGCTACCACATACCTGAAGAGGGGACAGGACCCTGGAGGCACCTGAGCCTGCCTTTGCTGCATCAGCCCTCCAGAGATCTTCCAGGGAATCATTGCTGATACTGGAGTTTGTCATGGATCTGCTGTAATTTCCAACCCAAAGATTTTCAAAATCTACTTTAGCATGAGGCATTATGGAAACAAAAAGTAGTTTCAGACTAGTTATTTTTTCATGCAACCATGTCATCCAGCACTTCAGATTTTCTACAAGAAGGTTGGCTGGGTTTTCTTTGTTTTCATTCTTAGTTTAAGTTATATTTTTTGTATCAAAAATGTTCTTAATTAAAAGCTTTATATATAATGTCCATATGCAAAGGACTCTAGCTCACCATGTTTGACAAAGCTGCTAATGGTAGGCAATAAAAGGAGATTACAGTGTTACAAAGGACAGAACTGTAACTGCCAGCACTTTTTAGGAGTATGCAAATACATAACGAAAGCCTTACTCTTCAATAATCTCCCTGAAACAGATTGCTCCCTCTAACCTATTATGTGGCCTAGAAAAAATTAACTATGTTGTTGATGTGACTTGTGGAGACACTAGAAGGATCATCCTCTGCTGCCCAGAGATTCCTCCACACTTCATAGACATTTGTGCCAGTAATGCCTACTGCAGGGATGGGGGTGGAAAAAAAGGATTTGAATAATGGGAGGATCAGATAAACATATTCCTGGACAGGCTTTTCTTATCACTATAGTCTGACAGAGTAAATTTTACGAATGAGAGAGAGAAGGGAGGGGGAAAGTCAGACTGTGAGCCCTATCACCCACACCCCCACAGATACAGATATAAGGGATATAATTTTGAAGAGAGCATGAGTAAGTATGGTACAAAAAAAATACAACTTTCAGTTTGGCTGAGTTTGTCCTTTGTAAGAACTCTCATAAACACTGCCTAACTTCCATCAGATACAGTTTTCCTGTAAATATTTTACTCCTGAGACACTTGTGCACATGCCTCTGCCACCTGATTTGAGACTCTCTGATGTCTGTAGCTTTGTCTCTGCTAATAACCCTCAGCAACACTTCAGCTGTGTTCCTGGCTGAGGCTAGAGAAGCTCCCAGATACCCACTGCTTTGGCAGATGAGGAATTCACTTGCTGTTTCACCTGCTAGGCTTGGCCCAGAGGCATTTTGGAGAACACCAGCTGCTTTGAGCCTCTGCAAAACCCCACACCGCAGAAGGGCTGCAGAGGATTTTTTCCCATGCTTGGTTCCCCTTAGGATTGAAAAGGACCCGAAAACCCATAGGTACATTGGCACTTTGGTAAAACTCTGCTTGAACCAGAACATGTCCCAAATGATCTCTCTGCGTCAAAATTGCCTGGCAGTACACGTTTCCTCCTGTGGTTATTTAAGGGGGAGATAAGACACACATGCTCAGTGCCTCATCTGCACATCTAAGGTATCATACCCTCTGTCTCCTCTTTAGCTAGATGGGTGGCAGTCATTTGATTTGTTACTCTTCACATAATCAGCAAAGAACATTTATTATGCAACCAAAATTGTATGTGCCACTGCCCTGCTTTCCAAAGGTGGTCCTGTATGTACTGTGATTTATTCCATTGATCTGTAAGTCAAAAAATTGGAGCTGAGTTGTGAAATTTATCCAAAAGAAAGAGAAAAAACACTGAGCTCTGCACTGAGGATATTGTATTATTGTAACTGAAGATGAAAAAACATGCTTTAGTTAGGTTAGTAAGGACAACCAGATTTAACTACAAGTCTTCCAGGCAAAAGAAGGCCAATGCTCCTCTAAAATTCTTGAGTCTTTCTTTTGCTTCTCTCACTAGAAAAGCAAAAGAATGAGAATTCAAGAAGTGCACCTAAATTCACATTGAAAGGAAATCCAGAATTGCCTCATTTTATAGCTGATAGTTGGAAAATAAGCTGAAATAACAGTATCTGGTATAAAAATAAGTATTGAAATAGGCACTATGCAGTAAACTTTCCATGTTTTCCAACGACCTCAGAAATAAGATACTTTACATGGTGGTTGTTGACTTCCAAGAAATCCAGCATTGCCATTTCTTTGTGACTTAGCAGAAAAAGCCCTCACAGGAGCAACTGGTGAAGCAATCTGTTTTCCAGCAGAGATAACACATGCTAATGGGGCAGTGCTCTCAGTGAAATGCTGAGAGCAGGTTGTATCCCTGGCTTTTATGAAAGATACCTTTCAATCACACAGCTTACTTTCCTGCTGCTTTGGCCATGGCAGTCAACAGAAAATCATGCCAAATGGATTAGAAGAATAGAGTGACACAGATCCAGCCTAAGAAGTGATTTTTTGAACTATTTGACAAGAAATGGAAGGTAATGTAAAGATAACTGGATTTAATATTTCAAAGTTGTAATTATAAATGATGAGCGCACTTGGAAAATGGAAAATGCTCTGAAGGAATCATCTCTCAGAGGAGGAAGGGAAGAGTGACCCAGCAAGAACACAGAAATCCCAGAAGGCATTTAACTAGTTAGCACTGTGGCAGCTGAGGACATGGTTTAATGGTGGATTTGGTAGTGCTGGATAAATGGTTGGACTGGATGACCATATAGGTATTTTCCAACCAAAATGATTGTATGATTCCATCCAATTTTTTTTATTTTTTTTTTTACTTTTGCTTTTCCTCTTGATGCCAGGAAAGAGAAACATAGAAATACAAGATACTAAATTCATGCCACAAATACAAATCTAATAGTCTGATGGAATCTAGAAGAGAAGTGAAAGCATAAACATATAAATAATGTTTATTTATAAAGGGAACTATAAAAGACCTAATATCACACCAAGTAAATTGTCACTATTAGTGTCCTTGTCTGAAGTATAGATAAATATTTAAATTGAGGAAACAAAAGATTTTATTATGAATATTTTTAAAGATAAGTTGAACAAGTATGAAAATGCATCATATCACACTGAATTTTCAAGATGGAGGCATAGTTCTACTCCATTCTACCCAGTCAGTCTATTAGAATTTACACTCATATGTTTATTTATTTATTTATTTTAATCTAAATGTAATATAATGCACAGGAAACTTTGTGCTTTAGGGCATTCAATGAGCACCACAGAAAAGAAATCCCTGTCCTTCACCTGAATTTAGTTCTGCTGAAAAATGGACATTGGATTTTTCCTGCAACCATTTTTTGTCTTTTGTCAATTTTGTCAAACTCTCCAAATTACAGCAGATTATCATCACTCTCACATCCATATTTCTTCTAAATACTCATGCAGACAAGACAACCACACACTTCTGTTGCAGTAACAATAGCTTAGAGCAGGGTCAGCATGCTGCCTTTGCAGTCTGAGACCCTCTGAAATTTGTGTGGACTGAGATGACCCCTTGGGTCAGCCAGCAGAATCTCAGCCACTTGCATCCCAACCAGCTTATAGCCAGTAAGCAGATTATGGATGCACTTGGAGAGTTTCTGAATGCTTAACCCAATGAGAGCCCGACAGGGTTTTGCACTCCCAGGCCCATGAAGTTGTGCAAGGCTGCAGAGGCTGTTCCATTCTTGATATGACAATGCTTGGCACTGAACTATCACCTGCCAGAACAGCTGGTTAAATGGAACAGTCCAGCGTTATTTGTTTATAAACCAGCTCATAAATGATGAGCACTGCTCTGTCACTTTCTCAGTCCATACATGTTTCGTCACGATTCATTGTAAAGAGGAAAAGCCAAGTTAATGATGCATCTGTCAGCAAATGTTTCACCTTACCTGTCCCTGCATTAAGAAACACCTGTTGAATGCAATGATTTTTTATCACAAACAAAAACAATGTTCAAAGCCTCATGCAATCCTTATTTTCTTTATTTTTAGAGTAGGCAATATGAGTTTTATTTTCATTTTTAGGACGAGTGGTAACACTGTGATTTTTTCCATTGGATGACTGCAGTTTTATCTACCTGTTTATGAGGCTGACAAATGCAATGGAAAACTCTGACAGATTGACAGATCACACCTGGGTAGTTTCCAGGGTGTTCCAGCTCTGCCACTCCTCCCTGTGCCCTCCCACTCCATGTGTCACTGTAGTACACTTCCACCCTGCTCGAACCTCCCACACAAATCCTTTGGACTGATGGGGAGTCCAGTGGATCATCCAAGGTGTTTTCTTCAGCATCCTGGTGGGCTTCAGATGTGCCCATCAGCTTCAGCACTGCCTGTAGGTGTCCATGCTCCTGCCAGCAAATATCCCACCTCCTGATGTTCACAGAATGGGTTATTGCCGCCTACTCCTTTTGTATTTCCCCCCATTTCTGCTCTTCTTTTCACCAAGCCTGCCTACCTTTCTCCACCCAGTCTCCTCCCAAACAAATCACCTGGTTATCCCTGTTTTGCTACATTTATTTCCAAAAGCCTGACACCACTACATGTGAAATCTCAGCATTAAATGTCATTAATGATATGGTTTCCTAGGCACAGCTGCCCTTACAAGGCTCAATTCCCCAAAACATCTCGAATTCCCCTTGGATTACCTGGTTCATCCTAGTTTCAGCTGGCTTGTCCTGTACACTTTCTGAGACATAATGTCTTGCCTATGTATTGATTCCCCTATTCAGCTTCAAGTAAGCTCAAGCACCACCTTGTCCCATATAAAGCTTCTCCTGCAACATGTTTTTCTCACCCTGTTTCTTTGGGTTCACAGCTGTTCGGATTTAGGGACATCCTGATCTCCCTTCCCTTCCCAGTCACAAGTCACTAGCTTGAACATGTCCCTGGGACACCATCCTGCTTCCTGCAAAGGCACCATCCCAACACTATCCCTATCCTCTGCAACCCACAAGGCTTTCCTGGTGTTGGAGGGACACCCATTCTGAGCACACTGCCAGTCTGGGCACCACAGCAGGGGCAGGACAAGCGACAGAGACGACCTCCTATTGACTGGAGGCTGCACAAAACGTCCCTGGGGCTCTGGTCTGCCTGGATCCATCACTGCTGGAAGTGGCTTTATCCATGTCAGGGTTTGTGCTTGAACAGATGTGCACACTGCTGCTTTGTTTCAGGGAGGAAACAAATTTTCTGGGTGATACAGCTTTGCTGAGAATTGACCAAACCTGGGTTTGGCTAAAAAGAGGAGGAAGAAAACCAAAGCATTTTGCCACATTACTTGACACCCGACAGGGAAAATGCAATTTTCCTTTGTAAGTATCTAGGAAAAGTATTTTCTATTGGCAGATATTTTGCTAAGAGGTGACAAACTATTTACTGTAACAATTTTAATAGGAATACAAGTTTTGGGAGACCTCTCTTATCCCTGCAGCCAGAGAGTTCTCCTCTCAGGCACTGGCTGCAAATTCAAGACAAGTAATTTTTTGAACACAAAAATAGGATGTTATAACCTGGACAAAGGGTAAAGGAAAACACAGAAGAAATCTGGGCTTCCTTTGGAACAGAACTGCAACAATTAAAAACAAGGCGATGTTTTGCTACAAAACCACAGATGAAGAGGACTTTATTTTCATTCCTGTAATTTCTAAAATATTTTATGAAGGCAGCTGGCCAGTGTGAAAGGAGTCACTTTGATTGATCTTCCCTCCCATCTAGATGAAATGCCAATTGAGCAGAAAAGCCTGAGTAAGCATTTTCCATGTAAGATGGCTTTTTTGTATTATCTGGTATCAATAAAAACCTGACTATGTTCTTACCTGGTATCAGTAAAGATCTGATTATATTCTTTCCTGATCTTTACTTCATGGGAAATATTTTTAAAGGTTATCATTGCTTGTGTCAGTGACATTTCTGCTAAGCTCTGTGCCACTCCTGCTCCTTCCTTTGCTGCCACGGCTGCATTCCCTGTAATCTAATCTAAAAGGTCCTTCTGTGTTTTTTCTAGTTCAGCAATCTACTGTGGTAACAAACCATGGACAATGGTAGTATTTATAGAGGTAGTGGGAAGAAGGTGATTAATTAAAGGCCATTTTGAAAGGAAGATGGTCCCATTGCTTTAAAAAAAGGATATCAAGACCATGCAGCTGTAACTGCTTTGGAAGATTTACTTTTGCTTTTAAAGCAGATGTCTCTGTTGTGATTTAATTATGAATAAACTGGAATAGCTGTATACTATGGGAAATCTGCTGCAAAAGCAGATGTAAGCCAAACTGTTTTAGTTCATACAAAGCACTTGGAAACTCTAGAGGGTTTTGGCCTCTTTTAGTTAAACCGCAGAGCCTGCAACATATAGTGCTTATTGTTTACTTAATGCAGTTTTTGAAAAGCAATTTATTAAGGAATGTTGAGATTGCCTCATTCTCTGACTTGTCTTGTCCTTCCCTGAAGAACAATTCAAGGATGTTCTGCTCTTTTTTGATATGTAAAATCAGGCACAACCAGGTTAGTACCTTATTAGCACTAAGCGCATTTTCAGTCAAAAAGAAACGTAATGCAAACATACAGGTTTGGAGAGAATCTTAAGCACAGCTGAGACCTTCAAAGTTCTTGTTAAGACCAAATTACTTTGACTGGCCTTTCATTTTATGCTGAAATTAGTTTTTTTTTCACTAAAACATGGAACTTTTAAAATTACTCTAAGCAGACTTTTTTCTAATTTTCCTCCATCCCCAGAATGTTACCTCACAGTGACTACAGCAAAGTTTTGGGCAATTGTAGTAGAACAAGTGGGAAGAACGTGTGTCCCTGGAGGTCTGGGAGCTGTGACACTAGTGCATTGGAGATGGATATGGGATAAAATATGGAGATCTCTTATCTTTTCCACAGAAGATTTGGGTCCAGGATTAGATTGCCAAATGCCTGCATTCAAGTAGCCTCCCGTAGACAGCCATTTGCAGTAATGAGAACTTTGATGCCTTGTTCGTGTAAGAACATTCATTTACTTATCTTAAATTGAGCTAAGCTACATCCCACCATTAGCATGTTTTCTAAACTGAATAAAAGGCTAAGGATGAATTTTGGTTTTGGACTGCAATTAATGTCCACAGAATGATGGCGCATTTATCCAGTGGTGACACCAAGTGATGAGGTGGGGCATCTATAGAGGTGCTGTCATCATGATGGAATCCTTAATGTTGAACCAGTATTTAAACAATTGAGAACAGTGCTGTTTATGTCTTGTAGCTGCTCTGACCATGTTTTGCTTTAACAGAGCGTGTGCTTCAGGTGGTTTGGGTAGTGAGAAAGAACACTGCTGTTTTCAAGATATGTCTGTCCATCTGTTGGTCCTTCTGCCTACACAGTCAAACAAGCATGCAGGAGCACCAATGACAGCAAGCTTCTGCTTCCTGCAAGTGCATCTTTGAACCCAGCAAAGAGGAGGGCTAACTTTACTCCAGGAATTTTGGTGAACTTGTGTCTTTCTACAAAATTTCGGTCTGGCTGCTCAGTAATGTGTGTAGGAGAAGCAACAGAGATTCACAGGGGCCTGTCTAATTGCAACCTAATTTTCTGACTTGACAGCAGCAGTACTGAAATTCTCTGAGGGGTTTTTCCTGTTTCTGTGTGCCTGTGCAAGGAGAGCATTTCACTCTGCCTCTCCCCCAGCGGCACAGAGCTCCTGTCAGCCTCAGCAAAACAGCTGCTTCCCTGGAGAAACCACTCCTAGGCAAGCACATACTGCTGTGGAGCAATAAGGCAATTGGCTTAAAATTGCATTTTTTTACTTGAAAAATGTATGTGGTTAATATTTCACTCTGCATATAATTATTAATCCGTATTCCAGCTTTTCTCTAATCTATTTCTAGGCAAAGCAGGGATGAAAACAGGACTTTATATAACCCTGATGAAAGCATCTGTCAACAGGAAAGAAATAAGTACAAGAGACTTGTTAATAAAACAGTAAAACTATCTGGAGACATTACAATGAGGGAGCTTAGTGCTCTAATTAGACCATCTGCTTTTAAAATTGATTTCCTTTGGCAACTGTCTTGATTGCTGGGGTGTCCCTGTGTGCCACTGACCTGAGCCCCCAGACTTGTCTCAGTCAGTCTTCCCTGGCCATGGAGGCACTGTCCTCCACACCAGCAGCCTCAGATGGTGCAAAACAGCCCCCAAAGCCATCGTTCTCAAGCAGGAGTACTCCAAAGAGATGGCTCCTGTCCCAGGAGATGGTGTCACCTAAGCTAGGGCCATTTCTGCCTCATCCATACACCTCCTTCACGAGTGCCTATGCTGAAACAGTAAATGGCAGCCCCACCATTTGGGGGAACAGGGGGGAGAAGAAAGTAACCTTTCTCCATCCATTGAAAAAGTTTCCTTGGTTTAAGGATAATGACTACTCACTGGTTGATAACATGAAACAATAAATATTTGGAAGTTTTGATCCAGGGCATAGCTGGAACAACTTTGCAAATTTAAAGCTTTGTGAAGAAGTCAGTCCCCACATCATTCAGCTCTACTAAAGCACCATCAGGTGTCCACTGCCCAATTTATTTTCCACACCTAACATGCTTTCACTGCAGATGAGCAGGTTTTCCTGTTTTTTCTTGTAGCTGTGTTAGCATGCTGTTCCTGACATGGTGTGCAGGAGAAGCAGAAATGCCATTTCTATCACCACAGGCATGAGGACCATGCTCACTGTTGACTTCTTTTTGCTGAAGATCTTTCATCAGTCTAATGAAATAAGGTAAGTACCTGCAAATGTCAACCCCTGGGATCCAATGCTTGCAAAAGCAGACGTGCAGGAGCCTCCCCAGCAGGAAAGTAGGCAGCAATGGGGGTGGCTGACCAGACCCAATGTGCAGAGCTGCTGGGAAACAGTGGCACAGGTTACACACACTGTCCTACCTGCCCTCACTGAACTCAGCCTTATAAATCCAGAGAACAAAGCCAAAAGCATGGGAAAAGCTAATTAAATGCAGCACTCAATTAAAATTCCTCTAAAAATTTTTATTAGTTTTGTGCAAAACAATTTACTCATCCTTTTATTATTCTTCTCAGTTTCTTTATGAGGACAAACTGTTCAGGAGAGATGAAAAACAAAGGTGTAGGTTAATCCATGAGCTTGGGAAATTAACTCTTTATGTGCCAGTTCAATGTGGTCTAAACAGAGTGCTGAGCTCCTGCCTGCATGCTCAGCTACCCTGAGAGGAATCAGAACCATAGAATATTGGCTTGGAAGGGACCTCATGGACAGTCTGGTTCAACCTTTCCGGACAAAAACACGGTCTAGGCGAGATGGCCCAGGGCACTGTCCAGCCAACTCTTTAGACTGCCTAATGCTGGGCAATCCATCATTACCCTGGGGAGATTATTCCAATGCCTGATTGTTCTAATTGTGAAAAATTTTCCTCCTGCCTCTGGTCAGAATCTCCCCAGAAGTAACTTTTAGTCCTTATCCCTAGTATTTTCAATGTGACTCCTTGTAAAAAAGGACTCTCCATCTTCTTTATAATATATATATCCCTATAAATACTGGAGCATCATAATAGTGTCTCCCTTCTCTTCTCAAGATTGAACACCCTTTTCCCTATGTGGAATCTTTCTAGTTCCTGAATTATCTTTGAGGCCCTTCTCTGGACCTTCTCCAGCCTGTCCACATCTCTTTTTGCCTATTGGAGACCAAAACTGAACACAGCATTCCAAGCATGGCCTCACAAGTGGGATAGTGACTCCTTTATCATTGTTGACACTGCCCTTGTTGATGCAGAAGAAGCTTTTTGTCTTGAAGTGATTATTGACCACCTCCTGGGGCAAAAGAATTGAACCGGGCCCAATGAGCAGCAAACAGTTAAAAATAATCCCTCTAAAGCTTCCTGGAAATGGTAGAAATGGCTGTTCAAGTTGAGCCTTTTCTCTTGTTTTCTATGTCTGCAAAAGCTTGGTATTGGCAGAAAGACACAGAGAAGGTGGTCTTTCTGTATTAACTTTTATTTTCTTCCTCTTCAGCTGTGCCAAGAAGAGGAGCCTACTGTGAAAATACGTCTCTAAAATTAAAGCTAATTTATCGGGAGCACCCCTACTTATTTTCTTTAATTTTAAAAGCTGCCTTATCTTGCATTAACAGAGGCTTGAACAACATGTTCTTTATATGCAGGCGTAAAGTGCTCACAACGCAAATGGATGACAAGAGGATCACACAATGCTCCTGGATGCTCCTCCAGGCAGACAGAGCCCATCCAGCCCCCAGCCAGAGTCCAGTGGGGCAGGAAACGCATCTTGTGGTAGGGCCTGTACCCTACAGCACCCAGCAGCACCCCATAGCCCCCTGCTGACACTGCAGTCAGCACAGGGTGCCAGCAGGTGCCCATGGACCCTGGCATTAGAGAGAGAAGGCTCTGCCAGCCCCTGACCTCCCTCACCTGGCTGAGGAAAGCCCAGGGGCTTCACAGCCACAGTGGGTGATGGCTCTGCCAGCACGTTCCCATGATGAAACTTCTGTTGCTGCAAATTGGTTTGGTCAGTCTCAAATTCTGTGTTTGCCGGGGAGAGGAAGAAGAAGGCACCCATGGAAGACAGCTGGTGCCTCACAGACAACTAAAGATGCAATGTCAGTGTTCAGAGTGGTTAAAATACTTAAATGTGGCATGAGCATAGAAAGCCAGCGAGTTTCAGCTGCAAGTATCTCTGTGCCTGCAGGTGCAGGGCCAGGGAAGGATCACCATGCTCGGGGTTTGGTTACCTCTTGTTTCACAAGGTACAGCCTGTCTGTGCTGTCCTCTAGGTGTCAGTGCCAGACAGCACAACCCAGCTCCCTGCTTCCATCCACACCCCGCCATGGCTGGGCCTGGCTTTTCCCTCCTTCCCTTCCCCTGGCTTCATCATCTCTGATACAGGACTGACACTTTGCGGCACCAAAGGAATTCGTCCTCCAAAGCAAGTCAAGACGCAAATGCATGACTTCCATTTTTTGAAAAGGCCAGTTTCCAGTTATCCCATGGGTTACTGCTCCTTGGTAGGATGGTGTCTCACTGTGCACCGGCAGACCCCCTGGATGGACATGGCTGTGCTTTCCCAAGGCAGGAGCGCTCCTCTCAGAGGCGAGCAGGTGGGGAACACCACACCAGGGTGTGCTGATGGTGTGACAGCAGGACCTTCCAACAATGGATAGCCAAGGAGGTAGAAAGAGAAGGCTATTCAACAACTTCCTCTGCTAATTTATATGAAGTGAACTTATTATTAATGGAAATGCTGGTAAAAGAGTTTTCCATCAAAGCCTTTCTTGATGAAAAATGAGGTGATTGAAAGTGCATATTTAAAAAAAAAAAAAAGTCAATGTACCTGCTCTCTTCAGGGCTTCTATCTTTCAAGGAAAATGCAAAAAATAATTATCACATTAGCTTTTTTTCCACCTCTTTATTCTACAAGGAAAGTGAGGGACGTTTTTCTAAACATCCCTAATGTGAAGACCTTCAGTTAGCACAGTGTGAACACCATATGCACTAGAGACCTCAATCTCTAACTTCACTTTTTTTTCAACCCTCCACCTCCCTTTTTAATCCCCAGGACGTGAAAAAGATCTTCAGAAAGGTACAACAATTATATAGTTTGCCTTTATTGATCCCCTACAGTGCTGTCTCTAAGAGCATCTTTTATAAGGACTGCTGCTGATTGGTTGAAGATATTGCTAAGATACCATAATGTATGGTATACATGGGTGGGATAGAGGAAGCTAAGAAAATCTGAAATGTTTTTCTACTTTCAACTATTACCATCACTGAAGACAGTTTAAGGTAAATTTTAGGTCATCCTAACCCTGAGAGGATGTTGAGCAGGTCTTTATGGTAAAGAAGGTCCTGTAAAGTTACAGTTGATCAAAACTCTCCCCAGTCTTTAGATGAGAAAAGCTGCTGAAGCAGTCTCCACTTCATGATTCATTCTCCATGGTTTTAGGATATATGCAACAGTGTTATTATTATTATTATTATTATTATTATTATTATTATTATTATTAAACATAAGAACATATGTCACATTGGGGTTTGGAGTGCATGAACTCCATGAACTCCATGAACTCCATGAACTCCATGAACTCCATGAACACCATCTTGATGCATCTGCTCTGGGGGCTTTTGACTGCCACAGTGAGAGGTGGTTTCTGGTGAGTGGTACTTTGCAATGGCAATTGGTTACCCTGGGAAAAAGATAATCACTGTGTTTGTTACATTTCCCTTTATAAAATATCCCAAAACTTCTCATTCATCTTCATAACCTCTCAGCTGGTGGCACAAGGCAGGGAGGCTGATGTAAAGCTGGGGATGGTGGCAAAGAGAAGACAGAACGACACAGAGATTGCATTTGAGGGTACAAAAAGTTGTAAAACAAGGAGAGAAGATTGGAAATTACTCTGATAAATGTGTTGGAAGTCTAGGTAGGATGGCACAACAAGGGGTGGGGGATTCAGTTGTAGGAGCCTGCTGAGAGATGCATGCAGGAAGCATTTGGGGCCAGCACCAGAGTGGGTTTGTTGGGACAAATGCAGTGATTTTGCTTTGACATTAGGAAATCCAGGCAGCAGCACTGTGCCGGGGGTGAGTGAGGAGCAGCAGCAAGAACTGTCAGAGAAGGGGAAAGGGGCAGAGCCTGACACCTGTGCAGAAACAGCAGGCAGCATTCAGCTGCTGAGAGGAAGGAGACAGATTGTATACATGCTTGGGGAAAAGTGGCCATTGCCATTGTCTTGGTCACCACAGCCTACAGAGCTATGACCACAACAGATCTCAGGCCCCTTACATACAGCATCTTATGCTGGAGTTGCTGTCTGCCAAGGATAGCCATGTTCCTTGTACAAACTAGTGGGGAATTGGGATCTGCCTTTACAAATATTTTTAAATATATATGTCTATCTATTAAATGGGATTAAAATAAAGTTTTAAAAGATGGTTGGCTACCCATTGTCTTTTCCAGATCTGTATTTCACCCCTGCAGCTGTTGTAAGTTCAAGGAGTACATCCCTGGATATCGATTTTTCTGACACCTTTGAATTAACTGAAGGTTAAAGTCTGTCAAGAGAATGTTTAATTCATATATTTAGCAAGCACAGTTCTTTCATCTGCCCACACAATATGCCAGGAAATATGCTAAATTGAAGCAATAGCTCAATCAGGGCTAAAATGAGAAACTGTTAAACAGCAACACTTCTGCCAAGACACTGGGAGCAAGTATCAGGATCATCTCTAATTACAAATTCTGCTAGCTGAAGTAATTAAAGAGCTGATTTTGGACTTGCTTCATGAAGCTACTCCATGCTACTCACCAGTGGGAATCCCCTCCTTCTGGGGATCTCAATTGGCCCTGGATGTCAGTGGTGCGATCAGGAGAACTGGACTCTGCAGTGGCTCAGCCACTTCTTCTACCTTCTACCCTTCCATGCTTTCTACAAAAGCATAGCTAAGGGCAGAAGAAACCAACTCCTATGACAGATAATTCCTGCAAGGAAGGCTTATTCAAATGATTCTTTCATTTGAAAACCAGGATGATGAAGACAAGCTGTCCACGAAAAAAAATTCAGCTGGAATTTGGAAGAAAGTTTCTATTCTGCTGCAAGAGAAGCAGGATTTTGAGACAACCTTCCAACTAGCACAGCAGAGCCAAAAAACCACAGGAAAAAAAAAATCAACCCAGACCCAATGTTGTGCTTTTAGCTGGAGTTGTGTAGTTTTATGAAATAGACTCTGTAGCAACAGAAACAGCAGAGGACTTGTCTCTGAAACCCAAGAATCTCCTCTAGGCTGATTATTTAATGCAGACCATGAAATCTGTTGCTTTGAAATGCCATCCCCTCTGCAGGTTTCAGTAGGTGTAAGTGGGTTTGATGGATATTCACACTTTGCTCAGAGCAAGAATGTTCCTAAGGACATGAAATGGCCACTTAGGGCTTAACTATTATAGTCCAGCTGGAGCAGCACTGATGCTACAGCTATTTACCTTAATGACTCAAGAGCATATTTCACAGCAATGCTGTATAGCTCCTCTGACCTAAAAGCCCTTTCAGGGCTTCAACTCAAATTTATGCCACTCATGGAATACATCTAAAAGAAAAAAAAAGCATATCCATCAAAACCAGGAAGAAAACCAGAGGATCTGAAGCTATGAAAACCCAGAGACTAAAACGTGCTGAAGGAAAATCATTCCGAGAGTGCCAACGATTATAGAAGTCTCACAGTAGGAAGACCATTACCTTGGGGGTCAGCAGTGAAAGCCATTAAACAGACATTACCAGGTCAGTGTGGCAGGGCAGCAGCAGGATGGCCAGGCTCTGCAGCAGCACTCAGAGGCAGCACTTGGGGGACCACAGCAATCTCAGCAAGCAGCGTTCCTGTCTTTTGGGGATGGCACATGGCTGTGTCACTGCTCCAGGCAGGTGATACCACCAAAGGACTCTGCAAGGGCTATTCCCAGCAGACAGCCACTAGGCAATACTGAAAGAGGGTAATATGGGTGTGTGGGCAAAGCTAGGAGAAGCAGAAAAGCTGGAGCTCCGTCCAGATACAGCTTTAATTAGAAAATCCACAATTGAATGATAAATGTTATATATCTGACACATTAGCGTGCTGCTCGTCTCATGCTCAAGAGTGATTCAGCTTTCTTAATTCTCACACCTGAAAGGCTGACCTCTTCACACCCACATTCTTCCCACCTCCCTCCATTAAGCATATAAAACTGAAATTCAGAGAATCTAAAGAGAAAAAGAAGGGAAGAGCTGTTAGCCTTAACATCAGGCTCCATGAGATGGATTTAGCAGGTGAAGCATGAACTGGTGCTTATGTGCTGCAGATTGGAACCCCACAGCAGCAGCACCCACACCACATCCAGCACTGTGTGTGCTTTCCTTACAGCTTTGCCCTGTGAAAGAGAAGTTGACACACAAATTGGCAGGAAAGAAGGAAAATTGGCTGAGGCTATCTTGGAAATGCATGCAGAAATCATCAAATCTGGTAATTACCCTTTTCCTATTGGGAAGGTGTGAACTGAAAGTATTTAATGGAGTAATGGGGTAGCAGCAGCTGGAGAAGCACAATGGGACAAACCTGAGCTGTTCTGCAAACCTCACCAGCTACAGCTCCATATCATTTGCCTGGCCTTGCCCCTGGGCTCCTGATCACCTTCTGCAAGTTTGTCTTCATGCCAGCACTGGTCTACTCCTCACTCCTTCAGTCACACATTGGTGAAACAAATCCTTCATGCCTAGGTGCAGTGGTGGTCTGGTCCCCTCGGGAGTCAGAAAAGCAGTCATGGCTTTTGCTTTGCATCTGGGGCTAGAAGTCTCTACACCCTCAACTCTGACACTTCACAGTGACATGTTTGCAAAATCTTGCTGATACCAGAAGTGCTCCACCCAAAGAAACAAGGCAAAAAATAAGCTAATATTTTTTTTTCTTTGGGTTCCCAGCAGAGTAACTCAATCTGCCAGGTTTATTTGTGGAAAGTGCTGTAATGCAGAGAGATGTTGGCTCAGCTCTTATTTTTCACATCTTGATATTCATTGATTGCAGTGGATTGATCTTGAAAGAAAGATAAGCACAGCTTGCTGTGTGGCGTGGTTGAAGGAGATAGAATCCCTGGATGTGGAAGTGTGTGCTTTCCCTGGTGGGTGAGGTTCCCCTCCTGAACTAGATGTATGTACTGAGGGCAGCTAAACTGGATGGGGCAATGAAACAGCTGAAGATTGGCACACATTTCTCAAGGTTTCTGCTTCTCAACTCCCTGTTTCCAAATAAGAATGTAACAATATCTTTCTTGTCTTCTGAACACAATTTTTCAAGGCTCCAGCTGACCTTTTCTTTAGAGTGCTAATTCCTTAAATCTGTAATTTTCTGTTTCCCAAATTTACCAGGGGATTGAATCACATGCAATGATCACCTTTAAAGAAATCATATAGAGGATTTGCACCCAAAATGTTTGCTTGTGCTGCACCATGCAGCCTGAGGAGGCTACTTCAGATGAGATCATCAAGGCACCTTAAGTGACAGCTTGGTTGAAGCCTAGGGAATGAACTGGGCAAGTCCTGGCACCTAAAAAGCAAATCAAGCAAATGAGAGTTCAGTAGGACCTTGTTAGCCCAGACTGACTGCCCTGGGGTAGGATGGAGATGCAGACTGGCACACACACGCTTGCATGTGTACGAACACAGGGATGACTTTCAAGCACTTTTTTTGCACTGATGCTGCCCTGGCACAGGGAGCAGATGCAGAGCTGGGATGCTCAGAAGGACGACAGCCAGTGGCAAGGCGTGCCACACTGTGTGACCTTTGCTTGCTTTCTGCCCTTAGTGTGGTCCCTGGCAGCCAGGTAGGAGGAATGGCAGTGCTGCTGGTTTTCACACAGAAACAGAGTGCAGAGAGTGCAGGCCATGATGCTACACGAGCAAGGTGACACAGAACATCACTTCCTCTGCAAATCAAGAACATCCCACCCACTTGTGCAGCAAAATCTGTCTGCTTCTACCCACCATGACATTAGAGCTGAGCTACCCCAGCTCTGCTCACTTCAGAGCAATGCTACTGATCCTACAGCAGCTGAGGGTCCCACTGCAGACATTTCAGGCTTGCCTATTCCATCTGGACCTCTTTCATGCATCCTGCCTAAAGCAGATGGCACAGAACCTTGCTCTAGGGTGCAGCAAAAGTCACAAATGGAGTTTTCATGGTAGCAATCACAACAGAGTGGGCAAGTTTTAGACAGGAATGGTAAGGTATTAGAAACTATTTACTAGACTGAGATTCAAGGGAAGACTGTAATTATGAAACCTGTACCTTTGGTTAGCCACTTAACTGGTAAAATGTATTTAATTACCTTCTATGGATTGGCAAAGTGGATAGGCAAACCAGGAACTCACATTCCTTTCAGACATAAAAAGCAGTGAAGGTTTTAACCCTAGGAACAAAACTTAATTGTGTGAAAACTTCCTGTCCCCAGTGTCCAAGCCACCCCAAGTGATCTGCCCTTTATTTCCAGGCAACCCAAGTATAAAAAATGGAAAACAATACATCACCCCTTTTTTCGTTTTTTTTCTTTACTACTATTTACCTGGGGAGACCACAAACCAGCAGGTATTTTGGACACATTGCAATTCCCATGCAGCCACAAGGGTTCAAAGCCAATGAACATCTTACAGAATCAGTCTCACCCATCCCAGGTGAAAAGTTGTGCAGTGCTTCCACCTGCAGAGGCTGCCCAAACCAAAGCACCAGTCTACCACTACAGCAAGCCACAGCAAGACTAAACACATACTTTTTCATTATTTCTTTGAGCACATACAACTCAGTGCAAAATTCTTTTTTGAATTACAGTTTATTAGATGAACACAGTTTAATACGTAACGTGTACACAACCTAGGATGCAACATGCTCCCTCCCCTACCGAGTTACAGAACATTGACACCGTGAGGGGGAACACCAGCTCTGCATTTGTGACCCCACAGGGATGTTACAGATGGTTGGGAGTGGAAGCTTTGCACACAGGTAGGTCTACACAGGACAGGATGACAGGATGACACACATGGGAAGAGGGAAAGATTAAGAAGAAGGGAGTAAGCTGGATCTGTCCTGGGTGAAGGACTGCTCTCAAGATGATGTTCTCTGTTTTCCCTCCCAGATTCCTTAGGGAGCAGGAGGGTGAAGCACAGGCCATGATGCAGCTGGAGTCCTGTGGAAAGCAGTGGTGTGTGGTGTCACGTGCGGCACTGCCAGCCAAGGGTCCTTGTGAGAACCACTGCTCAGGGTGCCAGAGCAAGCTGTGGGCCATTCTGCACTGGGTCCTCCACTCTGTGAATGGTGAACATATGGGCCTCCATCCTCCTCCCACTGTTCATGCCAAGGTGCAGTGAAATCAGTGAATAAGTTACTGAAAACTAGTGAGATTTGGCATTTTCCTGGTGATCACCCTAGTCTCGCACTCCTGTGAAGGACCACAAGGCAATTTGAGGGTCCTACTTCTGAACCATGGTATTGCCTGAATAGGGTGCCTCAAATAAATGGCCTGGTGGTGGAAAAGGACAGGGAGGGACAACCAAGAAATCCACTGAGAGCTTGGAAGCTACTGTTCATTTCAATGATAGCACTTGGCTTCTCAACATTTGAATTAGACACTATTTTAAAGAAAGTGTAAACATTAATTTATGGGCTTTACTCCAGGTTCACTTCCCTTGGAAGGTTGGATTCTAGACAGTCAACAAAAAGGAAAAGAAAATTAAAAAAACAAAGTCACCTAGGAAAAATCAAGAGTTCAGAAGACTCATCAAAAACTGTTTCAGTCTTACAAAGCACATGCCTTTCGACTCAGGCCTCAAAATAAATTTACGGTATTATTAAAAAAATAGCAATATAGAAATTACACCTTTCTCAGTTTAAAGTTTAAGCACGTCTAAGAAGACCCCACAGAAACAGTCCTCTTTCTGGCAAGGCACTATCCAGTAGTGTGTGGCACAAACAAAAACACCTCTATCAAAGCCACTGATACAGTGAATGTGCGCGTGCACGTCAGCCCACACAGCAACTTTAGCTAGGTACAAAGATTAAGTTTCACCCACACTGCTCTCCATTTTAAAAAGTGGGGTAGTTATTATAAGTATTAGCTAGAAATTGGGATCATTTGGTTCTTAAGCATAACTTTACATGCCAAAATTTTAAACAGAATTAAGAATTTCCTATTTCTTTCAATAAATGTCTCTAGTTTCCCCAGACCCTTTCAGTTATCTGATAGCTACATTTCATTACTACAAAACTGATTAAAAAAATTCCAGATCATCTTGTGTAACAAACTAGAAGTCTACTTGCTTTAATTACAAAAATAAGGCTGTCATACAACAGACAAAATTCACATCCAAACATATATATATATATATTTTTTTTTTTTAGACTTGCTATTTATAATTCAAAAGCACACATTCTAAGGGACTTACACTGCCAATCCATGCAAGCAAGCAGGATATCTTTGGAGCTAGTGTTGTTCTCCATACAACTGACTATGCCCACACTCATGCTCTGAAAAAAGCCAGGTTTACTCAACAGCTGAAACAAGACTAAACTCTCCACTTCTATTCTACAATTATCAAAATTCAAAAGGAGCTTTGTGAAACTAATTTAATCCCTGGAGAAATCAGTGTGGTTTTTTCCTTTCACATCAGTAAGCCTGGGATTTCATTACTCATGTGTATATGCTTACACATTTAGGTAAATTTTTCAAACCTGGGACTTCAGGCAGTTCTCAAAGTTTACGACATATCAAGTACATGATAAATCCAGGATGGCTTCTCTGTAATCCAAAAATATGTAAAATTATATCTCTATTCATTTACAAAGTTAAATATTTAGCTTCTTTTTAGGAATAGTTATATTGAATGTGGTGAAGTTAACAATGTATAACTCCACCTCATGTCATATTCCCTTCCTATAGTGAGGTTCAAGTCTCATGAAAATATGGGATTGGTTACAAGAACATCACAGTACCTCGACACAGACAACATAATTCTTAAAAATGCATGTACATACATCAATGCCCATTCAGGACTCATCTAGAGAAGGTGCTCTGGCAAAGATTTTGACCAGTAAATACAACCACAGACTTCAAACCTGTGTGTGCTCTTGCTCCATCTAGGTCTTTAGCTCAGCTGAGCAGCCAGGTTTGTTCAGTCTGGTAAGAAGGCTAAGAGGTGACCCAATGGTAGCCTACAACTATCTTGAGGGCTGATAAAAAAAGGAATGGTGCCAATCTCTTCTTGTGAGTGTCAAAATAAAACAGCAAAGGCAGCAGCCTCATATTAAAGCCTAGGAGCCAAAGCTGGACTTTAAAAGATGAAGTTTTCACTAGGAAAGCACTGCAGCAATGTCACAGGTTAGAGAGTTATGAGATCTTAATCTCTGGATATCCTTAATGCTCTGCTGGACAAACCCATATCTGATCCAAGCTAGTGTGGTTCTTCAGCCTGATTCTGACAGTGCTGGACCAGAAAGCCTTCAGCTGTCCCTTCCAGCTGACGTGTCTGGTATGCCATGATTACTGATGTCAACAGAACATGTGATTTGTTTCACAGTGCTGCTTTTGTTATGATATGACACTTTTTTCTGACATTTTTTACAAGTCTGGCTTCCTTCAAATCACACAATCTGAGTG
The DNA here is from genome assembly GCA_013397295.1 of Polioptila caerulea. Lineage (NCBI taxonomy): Eukaryota > Metazoa > Chordata > Aves > Passeriformes > Certhiidae > Polioptila > Polioptila caerulea. Next base: position 570,988 of record VYXF01006675.1, on the reverse strand, counting down.
ATGCTGTGATTGCAGAGTAGCTTTTCTACATAGTGGTTGTCTTTCCTTTACCCAAAGACATAAGGACATTCACTGTGACAGCACTGCCTTGCCAGTATGAAATCACTTGAGTAAAAGCTACATTACAGCATAGCTGTTATTTATGTATCCGGATTTGATTCAAAATGCATGATGCAATTTTACTTCTGTCTAGAACGCATTTTGTAATGGTTATTGGCAAATCATGGGCCTAAGTTCTGCCATGTGCATCAATTGCAGTCCCATTGGAATAATTTCCACTTCTTTTACTTGATTCCTGTTCCTCAGCTGAACAACCTCTCTGGCCTCATTTGGCAAAGCACACACTCAGCTTTCTCACTGTCTTCGAGGCACCTCCACATGATCACATCTGGAGATATAACCAGGACTACAGCTAGGCAAGTTAGGCAAGCTCCTGGACCATGGTGGAGTGTTTAACCATCATGGGACTGAAACCTGGCTCTCAAAGTATGCCCCTGACTCTCATGTGGCTTGTGGTGGAGTTGTGTGTTACTGAAGGTAAACTGAAGTTTTGGCAAAATTTCATTTTAAGACAGTCCAACTACAGAGCTCCAACCTTGGGTGTTAAGACTTTCTCAGTTAAGAGATAACTTCACCTTATCATTAGCTATGAGGCCCTTTAGCTCTTCGGACCTCCTCAGTATTGCCACCAAGTGTTTTACTGAACATTTCACCCGCATTTAGAAACATGTCAAAATATTTCACTTTGGCACCTCCTTCATGATAGCAACTTGTTTTAAACAGTCAGTTGCAATATGCATCATTAGACAAATCAAGTCTTCATTAACAAGATTAGCAGCCCATGTCTCTTAAAATAACCATGATCTAGAATAAACATCACAATAAATAAATGTAGAGCAAAAATATAGCAGTTATTGGCTTAGACTGAGATCTCAAGATTGATGCTTTTTACCTTCTGGATCACAGCCAGAACAAACATCATAATAACCACCAGCACTTTAACTATAATGATGAGCTAATTTGAACTACACTAATGGGAAGAATTAAAAAAGGTAAGGGATATGTCTATGTAAGGATACTCATGAATGACACAAGCCCTGCATTTCCACTCCTTATTCTCAAACACAAGTGCCTGTTAGAATATCAGGGCCAGTTGCAAAGCAGTCCAAAGACAAAAGTGAGACATCAACAGTGAGCATTTTTACAACAGAAGATGAGTAGCCCAGCCTTAATCCTATTTCGTATGTGTGTTATTAGCTCCACATCATTGGAGAGCACCATCTCATGGCAAGCAGACTACTACTAATGACACGTTTGCTCTATCACAGTGATCCATTAGGGAAGCTGTTATGTGCTGAAGAATAGAGTCACTCATTCAGGAATGTGCTTGTTGGTACTTCGCATGGGCTTTCTAGGATTCTGACTCCTACTGAAAAGAGAAAAAATAAAGAGTATTATTAATTATTATTAACATAATATTAATGTCACAAATACGTTCTCATCTCCCATACCCATGACCTTTGCATATAAAGGTGACCCTAACCCTGGACCACTTAGGAGCTGAGGATGCATCCCTCTGAAGCACCTCCAGAGTGAAGCAGGAAGTTTATGGAGGCACCACTCCAGGGCTCCAACATCATATTTTCTAGGAACAGAGCTGCATAGAAGCTGCTCTTTCAGATCGTGTCAGATCATCTTTTTCCTAGGACAAGTTCTCTAAGCTACAAAGTGAGGCAGGCTGCCAAAATAACCTGCTTCTGTGGTTCTCTGCTGAGGTTCCTTCCTACTCCTGTCCCTCAAGGGGTCCAGAAATAAATGAATTCCTGGCAGAAGAATAACTCTACCAATATACACCCAAGATAACCAAGAGCTACCACCCAGGCCTGAAACAGTACTACTACCAAATATATCTATATCTACAGTATCCAGGGAAAGAAAAATCCTCCCCTATGCATTTGATCTACTGCCAAAAGGTGCACCACACAGTCTGTTTGAACAAGTCTCCAAACTTCTATATGGCAATAAAATTTCCTCTGTTATACTGCCCTCAACAGAAAGATGTTTCCTGGCTTTGTGTTTTGACCTGTTTGGACTGCTCCAGCATTTCAGCATTAAAAAAAAAAATATTAATGTCTAATGAATAAATGCTAAGCCATTATGCCAGGCTTCAGAAAATCCAGTGATTTAAGATTCTAGTTCTGTCTCCTGTTATAATTAAGCCAGTTGCTAACAATTTAGATTGATAACGTGAAGGAGAATGTAATCTTTAAACTTAATTTATCTGCTGTCCCAAATTACTCCCATGTATATGCTTGCTTTCATTTAAAAGGCTTTACTTTTCCTTACAACCACCTCAATTACTTCATTAGCATTAAGGTGATAAGAACAAGGCATGGATCACAGCAGGGATGCATCCAAACACACAGCTCCATCCCATACAGGGATCAAAAAAAATTCAATCTCAACATCTCAAGAATTCCATGAGAAGTCTGCAATACTACACTAACCTTTGATGCCAAAGTAGGTTTCAGTCCAAGAAAGGAGAATACAGTGTTGCTCTCCTTTGATTCAAAAAAGCCATCATAATCCTAGAAAGTTAAAAGAAGAAAAGATGAGTTAACATTTGTATTCCTATATTCCTGATTGATATTACTACACCTTGTATTACAGTAAAGATTGACATGTCATAATGCTCAAAAAAATATTGATACTTACCCCTATTCTCCTACCCAAAGCTAAAAGCTAAACTTCAATGATATCACAAACTACAGTGGAGGAGAAAAACACACAAATTCTCGAACTTCAACATCTCTCACTACTTTGACAGGAAAGCATAAGAATGTACTTACATCAAAAGAAACTCTATTGTGGGTATATTTTAAAGGTATTTAAGTACAGAACTTCTCATAAAACCTTTACAAGTGCTCTAGATGCAGATGCTTTAGCAGCATTTCAGTAATGATATACTCCTGTATCAGTGTGAACTGGGACACTTTGCAGGCTATTATTAAATAGCCTCAGCCTCCCCAAAAACACAACCATAGCTCCAAGGGCAGTTTCTCAGCCAGACTCTCTCTACTAAAAGCACCTGTGAAAGACACCAAGAGGCCAGTGGGAGTGTATAATGGTCCTCAGGCCTCAGATGTATTAGCTGACATAAGTAGAGAGAATAAACCTTCTTAAAATGACTTTTTGTTGTTGTCTTCTTAAAACACGGCATACACTAACTTAGGAATTAACAACAATTTACAATTAATTGCCAGAAAGTAAATTCAAGGAAAACAGGCAAATCAACTAAGGCATGGTGTAAACTGAAAAATTACTGAAAGGATTCCCCACAGTGCCATGGATTAAAAAGGGACAATGTAATCATTGAATACCTACAGTAGTAATAAGTAATGCTGAAGCTCTGCAGAAGGCTGTTTTATTAAGTCTTTGACCTCTAAGAATGAGACTTCAAAAGCTGCATGGGCACTATTAAACCTTTAAAAGGTCTGTTCTGGCTCTTCTAAAGCAGATGAAAACCCAGGAGAGACACAGGCTATGAAAGCAGCACACGAGAAGACAGCGCGTGATCTACCTGAGAAATAACCTTCACTAGCTCCACTGGGTTCACTGACAAGTGAGCCACGCTGTCTCTGGACCTGGAGGTAGGGCAGCAGTGGATGAGTACAGCCCATGGTGAGAAGAATGCTTTCTTTAACCTCAGGGCTGGTCTAAATTGCCTGAAGAAGCCCATTACAGCCCTGTGAACTACCAGCAGCCAACCTGCAGGCAGGCAGCTGTTGTGGCAGAAACCTTTTTGGGTCCCTGCCAGGAATACTCTCCCTCCTAAGCACCACGGGCAGTCTTCACTAACCCCAGGACACTTCTTTGTCTCGACAGTTTGTCCAAGGAAGGCTCTGTGTTTGTTCGGGTGAGTCGTCATCTCTCAGCACTGTTTTCAAATTATGGCACTCTCCTGAAGATTCTTAATCTCAGTATTTCAATTAGCTCTAGAAGTATCACTACTCTAAGATCATGGTTTTCACACTCTTTGTTAATAAACTGGTAAGAAAAAAAGAGCAGAGAAGGACTCAGAAACTGAAATTAATGCCATAAGAAAAAAGGCTGCACTTGTGGCTCTGACAATGACTGACACTCAGCTAATCCACCAACATCTGTTTAACCTAACCTCTGTAAAGTAATTTAATACTTAAAAATAAAAAGCTGTTTTCAAGTACTAGTTATCATTTTACTTTCAGAATTATCAAGTCCTGACTTAGTATGTTTTTTCCACATTTTTACTGATTAACAAACCTGGATTCACTTACTGAAAAAATTGTGAAGGTTAAAAGGTGAGCTAAACTAAGTTTGTGTTTGAAAGAGCACAAAACCCAGTGGATTGATTCATTTTAAAAGGACCTGAATATTTAAGAACCACAAGAGATTATCCACCAGAAGCAATCTCACTGATGTTTTGAAATATCTGCATTGCAAAACATATTTAAATCCTATTGACACTTACTTTCATGGGCGGTGGGGGAGAAAAAGGATCATGCTTTTAGATAAAGTAGAAGTAAATTTTAAATAGGAGAATTTTCCTAGTGATGTCTGCAACTACAACATATGATCTCAAAATATTCAAATGTGAAACAAAAAGTGGCATAAAAATGCATAATAGCCCTGTAAAAATTTTAAGAAATCATTTTAGCATGGTAGTTTCTTAAGAGATTATTGAGAAGTATGATCTCAATGACTCAATGATTGTGTCATGAGTGGTGGGAGTTCAAAGTGGGCATCCCTGGCTTTTCCTGTAACACAGGCGAGATGAAAGATGCTCCAAAAACACCCAGCCTTTGATCCTACCATCAGAAGAAAAGGAAGTCTGTGCAGATTTGGGCCATCTGTAAAGACACTAAATCCATGGGTGATGACATGAGAATTCTTATCTCAATAAAGAACATCACACTGCTACCAGCAGTAGATGCAGAGGCTGAAGAAGAAAAACAGCAGAAGCTCAGTGAAAATGAGAATTTTGTACCCAGGCAGCAGCCCAACTCACTGGTGACCCAACGGGTTCCATTGGGAAAAACTCTGTGGGACATTCTGCCTCCCACAGGGGAAGGACACCACCATTCACTGGTTTTGGCAAGGCAGTGGTTCCCTCTTTGTGCACCACGCTTCACCACCAGCAGCAAGTTACTACAACCCTCTAGTCACTGTCCCAGGCAGCTCACCCAGGGAGTGCTGTGGCTTTGCTGGGATGAGTGGAGCAGTGCTGAACTGCCCCTGTGCAGGGAAGTGGCTCCCATTGTCAGTGGCAGGCACTCAGAGAGCAGCTGTTAACCTAAAAATATACAAGTATGGCAAACTGCGACCCACTGCCCCACTGCAAAAGGCAACTATGTGTACAAATATAATTTTGACTGTAGCACTTAAAATTATGAAACTTGGTGCTTTCCAGAGCTGCTAATCACACTTCTTTAATGTATAGAATTCTGGCAACATCAGTAGCTGATTAAAACTGACTAAAAACTGAGTACTAAAACTAGTAGGACATGGAGACAATGGACATGAATCATCAGCAATGCAGGGATCCTCAATCTCCCTGGAGCAGTTGAAAAGTTAAAAATACGGATGATAAATCCCATGACTGAGGGTATGAAATGTTACCAAGAAAGACAAATGCCAGTTAGGAGGAAAAAATATATCTCAGGATGGTTTAAAGGGATAAAGGAGAGACAGGAGGATAAAGAAGGTAAGTAAAAAGCTATTTCAAGGCAGAAAGGGCTTTTTAACATGATAACAACTGCTTTTGGCATGGTTCCTCGCCCTTAAAGCTGGTGGCAGGTCCATCACCCACCACGAACCTGAGCAGGATACAGCCTCTCTGTTTCAACACCACAACAGTTACAGCATTCAACATGCTCAATGAGTTGCTAGGGAGTGGATTAGCTGACCTAATTAGCTCTAATTAGACTCTTGTTTTGTTGAAAATAAACTGAAGCCACTGTAGGTGAGCTACTTGCCTGTAGTTCACCTATAAACTAAATCTTGTTGGCCTTGTGTGGCCTAAAGCTCTGCTTTGTTTTCCCAGCTCCTGCTGAGTGACTCTAAACTGGGATAGAGAGACAAGCTGTGGCTGCAAAGGTCTTCAGGACCAAAGTTACCCCAGAGGGCAATGGCAGGAAGGCTAGGAAGGCTGTGAAGGTCACTGTGGTGGCAGAATGCTTGGTATAGATGTGTTAGTGGACACATGGAATGCATTTCCAGACATAAAAAAGAAACTAAAGGTTTCCACCAGAAGGTTCAAGTTCATGAAAGAAAAATGGAGCAAGAATTACTAAATACTTTAAATTGACATTTATTTCAGAAAAATAACTAGAGACAAGGAAAATACTCAACCATTTTATATCTTGACTTGTTTATGGTCTTTCCTAGGCTTATGGCCACTGTTGGGACAAAACTGGGCTTGATGGACCTTCAGTCTCACAAATGTAAGGCCATTTATGCTAATCTTAAGGTGTATCATACACTAAGTTTTAAAATGATCATAGAATCAGAGAATGACTTGGGCTGGAAAGGACCTCAAAGATCATCTAGTTCCTACCCCCAATAATCAGCAAAGCCATGAGATGTTGTCCATTAATTATGATGGTAAAGGAAAAAAAACAACCCAACAAAACAACCCAAGCCTCCAAGCCTCACACTACCATAGTTTTGTTTTTAAAATCTGAATCTTTGCAGCTTATCCTGGAAATAAATGATGCTGTGGCTGCTTTGCACCTTTTTAAAACCAGATTAATCAAAGACAGGAGAACTTTGTTAATGTCCACATTATGCAATAATCCCAAACACCATCCACTGCCCAAATATTACAGAAAACCAACATCAGCTTAGTCTTTGAGACACTGGACACAAATGTCTTGGGTTCCTCTGGCCTTCATGTGGGTTTTATGCCAATTTACTCCAGTAGGAAAACCATTGGTCCTTGGGAATTCTCTCCTCTTTAGAAATGCCACTTCCAGGGTAGGTTCTTCTCTCAACAGCAACAGCCAGGTTCACAAAGCTCAAGCTGGCCACAGCATTAGCTGTATCCCAGCTGTGATGATCACTAGACCTTAAGTGTGATGCATTCCTGGTGCTGGGAAACCAGATCACTGCAGTGATGTGATTACAGACACTGCCATAATTAATTTGGCTCAGGATTTTGCTAAGCAGGTATAGTCAGGATTGTTTAAATAAACACTGTCACTGCTGGGAGAAACTATTTACTACACACCAAAGTTAGAATTGGCAGTACTGCAGATCAGCATAAATAATTATTTGGGCTTCAAGGAACACAACAGAAGCGTGAAGGCGTTGGGTCACAGTAAAACATTAACACAAAGCAGATTTACAATTAGCAATTTTACCTTCACTATTGCACTATTGCAGATTAGGAGAACATTACGTCTAATGAACTTTCAGACAGCAACTGTGAATAAAATTCTTTCCAGTAAGTTTCTTTAAACAAGCAAGATGGTTTTGTTGCTGTTTGCTTTTAGCTCGTAACAAGAGGGAGCTCGTTAAACACCTCAGACAAATCTTTATTGCTTACCACATCAAGAAGCAGAAAAACAAGAAACCCACCCAAATGCAGCTTGCACAGCTTTTCCTAAAGATTTTTAAAGTGCAGTGATTACTGGACAACACTTACAGATTACTCCATTGCCACGCTGTTCAAATTTATTTCTTTTCATCTGCACTTTTAATATAAGATTATGAACTCTCCATTCCTATAAAAGGGGCAATATAATTGCTCCTTCAAGTAATAGTGAGGAACTCACAATTTAAACACATTGAATGAGCACTTTGCTACTGGCTGAGTTAATACTGTATGCCATTGAGAATGAGCTGTCAACATCCTCTCTGCAAAGGGCAGTTCAGCTCTCCAGAACAGATGACATTCATTTACTGATCTGATTAGGATTACAATGGAAAACTCTAACACAGCACAGCTCTTCCCTTGGAGAATGTGTGTGCATGTGTGAGTCTCTTCTGCTATTACATAAATACACAAATAAAAGAAGATCTTGTCTGTATGACACAGGACAAGCTAAATATGACAGTTTTCATTACCTAACCTTCTGATAAGATCTCTGCACAGGATTTTTAAAGAGCTTATAGAATTGACTCTACAAAGCAACTTGTTACTCCTCTACTAAAGGCCAGATGTTTATTTTGGTAATCTGTTTAGTTGTAGCCTTCCAGAAACAAAGGCTTTAATAAAAGGGAGCAGATGTCAGCTACAGCTCTATTGTTTGGACAGTACAGGACAAACTCAGGCTGATGTGATGTTTGCCGTTCATGCAACAACGGTGCCAGGGTACACAGACATCAGCTATCTAAGAACTGACCTCCCTCACCTCCAAGGCAGGGAGTCCAAGTGCAGCAGGACTTCCCTCAGACAAGCACTGAAGACCTCAAAGCTAGTGCCTAGTGCCCCCCTGGGGCAGGGGAATCTTCAGGGGAGTTAGTGGCAGAATCCGTAAGTACTATGGATGGTAAGAGCTGTCACCTCCACCGTTTGTGCGCCCTCCAGTTCACTGTGTTATTTTACAAATTGTTTGGATAAGAATATTATCACATCAGACCAGGAAATTGAGAGAGATGGAAATATCAGGGAGTTTACTATGGTAGTCAGCCTGTTACTTGAGGTAATGACTAAAAGACACAAAATGACCAGGCTGCACAGAAGCTCTGCATGCACATATTTTAACTTGGACACAAGTGGCATAGTAGTGGACTGAATTATTTATTTCATCCTGGCTGTTCTCTGAAAACAGCCATGGCCTTTTCCAGATATTGTTCCAAAATACTGCTACTTCTATATTCTGTGCAATATTATATGACTTCACAGTATTACTGCCACTTATTAAGATTCCTTAGGCTTTCCTCATATATCATTTATCCTCTATTTTAGAACTGGCCTTCTAAAAATACTTCAGTTAAAGTAGTCCAACATCTTCAATAATAAAACCTGTTTTTCCAAGAAAGCATGACACAATAGGAAGTTTCTGTTCCACAGAAAGGAGAACTAGGATCCCAAACCAGATTCTTAATAATCGTGTCATACTTGCTGATACATTTTGCAGAATATGAGTGTAATAAATACAAAAACAAAAAAGAAATGTGCAGTATATTCTACTATATCCTGTAAAAGTAACAATTCTAATTTTACACCAGTCCCTTTTAAGTGTTCTAAAATACATCAACACCCTACATTAGTATATTTAGGAAATAAAAAGTCAGCAAACAGAGTAAGGTATCTCCAGAGATGTCTTTGATGCCTATCATCTTTATGTGAAGGGGTAGTTTACAAAATATCTGCAACTTCACTTTGAAACAGCTATTAATGAAGTTTATTTAGTCCAAATAAGAACTGCGATGCTCAGCAAGATTGTACTCTCTCCACTGCAGGGTAAACAGCAGCACTGTAATACATTACTGAAATAAGTCCTAACTTCCCTGAGGAAGATAAAATTCTTGGATTATTTTATTTTTAATTAGTTGCTGAGCTTTTATTTTTTAAGCCTTAACACTGGGCAAGCTGGCTACTCTAGACTTCGCCTCTGGTACCACATTTCCCTTTATATAAAAGTACATATTACACAGAACTAAAGCTCTTTTCCTCAGGACACAGAAAAGCAATGGAGAAGTGGACAGCAAAAGCATAAGCATAGTCTGAAAGTTGTAACTAGCCTTTGTGAATGATCTGAACAGAATCCTCCCAACATGGAGAAGACTCTTGGGCAGGGGTTGCTTTCCAACACCAGCTCTGCCTTCTATATTCCTCACTTGAGGCAAGGCCTTAGTCAGGTGATAAACCATGCATGTCACTGGCCTGAAGCCACATTCAGCCTAGGGTTTGTGGATGCCTGTGAGCCAAAAACTGCTCCAATACAACTGCAAAGGGTAATTAAGAACAATTTCACACACAGAGCTTAAATTTGCCATACAGGAAACTCAACTTCTGATGGCAAAAGTTATTAGTCAAGAAAGTTTTAGCATCATTAACCATTAAGAATCGTTATGTGATCTCTGAGCGATTCTCATTAACTTTCATCTAGTAAAATTATCCCTCTTCTAAAAGCAGACCTGGAGGAAAACAATGCTAAGTGAATCAAATATCTCCAAGGGTGCAGAGAATCAAATGTAGATTTGCTGGATACCATACTAGCCTCACAACTCTAGCTCCTGAAGTGAATACACTACAGCAGACATGCTACGGTCAATTCTGCCACATTGTTTGAGGATCTAGAGAGAGTTCAAGCTCACTGCACCTGTAGGCACAAGAATAATAACAAACTTTCCAGTGACAGGCCAGGACAGAAAATCTGAGGTGGCCTTTAGCCAGTTTGTTTTTTTTTTCATTCTCTTCTTTCTTTTACCAGTGAGCAGTTACTTATTTGTAATATGAGACCTATAAAAAAGGAAGAAAAAGAAACATGTATGCATCTCTTCACGATCTTAAAAGCCCAGAACAGAATGAGACATAACAGTGCAAAGAAATCAGGGCTACAATAATTGTCTGTGCACTGAATAGCTTCCCAAGAACACTGCAACTCTTTCAGCAGCCTATTTTATTTCTTTCTTGTCTATATGCCTTTGCTGTTTTGTTGGAGTTGACACCTATATATTACATTTCAGGGAAGGACAATAAATATCACATATCTCTGTCTCTACGGCTGCCCACTAGGCACTTACCATAACACTCTAAAGCATATGAACAGCTTCAAAGGAAAAAAAAAAAAAGTAAGAGTCAGCCTGCTATGTAAATATTTTCCCTTTGGCTCAAATTCCCACCTGGAGATAGATTTCCTTTTAATTTTGGTTGGCCTAAATTTCAGGCAGCCTCCGTTTAGTGGCAGATTTCTGCATATAAAACTGTCACTGTTCAAAGTGCTAACTTGCAGCTTCTCAAGAGTGCAGTTTCACTTGGAAATGGATATTTCCAGTCTTCTGAAAGATCCAGGAATCACTTCTAGTCTAAGAAGAGTTGTGTACTCAGCTGTGGAGAATTCAAGAAGAGGGAGGTGTAAGGCACAGGCCTAATTTCAGACATTCAGTTTTCTAACATTTCTGACTTTCTGCTGAAATATCTGGGCTGCTGCAGGGCACTGCTGCCTGGGTAGAGAACCTTGTAAAAGGAGGTTATGTAGATACTCACATACCTGAGAGCCATGTCACTGAAGAACACAGAAACAAAGAACAGGCAATCAGGCTGCCAGAACTGAAATGGCTGCAGTGGACTTGGATTGGGAATAGAAAGGCAAGCTGACCATAGCTCAGAGGGCCTGTGACACATCAGGACACCTAGAAGGAGATGCAACCTAGAGATAGGCTCATGGTCAAGGGGTGGACCTGACCACTGAAGTCACTGAACTGGTTATCCATGCATTGAAACATGTACCACGATCAGGCAAGTCAGGTGGGTAAAGCCTCTCTGCTGTGGAGAACAGTGGCTGGGAAAGACAGTATGGGATTATCTTCTTGGGGGAACATAATCCATAATTTGAGTGGCATTTCATAGCTGTAGGTCAAACCACCATAGCAGGAGCCACTCAATCTAACTGAAGATGAGCTCTGGAAGGAAATGGGCAAGACAAAACTTATTGCAGTGCCCAGCAACACAACACAACTTACCAGATCTATTAAGGCTCTATTCCAAATTAACCTCACTTTACTATTGTTTATGCAAAGTGCATGAGTTTTCTCCAGAAACATGCACTAGACACTAACAACTCCCCACTCTTACATAGCACTAACTAGATCAAGATAAGTATATTAATTTAAATTTACACTACTGCAAATTTGAAAAGCAGGATCACGTGTCTGATCTGTCTGAAAGGTAGATTCTCTTCTCACACACAATTACAATTTTATAGCAGTCACTAAGATGAAACAACAGACTGTAAAGTCATTAAAATATGTAAATTATCATGCTGTTGGTGCTATAACATGGCACTTGATTATCAGTAAAATTATTTGTCTTCTCATGTGCTTGCAGCTCTTATCTTGTTCACAGGAAATAAAAATTGTTCTTGCCAAGTACTTCATTTCAAAATCTCTTAGCATAACTTGTTACTGAAAAATGGGGAGTGCATCTCAGAAGACTGAGAAAAGGGGAAGACAGATTAATGATTAATGATTGTATCTGCCATTACATCAACTCAGAAAAAAACACAAGGTCTTGCTCCCACTTCAAAACATGGAGTTTGTCTCTTGGTACCAGAAGAATCCCTCCCTCTGCGGTATAAGACTCCGTGAATCAGTAAACATTGCTCATCTTTTTGTACCTTTCTCCCCTCCTACACAAACTGCCAGATGTTCAAATGGTTGACACAAATTCATTTTGGATACTTACTGAACCATTAAAGACAAACTTCCTCTAGCCTGCAGTTACGTCCTGAAAAGTGATTACTCCAAATTGTGATGTCCTAGCCAGGAAAATCTTAGATAAATCCCCTGTGCACATTGCGGAGGTTTTTTATTAAGGAGAAAACTGTGAGAAAAAATATCCCAAAACTATTAATGCTGATACTAACACTGAAAAACCAGTATAGCTATGAACATAACACAGAGTCATGGACATCATACACTTTGAACTCCTATTGAAATAACATGGCCAAAATAAAAAGTGTTCCTATTTTCCCTGTCTAGGCCCCATACCTTTAGAGGAACAGCAATGGATCTGACCAGTTTGTATCACAAGGAAGTGTGAATTGCAAGCAACAATGAATAAGCCAGAATAAGTACATAGAAAGTCTCCTGGTAAGACTGTAGAATGCAGAAAAACAGACAGTTTTTTTACGACAGAAAACTGGATTAGAAATTGCCTGGACACAAATCAGAAATTATAAGCTACAAATTCCACTAACTCAATGAACAGAAAACTCAGTATTTTTTCACTTTAAACTACTTAATAGAGATTATACTTTAGTTATTTATGTCAAGATAAACACATGAAAACACTCACTGTGGAAATGACAGAGACAAGATGTGCAAGGTTTGCTGACTTCTAAGTGTAATAATTTACCCCCCCTTTCCAGCACTGACCTCCTTTGCCTTCTGCATAATGTTTTGCTTCCACTCTATAACCTAATAACTTCATTAACTAATGCAGCAGGTTAACTCATGAATATTGGAGATCCTGCACATACTTTCTCCTTCATCCTAGAAAATAGTTTCTTTTAAAGCATGTTTGCTCTTTAAAGATGTTCATGCAGACAGTGAAGTCTAGTAATAGGATTAACTCTGCTCAACCAAAATGGCTATCAGCTCAGCAGACAGATTAATGAGATCATCTCACATGTTGCATGACATCTTCTGCCTTGCTAATTCCAAATAGCAACTTCCAAGACTAGGTTAAAACACTCTATAAAGGCAATCTGAAACTGTAAGAAACAACAGCTTAAAATGTGTTTCCCAGGCAAACTAAAACCACACAGAACAATGTAAAGGTTGTTATTTGCAAGTGAGGGGATGATCCACAAGCAAGGGTAATAATCCCTTGCACGTCCCAGAAACATTTCTTTGATTGACTTACCTTACCTGGAAGTAAGAAGATAAGAGTTATACTGCTGAGGTAAACAAGCAGGTCCCATACAAAGCACATGGGAAGGATGTTAAATACTTTGCTTCAAGAAACCACTTAGCTGCTGCATCATACCCAATCTTTTTGTTGCAGAAGATCCTAAATCACTTTTTACATGCTTCCTGCATTAAGCTAACAATTGCACTGCAGTCAACAGTCTCTCTTAAGATCTGAGCAGCAGGGACTGAACCTGGCAGGGACTAAGTCAGAACCACTTTGGAGGTACATATCAAAGGCCACTACTTCAGCTTGCACTGGTGGATGAAGAAGCTGACACCAAAAAACAGCCCACCAATCAACCTGTTGTCAGATTTACAGCAAACAGTGTTCATTTATCCTAAACACTTTGCATAAAAACGCTCTGAGCATAAATGAAATTTACCCTGTGACAGCAGCAGAGAAGGAGTTTAATTACAGTAACAATAAAACTTAATCTAGCCAGTGTTCTCATTTACTGTGCCAAAGACAGTAATTTTTGTGCTTGGACTAGACCCAAGCAGCAAGAATATCACAGATTCCCAGCTTACAGTGGCCTCACCAGGCACTTTGCCATCAACAGGTTGTACATGAAGCTTGTGATATTTCTGATTTTTACATTCCTGGAGGGAATCGCCTAGACAGCCCTAGGATTTACAGAAGAATGACCTGAATTTTCCTTGTATGATCGTTATCTGATCCTATTGCTGAGTGTACTAATAAATTGTCCACTGAGAGCCCTAACAGCTACTTACCCCACAGTACCGATCATCACTGAATATCTGTGGTGGCAGTGGATTGCCTTGTGCAGGCTGCCTATCCTCAGGAATATTTTTATACATCCATTGTCTCTTCTCTTCTGACATGGTGATATCCACTTCTTCAAACTCTATGCGATTGGCTTCTAGAAACCTCACCACATCCTGTTGCCTCTTCTTTATCTAGATGGAAGAAGGAAGATTAAAAAACCTAGAGTCAGAGCAAGTCCTCCATAACGCAGACATACTTACATATCTAAGAACATTCCTCCTCTCCCATCCCACTTTCATAGGATGGGAAGTCACAAACTCAGAAAGACGAAGGAAAAAATATTTTTTCAGTTTTAAGTTCATAAGAAGTTAAGCACTGCTGTTCCTTTACATGTTGGCAAAGGTTATACTTCTTCACCTCACTTGTCTAAGGCTGTCGTTTAATTCAGCTTTAGTAATTTCAGCCTTTACCCTCTAAAGATATTTTTTAAAAGCAAACTGTAAGGATGTCTTCAGAAGTAGAAGTTAAAAGAGGCAGTTAATTTTCAAATACATTAGGGGCTACATTTTTTAAGTATACAGGCACCTAAAAATGCAAGGTAAATAACCTGGCAAGTCCCAGAAGAATTTACTCCTGAAAATGTTCATTGAGATGAACATGTCAGTACATCTGAAAGAAACCCACCCCAGCTACACACATTTTTGTTTTTCTAGACACCTACACATTTTAAAAAATGTAGCTCAACAGTTTCCCAAGCAAGGCTTGTTGAATATTTAGCTAAGAATGTCTGTCAGTATAATATACATGCCTGAAAGCAAGCATGATGTCATCTCTTGAAAGTTAATTTTTTTTTGGAAAAAAAAAAAGCAAAAAAAAAAGCGCATGCATGAGGTTTGTATTAAATGCATGGCGTTTCTCACCCTCAAAGAGATTCTCATCTTTATACAAAGAGGCAGAACACTGGCAGTTTTTATCTCATTGCAGTTAAGATTGGTTAAACTCAATGATCTTAGAGGTCTTTTCCAACCTTAACAATTTTATGATACTAAGATCAGCCCTTAAGAGCTAGCTCAGCTTCAAGAAGGTAATCTCAGGTAAAGACAACCTCTGCCTCAAACTTTGATTTTATATCAAGACAGCAACCTTTGAAATGAAACACTGTGTACTTTTTGCATCAACTTAATAAAATTAATGCTTTCAGAAAAGAACTATAAATTATATGCCATATTTTTTACAGCTATCATCACAGTGTTATTCGAAAAAAAAAATCAGCTTTAATAATTTTAAAGTATTCCTGGAGTGTCATATCCACGCAGTTGCAGGCTGGCATAAAGCCCAGGTGGATGCCTGTGGGTATCGTATGACCTAGATACTATTTGGAAATCAGAGGATTTTCAAAATGCATGTGCTAGTTGCTCCTGTCACACAACCAAGTCTATCTGTCTACATGCATCACAAAAATACATAATTTTGGAAGCGATACTGATAGAATTCTTATTTCCTTGAAATAAGGCAGCCATCCCAAGAAACTACAAATACAAAGCTTTGAAATAGAATTACTGTCTTTTTTACGAAGTGGGCTGCACAGTAAATTTGTGTCACGGTGTCTTCTTCTTTTACCTTTATTAGCACACACTGGTACAGTTTCCTAGGCATATGTAAAAGAATCACTTTTTCATAGAGAAGGCAGTTCCTAAACTTGCATGCAAGTAATGCATTATCAACAACAGCAAAATTACTGCATCATCATCACTGGTGGTACCAAAGGCTATGTCCCTAAAAGTACAACATGTAGAAGTGAAAGATGAAAACATTTTCCTCTGTCTTGCAACAAGAAGCTGCAAAAGAACACAAAAGAGACAGAGATATTCTTAACAAAAATATTAAATATCTGGTTAAACAGAAAAGAGGTGTCTAAAGCCATATGTGGAAGAGGTAATTTCCTTATAGTGAAGTGCTACCAAAACTCACATGAAATCCCTCCTGCACTGGTCAGAGCAATGAGCAAACTCCAGAGTGGCCGGGCCAGCCCTCTGGCCCCAAGGCCAATTGGCATACTCCAGCCAAAGCTATTAAACCTGCAGCCTCTCAAAGCTGCTGCTTGCAAACTGCACATTAGGAATGATCCCTGGCATGCTGTAACATCTAAATCATGGCCACGGGCTGCTTGTGAAACTCTAAGTTAGCCTTGGTCAGAGCTGACTGTGCCAGCAACCATTCTCCAAACAGTTCCAGAGTACCAGAGCACTCCATTCTCAGAGCCAGGACATGCACCATTATGGGTGTATCCACATGGACCCATTTTCATCTGCTGTCTCCCAGCAGCCTGTAAACTTAGATTTAGTCAGATCCCTATTATTTTACAGTTCACACCATTAGAATTCTCCCACAAGCACGAATTTCCTAATGGCTCATTTTATTTTTATAAAACTAATTAAGATGTTGAAGTGAAGTAAATTGGGGTTTTTGGTTTTTTTAGCCATAAATCTTACAATTCTCCACACGACATCTGTATGAGTTATCAGCTGCAGATGTACCAGCTGCATAAACCTAAACAAAATAGCCTGAAAATTTCAAGCCAAAAAACTAGCATTTTCTCCTCCCCAATTTATTTGATTCAGGCCTATAAACTGAAACAAGAGCATTAGTTGTATTTAAAATCCTATTAAATTACGCCTTGTTGTTTAAGATGGATGCTCAGAGCATCTGTCACAACAGAAGCCAGCTGATTATTCCCCAAGAAAACCACAGGACCTTTGTCTCTGTCTACAACTGGATCTGTGCCGCAGAAGTGCGTCAGCCTCACAATCCCGCCTGCAGCTCTCATCTGTGCTTACCCAGAGCCCTAAAAGCTGCCAGTGGTTGGCCACAGGAGACACAGAGCAAAGGCAACACGGCACAAAGAGCAGTGTCAGTCCTCACTTCCTCACCAGCCTGTCCTGTCAAGAGCCCAGTGGAGAAAAACACATCCTCATCTGACAAACTACAGAGGTGGATAACACTCTTTGTGAAGTGTCTTGCTGCTACCAAGGTTTCTCGACTCTGATGCAAACTGAAAGGAACCTGAAAAAAATAATCCCATTGTCAGAGCTACCATGTTCAGAAAAACTTGGTTTGTGGCAATTCATACACCACTTTGGGAAAGCGTTTGTAGTCTTACAGGACAGATTGCTTCAGCACCAAAATATTTCAGTAAATAATAAAATATTAGTACCTTTCAGCACACCAGAAGACACTGTAAAATACACCTTCAAAACATATATCCTCTGTGAAGTTTCAGAGGAAAGTCTTTATGTAATATGATCCTAATCTATCTTTAAATTCAGTGAGAATGCTCTCATGTTAATGGTCTGCTATTATAGTCCAACATTTGCCTCCCCTATTTTTAGCAGGGTAATTCTTTTCTGAACATCATTTATCTGGTTTTGGTTTTATTGTTAATCTATATGTCTATTCAAAAAACTAAGACAGGAAAAAATCCCCAGAGACAACTCAATTTTATCCTCGTATTCAGAGCTGGTATCTTTATTAGGATTAAAAAGTAGCAAAAATAGGATGTCCATTGTGATACATAAAATCTCTAAAATGAGCTAATCACTTAATCAGTAACCTGATTTATAAAGGAAGTCTATTGTAGATAAAGTATTCTGTCTTTCTGTCCTAGTTTTCATTTATTTATACTGATTTGCAACAGGTAACAGGAGGATACATTTTCAGACTGCTTTGGAGAAATATTTCAAAGACATACTCAGGCTCGTCCAGGTGGGACCACTGGGATTATCTGTTCTGACTTTCAGCATCCTTGAATTAATTCATTTTAGGAGAAAAAGGTTTCTTCAAACTTCTTTCCCCTATAAGCTCCTTTCCTGTACTGATAATAACAAAGAGCTGGTCTTTGCAACATGTTCCCACCATTAATTGACTGTCTTTACTTGAAATATCTGCTTGTTTCTGTGAGCAAAATCCACTCCACTTCAGCCACCTCAGTTTTCACGTCTTTGCCCAGACTAAAAACTGTTCTGAGACTTCTGTTTCCCACACAACTAATATCAGATCTCCCAGCTAAGCTGAATAGTGATCTCTGGTAGCAAGAGAAATCATACTGCTCATTTAGTAGCAGAATGAGAAAATGAGGATGTTACCATTATAAATCACGTCTAGGTTGGAGCAGAAGTTTGGAAAAATCAGATCATATCCTCTATCCAAAGTTCCCTGGAAGCTTCTCATCACTTCCAACAAGTGGCAGTTTCTTTCTTTTTTGCTCTGTCCATGTTCCCTGAACCTGTTTTCCCTGAATCTCCTGTCCCAGAAAGGCTTCCCTACTGACAGCTGCTGAACCAGAGGAGCATAGCATGTGATCTCTTCATTACTAAAGTCGGCTGCATTTCATCATTCTGTACTATTTTAACCAAGATATTCAATACCTTGGAAAAATCTTAGTAGTCCAGGATTTATCTAACTCAGGAAGGACAAACGAATACTACTCGTACTCTACTACATGCAAGATGACTCAAGGTGCAACATTAATGGGAACTGTGCCATGATTGAAGAGAATTTCTCTGCCTTTTTTCATTAGCCCGCTAATATAAATGGGACAAAGCAGACACAGTTTCAAATTTCTTCACCGTGTCAACAGGAAGAATCTTGCTGAGCATCTGGTGCTCACAAAGTGGATGAGGAAGGTTGGTCTTCTGCTGTAGACCCTCCCCCCCCACCTTCTGGAGATAAGGCACTCCCTGGTTTCTGTCCTCCTGCCTGCCAGTGGAGGGAATGACAGCAGGCACCACTCCCTGCATTGGCTGGTGGCTGAAATGTGCAGCACTGACTGTTTTACTGGCTCATCTTCTTGGAATTGAAGGAACTGAAAGCCTAATCTGAACTGTCCACTTATTCCAGACAGATCCCAAGAACAAATAGCCATCTCTCTAACACAAAATCCCACCCCAAAAATATTCAGACCACACATAGTGAGTGAAAACAAAGCCTTATCAGGTTATCTTCTAAGCTGGCTTGCCAGACCACAAGCACATTTTAGAAGCCTGACATTTAAAAAACAAAAATCGATTGCATGTCTAAGTTCACCTCAAACACTTGTTTCACAGACTGGTACACCTGTGCCTCTAAAGATGGAGATGGTCCTTCCAATTTTCTTCCTTCTTTTTTTAATTTGGCTAGTCTTTCCACACACCTGCCCTCACTCCAGAGCTGCATCAGCCACGTTATCCATCCACTGACTCAGCCAAAAACTGAATGTATTGCATTTGGCAGGGGCACCTTTATGGTGCAGTTTGAGGATACAACTCAGCAGATCTCACTGCTGGCTGTCACTGAGATGACACAATGTTCCTCCCTCCTGCCAAGTAGCTCCTGCAGCTTTCCTCACACAAGCATAATGCAGGAACCAGGGGAACAAGGGAAGGAGCATCAATAACGTCAGCACCACAATCTCATCAGTTTATATCAGGAACAAAAATGCATCCTAAGAAAATGGTTCAGCAGTGGCTAAAGCATGAGCAGCTACAGGTATTTGAAATATGAACTGCATAAGCAGCATTTGTGTTACATAAACACAAGCTCAACTCACTCCCACGACTGAAAATATTCTATGTGAGCCTCTGCCTTTACAAGTCATGCAAACATAACCAAAGGGACTGGTGCAGTGTAAAGTGCAGACGTAATCTAGCTACTGCAGAGGATTACTTATCTTCACTGCTCACACAGAAGTGGCTTAACATATATTCACAGATAATAAGCAGATACCACGCTCCAACAGATACAAGCCCTAAACACATTAAAGGAGCAGAATTTTAAACTGTGTTAACACATTATCTTGTTTCTACTATGTTTCTGCTCTCATAAAGAAGCAATTAAAAATTACCCTATACATTCACAAGCTTGAAATGCAAGTCCTCGTGGTCCTGTTACATTTGAGACCTGTAGTGACAGAGATTTTCTTCCAAATTTCTCTTTTCTTTGCCTGACTTAGAAAAGGAGAGCATAACTGACCCCTGGCAATTTTTATTGCAGTGAAATGGCAGCACTGTGACAGAACTTTACAAAGGTTCATATGATTAATTCATTGTTCTTGGCACAGGAAAATACAACTCAGCTACATGAAACATATGAAAAAAGGAAGAGAAGCTGTGATTAAGAGAAGGTTAATAGAGAATAAAATTTTAAAACAAAAATAAAAATCAGCATTGCATTAACTATTTCCAAAAGTAAAGTGAGTGGCTCTCTGCTGTAGCAAATCCCGCATTGCGTCTGACAGAAGGAAAACACTGTCCTCTCATAACAGGCCTGCAAATAGCTAAAAGCACCTGAATGCTTCATCCTCAAAAAAAGAAATGTTTCAATATCCTAAAAACTAACCACAAAACTTTTCAACCTGAAGAGAAACAGTGAAGTTTTGAAAGTGAAGAGAACAGTGTGTGAACATTGGCCACATGCAGCCAGCACTGCCCTGGTCTCCTGCTAGCAACCTTCCGCTTGCACACAGAGACATAATTAAGGACACACAATATGAAACACTATTAAACTGGGAGGACAATCTGTTCAGCTTCATGCAAAATCAGTCTGCAGGTCTCTGGGAGCTGCTGAGATACTGCTTAGCCAAGGACTCTGCACACTTTTGCCTCTGTGCAATGTTTGTATGGTAACTTTGAAAACAATCCAGTATTTAAGAAATGCAATTAAAATTTGAGACAGGTTTGGTTTTTAAGAGAGTCTTAATCACAAGGAGTCAGGAAAGGAAAACATTTTCTATAAAGCTAAAAGACAGTTAAACTGCTCCATGCCCAATGCCTGCTAGCCTCATATTTTCCTAGCCAGATGTTGCACTCTGATAAATGCATTTAAATCTATTTCTGTGTGTGCACATATGTCTGTCACAAGGGGAAAAGTTAATTATTTAAGGCAGTTTGTCTGAAATAATTTCTCTCTGTGCAAATAACAGAGTAACATTCCGAAACACAAAGGAGTCCAGCAAGTATAAATACAACTATCATTGCTAAAAACAAGAGATGAAGGAAGTCTGCTCACGGGCTGTTTACTAGGTATTGTTTCAATAAGCACAAAGGGGAAAGGAGAGACAAAAATGGAAGAAACAAAAAAAGGGAAAGACCAAGAAAGGAAAAAGACAACGTTCTACAGAAAGATCACCTAGAGACAGTGCCACACAGGGTGCCTTTGAGATGTGTGCAGCTGAAAAAGCCTCTGAAGTCATACCTGAATCTACTTCTTTTGAATTCTTCTGTACTTTGGGAAACAAGACTTGCCACTGATGTACACAAATAAAGTAAGTGATTCTATAATTTTCTTCCTGCAGTAGGAACAATGTGTTCTTACAGTGTTGAAAATGAATTTACACAGGAGTCTCTTATGGACTATAGGAAAACAGATGCTATGAACCTCAAATTTTGGTTCATTGCTTCCTCATCAAAAGAATAAGAATGTAATTGATGCTGTATCTACCTTCCAATTAATGGTGTGAAATGATTTTTTATTTTTTGCATCAATGTGAAACTAAAAAATACAGCATTACCGTGGAAATAAAAAATGGCTAAAACAAAGTGAAACTTGAAGACTGCACAGCAGGTATTGAACCAGAACCTGGAAGTCTCACGGAGGGTACAGGCAGCTCCAAATTAGTGAGACAGACTAAGAGCCAAAGGACTCCATGCAGACTGACTAACATGGCCAGAAGATTCCCTGCCCAGCCTGGCAAGCAGCAGGTGACTGCCAGATTAAAGGTCAGGATGCAAAGCTGGTTGTTCTAGTAGGGGAGCTTGCAAAGCCTGCTGCCAGTTTAGATTATAACCTACAGGAAGAATCTGTGGAATTACACTATCCTGAAAACATTTCTATTTGACAAAATGCATGCTTGAAACAGTATTTTTGCTACAGATACAGGATCTCTCCTAGTCATAGGTGTTTTCCCGTGAGGACATTGGGAAAGTGTGTTGGTTCTTCAATGGTTCTTCCCCTCTAACTAAAACAGAGGGCAAGTTACCAGAGCCTGCCCATAACTTCATCTGATTTTAAAAATGTCTCAGCTAACAGTGAGCAAAAAAGTACAAATTATTAGAATTAAGTGTTAGGACCTCTTTTTTTCCTTTTAAGCAAAGTTAAGGATCTTAGTGGCTAGCACAAGAGACAGGAGAAACTTTGATCACTGAGGAAGATCTCAGGGATTCAGATACCCTCAAAGATACCCTCAGCTATCAAGAATTTCTGATGGTACCATCCTGCAGGGCTAGGCTATTGCTTCAAAAGGCTAACAATTCAAATCTTAGCTGGCAGCTAACTTCATTCAATAGATAGATGTTTTTGTTTGCAATTTACCGTATGTTTCAGTAGTTCAAGAGAGTGGTTAAAAGAAAGTGTTATTTTCATGCATTTTTCCAGCAGAAACCTTTCAAAGATGCCAGAGAATAATTTAAATCTCCTGTTTGGCATTCTACATTTAATTTCTCCTCGTACTACTGCCTTTTGTCAAAGTGGCATATTTATAGCAAGTATTTTGCATCACGAAAGAAACCCTTTCAAAAAGCAACATCTATCTTCCTTTTCAAAACACATACACATAAATACAAATATGATAACTGTAATCCTTATTATTTCAACTACTTTTCAGTACCTACTAACTAAATGCAAGTTGTTCTCTGATCTCCACGCTATATTACATTTATTCATGCTTATTTCTTCTGATTTCTCCAAGTTATTTGATTCCTTTGAATATCCTTTGCTCCCCAGCAGTTTCAGTTCAGCAATGTAGATGAGAACTGTCAAGTCCAAACCATTGGAAACTCAGTCCTGCACAGATAAATAGAAAGCTGATCTTTCAGTCTCACAGTTGTGCAGAGTAAGCAGAGTGGAGGATAGTTCACACATGGGAGTCCAAAACTGTTACAGCTAAAAATCTGCAGGGATTTAGAGATGTTGCTTTGTTGTGTGCATCAGCTTCATTATGATTTTGGGAAGCAAAACATGATTAACCTGTTTTGTTTCTTTTCCCAGAATATTAAATATTTGGTAATTGATTAAAGTACACTGAAATAGCACCAAAGAGAGCAGCTTTATAAGCAGGTTTTGGAAAGCAAGCAAATGCTCTAATACTCAGCAGTGTGCCTTGGCAGCCAAGAGGGCAGCCCACATCCTTGGGTTCACCAGGCACAGCACCACCAGCTGATAAAGAGGGGTGATTATTCCCCTTGGGATTATCAGCCTTGGTGCTGCCTCACCTTGAGGACCGTGAGCAGCTCTGGGTCCCACAGTTTAGGAAGAACGTGAAGGTCCTTGAATGCATCCAGAGGAAGGCAACAAAGCTGGTGGTGGGGCTGGAAGGGATGTCAGGAGCACCTGAGGGCCCTGGGGTTGTCCAGTCTGGAGAAAGGGAGGCTGAGGGGCAACTTCATAACTCCCTACGGTTTGCTGAGGAGGGGAAGTGGAATGGGAGGTGCTGATCTCTTCTCCCTGGTATCCAGTGATGGGATGTGTAATACTTTTGTCAGAGAAGGTTCAGACTTGTCATAAGGAAGCCTTTCTTCACAGGTAGTCAAACACTGGAGTAGCCTTCCTAGCTTGTCAGTGTTTAAGACACATTTAGACAATGCCATTAATAACATGCTTTAATTAACTTCTGGTGAACCCAGATGTGGTCAAGCAGTTGGATTAGATGATCACTGTAGGTTACTTCCAACCTAAATATTCCATTCCATTCTATTCTAAATTCTGTGAAGAAAAATAGAATTTTAAAAACAAAAAAATCCCCCTAACAAGAGATTCACACACGTTTCCTATTATGTAACATGTTTACCACCTGAACTTTTAAGATGAAAACACAGACTTTTTTCATGATGAGGTGAGTTAGCAGAAAGTGTTTGAACTAGCTCTCTTTATTTATCAGTCACACTGTTTTGTCACAATGAATAAAGCATTCCCAGCTGTATTTTCTGTATTTACTGCAAATGAAACATAAAAGAAAATTTTCAGCACTAAAAAAAAGTAGGTCATGTTTCTTCCTTCTCATTAGCTTTAAGCAGCAAAACCCGGTGGCATAGGAATATTTATCTATCAGAATGGATGAAAACGCGGAGCAGTCCAGGAGATGTAACCAGCAATTAGCCTTGTTTCATCTGGGTGGGGTCTTAGTGCTGTCAGCTCAAGATACAAGTTCTTCTGGCCACCTCCTGCCATAACTGTGAGCTGCACCCTCTGTATTTTGTCACTCAGGGCCCATAGCCCAACACTCAGGTACACACAACTGCAGCTCCAGCTGCTTCCGAAACAAGAGCCAGTGGATGCAGGATGTGCATCCATACGATGCCATGTGCAGCAGCCTCCTGACAACAAGGCAGAGGGTTCAAGGCTCATTAAGGCAAGCTTGAGGACTCCAGTACTGTCTAGCCCAGCAGTGGCATGCTGGGTTTAATGCAGAATCCTGCTCCTACATAAACACAAGGTCACAGCCTTATTATTCCCACACAGGTACTTATCCTCCCCCATGAATGTGGGGGAACGATAACTTGACCACTTTAAAAAACATCTAGCCTTTCCTCAAGAAGGACTATGCTTGCATTTACTTGTTCCCTCACCTTAAAGAAGCAGAGATACTAGGATTGCAACATGGTCCCAAGAATTCCAAACACAGGTTTGTGAAATAAAGTTGTCAATGCTTTCGCTATTTTCTCCTGACAGTTACTATCCACACAGCACAGATGTGTCATTCTGCCAACTACAGATATACACACCCCTGACAATGCACTTTAAAATAACAGCAGTGCAAGTCATCCAGAATTCGTTGTGCTAAGGTTTTGCAGATATTTACAGGGTTTCTCAGCACAATATGAAACAGCAACAGAAAAATGCACTTGGTGGCTCGAGACAAATGTCGTATTCCAGGCAAAATTGGACTATATTACTGCAACATTTTCTCATGTTTTTGTAAGGTTAGGAGGATGGATTTTCTAAACCAGGGCTGACTGCCATTGCTACTATTCAGATCAGTAACAAAATTATCTTTGTCTCAACTGAGCAGAACAAGGTTTCTAACCTTATTAATAAATGTCAACATTATTTCTCTTTCAACAAATGTAACTATATCTGTGTAGCTTGTGTGTTTTTGCAGCTCTGAATCTGCAAATTCTCTTTTCTTTTATACTTCTGCAGACCCATTTCTTAGCGACAAGGTGCATCCCCAAAGACAGCAGCCATCTGATTATTATCCCATTAACTGCAGACACATCTCCTGTAAGGTCAACAGGATCACCTCCACCTAGCCAGAGGTATTGCTGGATACCTCGCTGAATAAACCCACTGACTCTCAGACTTCCCTGGGGCCTGATGCTGGGAACCTCTACTAGAAAACAGACCCTGCTGCAGGCAAGCCAGTTCGACTGAGCAGGAAGGGGCTGCTTGCACATCAGGGCCTTCATAGCAGCTGTCTTCTTTGATCAAAGACTAATTTTGTATCTCTTTTCTAACTAATTTTAGCTTCCTAGCTGGTTCCTACTGAAGAATGTGATGCTATCTACATCCTTCAAATGCCACTCCTGTCTCTGTTTCTACATAAACCTATCAGATCACTCAATTAGAGATGTTTCAGAAAGACTATCTGACCTTAGGAGATGCAAATCCAGATCAAAGGTTTAATGCATACTTGAACTGCATTTCTTTAGATTGGATAGGGATGATAATTTCATAATCCTGCAGCAATTTAATGACAGGTTTCAGCTGCTGATGCTCTATTGTTCATCAGATCAAAGGAAGCTTCCTTTCATATGAAGGTACACAAAAATTCATCTGATTTTCTCTGAAAAACACAGATTAAGAAACCAATCTTTAATTGATTTGTAGTGTCACTATTAAATTGTTCCAAATAATCACTCACAAAGGTTTTAATAGCACTGATAATACCCAATGTCATCCTCTGCAGCACATGAACATGCCAAGAAACAAAAGAAACTTGGGAAAGTTTTAATAGAATTTCCACTATTAAATTCTGCTGATCTTTTTTCTGAGTCACTTTCTCTCGTTTCAGGTGGGACCTATCCAATGAATTTAGAGGACCTGAATGCTACATGGACTAGTGAAAAGAATCACAACATGCTGTATGTCCCAACATATGAAGGTAAACAATATTCTGCTCTTTTGTAACAGCATAAAAATCCAAAAGCCAATGGGAAAGCATGTTAGCATGTGTGAATGGAACATACCCAATCATGTTTTGATTTGCACTTCATATGAAGTACAGGTTCATGGTTTCAGGCGTCTTCTCACAAACAAAAGCTCTGAGAGTAACCCTGCTGGAAAGAGTGTGCAGCACAACAATCCCATGAAATGGGACACTGGGAAAGCCAGAAGCTGTGGCTGCTCAGGCTTTGCCATAAGCTATCACCAGCCCTGTGGCAGTGGCACAGCTAGACATGGCCTGGTGCTGCAGACACTCAGCTCCTCGGGCCCATGTATCACTCGGCCACCGCAGCACCCAGGAAGGCAAACGCTCACAGCTGTGATGGAGGAGCCAGAACACAGCCAGGGGTTCAGGCCTGGAGCTCTGCAACAGGCAGAAGAGCAACTTGAAAGTTATCAGCACTAAAGTCTTCAAATGCCCCTGCCATCCCTGTCGGACAAAAATCTTTGGAACATTGTTTACAATGATGTTACCTTTTTCACAGGTAGGAAGGGAACTATTTTATTGCACTGTATGTCCCCATTATCCAGCACAATTATATTGCTAGGTATCTTATGTCAGTATAACTATTCTAATATTCTGCAAAACAGCTCATTAGCTGAAGTAAGGTGCATAAATAAAGATTTTAAGTACAGGCCAGACACATGGAATAACACAGAATAATAGAGATAGGTGAGCAAGCACCTCGATTTCAGCACTGGGGCTTACCCTGAAGATAGACATCCACAGCTGCAATAAAGGAGCAGGCATTTTTGACATGGCCCCAACAGATGCTGACATATCTTGAAGCACCAGGACTTTATTTCTCTTATGGGAATGCTAAAATCAGTGGTTTATTTTTACTGAGGGATAATTAACATCTATCAGTGATTCAGGGGTTCAATAAATATATACATAAACATATATATATATCCATATCCACATATATATATATGGATATTTGTATCTCTCCATATATATGTGCATATGCAAAAGTACATATCTACATATGCATATTCAAACAAAAAGCAAGTTGATACATATGCAAATATCACTCCCAGGCATTAACTTCTGCGAGTTCATTACTTGCAGTAAAATGACAAACACCTTATGTTTTCCCATTTTGTCTTAGTAGGAATGATGGGGATTAGTTATCCAGGGACAGAACAGCAAAACCAACAATAACAAATCTCGGAACTCTTGACTGTCAAGACAAGGTCTGTCCTACCCAAGACAGATGGGCAGCAGCAGAAGGGCATACGGTCACTGATGATTCACTTGACTCCCTGAACAGCCTGCATCTCCTAAGAACTTCTCTTCAGAAATCAGCTAGCAAGACAGTTACTCCCTTTTCCTTGTACCAAATTCAATTACACTGAAGTACAATATTAAATTTAGACTAAATAAGCTTGTTTACTGATGAAAATCAAATTGATTTCCCCTTCCCCCCACTAATGAGATAGAAATAACTTGTTTTGAATAGGTTCCTCATCACTGTGGCTCTTATGACCACAAAAGGAGGATACTCACATGCTTTAGAGCCAGCCCCTTCAGAATAGTGATAAATATCTTACAGTAAAGTAGCACACCTGAGTGGAAGGACAGCCACAGCTTTGAACTGAAGAATTAAAAGATTTCACCCCAAAATGCTTCACAGATGGAGGTCTACAGCTCACATTAGACAAGAAAGAAGTTTTGTATCCCTGTTCTCTTGAAATAAGACAAATTACATTAAATTAATTGCCTGTACAATATTTGTATCTCAGTCACTGCTTCTGATCAGTCACCAACAACTTTGAGTCATTCCTTAAAAGATCAGGTCACACTTTGCTCATCTACATGAGACACATTGAAATCTGATGTTTTCAGAAATGACAGGCAGCAGTGAGTTAGGTCTCTGAATTGAGTTCGTCTGCCCATCCAACAGGTGCCAACTAAACAACATACCAACCCCCGAGAGAGAAGGTTATGGAAACAATCTCTTGGCTACTGAGGAATTCAGAAGCTCTTCTGAGCTTTGGCTGCTGTCTGCAAGCCATTTTCACTGACAGTCACAGGTAAGAAACACTATCACCGCCTCTACATTTACCCTCATCTCGCCAAGGAAGAAATTTACCAACTTAATGGACTTGCAAAATGTTAACTATCTTCTAAACTATTGAGTTAGCTTCTAAACTATTAAACTATCTTCTTAACTATTAAGCCTTCTTCTAAAAACTTACTAAAAAATTAAGCTGCTAAAAAACACTGACATACAATAACATGACCATGGTTTTCTGGATACAGTAGATTTCAACTAGAAATAGATTCCATAGAGTCGTGGGTTTCTGTGTTCATTACTCTTCTTAGTAAGCTTCCACAGCATAAGGAAAACAAAGATTGCAGCATTTCCTTCTGGACAGACTTCCTGAGGGGGCCAACACTTGAGGCTGCAGGTGGGAAAGCTGTTGCCCTTAGAGTACTTGCTGGGTTACCAGCTCAGTGGCAATTCTCTTATCTCCAAGTTGCTCTCAGATTGATAAACACAAAAGTGATACTGATTTTATACAATTAAGAACTTCCTTAAATGCTATTTTTCCACAATTCCCAATTTCTGAACATTCCTAAGTAATTTGTACTAATAAACTGCATGCAAGCTAGATTTTATTTCAATATTCTTTTTCATTTATTATAATCAAATTCAGTTATATGAAACATTCAGCAATCACTGGCACTATGACCAGAGTTAGGAAAAAGAATTTCTAGACTTTAACAATATGGGTGGAAGATTAAGGAGAACAGGTCACCATCAGTGAAATATGTCCATTTGGGGACTTGCATGTTGATATTGCTTTACTCCATAGAAAAACAAAGAGGAAAAGTCTTCATAACCTCCATCAGAACAATACCTCCTTTGAAGTTCTATTACAGCTAATTGTAATCAAAGGTTGGTAACCAGCCTTCTGCACATAACACTGTGTAGTCAAAGCATGTTCTTTAAAGTAGCATTATTTCTGACATGATCTATCTGCCAAGAAGAAATGTAAATATTTGAAAAGCACTAGAGCATACAAGAATGGTGCAACAGTTAGGTACTAAATACCATGCACAAATTCAACCTGCATCCTTGTGGCTAGAGTTCACTCTCAGCTCCCTCCTGAACACATTCCTTAAGTGATCTGAACTTCTGTTCACAGGCTCACAGTTCTCTCCATCACAAGGCAGAAGAATGGAACTGGAGTTTAGACTTACTTGGAATATAGACCTGAAACCGAGATGCATAGACAGTGAGTCCTTAAGGTGAAAACCAGCTAAAGCCTTCAACATTGACCTCCCTGCCCCACAGAATTCAGAGTCATGAGCGAGGCTCTCATGCTCACTCTGCCACAACCCTGCAAAATTGAACTGACAGAAGCCAGCAAAGATGAATATGAGCCATCTGACCTGATAATAAGAAGCTTGAGGAAGAATGAAGTAAGTTTTTTTGTCAAAGGGACTAAATTGAGAAAGTTTCCAGATCTCTCCCATGTACCTAATATAATTGCTAATGACCAAGATGTGCATACACATGATGTGTCCAGTGACTGAGCAAGGATCCAGCTTTTTTCTTCCAGTATCACTGCTCTGGTTACAGCAGTGCTCTGCAGGTGCACACCTTGAAGAGGTGAAATGACACAGTATGATGTTCATGTGGAATTCATAAATCAGGCTTTGCGGATCCAATCTAACAGGTGTGTCCTCAGCATGCTGACAGATGTAGACAATACTGTTGTTAAGCACTTAAAACACTGATATTTCCCATGTAAATACTGCAGGATCACTTCCAACTGTAAAGATTATTCTCTCATTTCTGAAAAGCTAGCTTACCTGCTGCTCTGATCTGATTTTTCAAAATTCAAATATTAAAAAATCGTGCTAATATTATCATTTACAAAGCTTTTTTTTTTTTTGTTGTTGAACTTGCATAAATCACATTCAACAAGTTCTAAATCCCTCCAAATGACCACCATAACTAATACTGTTTTCTCAAAAGGCACTTGTATCACTCAGCCAAATCAGTTTCAGTTTTGATTGTTGTGCTTTTAGAGTGCAGAGAGGTAAACAAAAAAAAAACAAAAAACCAAACAGTTAAGATGGTGAGTATTCTAGAAGTGACATATTCTAAGTTAACTTACTCCACAACTCCAACAGGAAACACAATCTTTCTGAGAAGTGCTATGAGAAATGTTGAGTTACAATGACTTGTTACAAACAAAGGTGGAGTTGACATTCATCATCCATCGGAAACCAGTTTAGCCTTAGGAATGCTAGCACTGTATTTGTCTCCATTACATTACCCAACAACACGTGAACCAAACAAACATGACTACAATAATTCTGACATTCCAACGTTTTATAATGTGATTTAAAGTCATTCCAGGAAACAAAAAATCCAACTCATTTGACCTCCGTAATACGCTTAATCAAAAGGAGAGCTTTAGTCTCATAAAACCAATATTTGCTATAGAAACAATTTAACTACAACTGCACCTATCTTATCAAGCTTCCTAGTAAAAAATCCATAATCCTTTCAGTTGCAAGAGTCAAAGTCCAAGTTTTGGTCATTTTAAAAAGTCTATTCTTTTCAGGTTGTTGCTGTTCCTCCCCAAACTCTCCTGTCCTCCCAAACATGTTCTCCTGAAGAATGTGGCTGAGCAGCACTTATCTTTGTGTACTAAAAGGAATTCATTTCAGTGACCTGTTTTTCTCATCTTGTGAACATAAAAAAATTTCAGTGGAAAAGTGAAGTCAGAGTCACTAGTCAGAGTGAGATATGTACCTGCTGTACCATTATTTCACTAATTCCCCTATACTATCTGCTCAGCTCAACAGATGAAGCTTCATAAATTAATACCAAAAAAGAGAAAGTACAAGTGAGGCAGTTGTTTGAAGGTTCTCCATCATTTAACAGCTCTTCAATGATATTCCCCTTACCTGATCTTCAGCCCTTTAACTGCAAGACTTCTCTGGTTTGGCATTTCTAGACAACTATAGGAATTTCAAACAAAAGTTACTTTGCTCATAGTACCAGCTTCCTGACAAACGTAAAGCTGCTTTAAAACACTGAAAACTATTTAACTATGAGTCCGTATGTAGTGCAGTAGCACAAGTGTAAATTTTTATTGATAGACTGGAGAAATTGAAAGAGATAAAATTACAGTCACCTCGGAATGGTTTGGTGAAAAACACGGGCATGAACTATTTCCTGAAAACAGTGGAGCACTGCTGGGGGAGAAAAGTAAAGGCTACTTTTAAAGTAACCTTTCTCTAAGGCACAAAAGAACATTGACTGTCCTTATCAGGGAGGAGTAGCAAAGCCTGCCTCCCCAGCCCTACAAAGAAGTGCTTGGAATTCGAGACACAGCTTACCAACACAAGTAGAAATTCAGGTCAGAAAGAGCAGGAGACAGTAAGGCTTGTAGAAACATGCCTGTTTGCCTATTCAGAGGCTTTGCATTTCGATTCAATTGAATCTGCCTAACGCATGCTTAAAACAACACGAGGTGATTCAGAAATGTACCCGCACACACAATGCCTCCCTCCTCCCTTCCCACAAGAAGGTCTCAGAAACTTCTCTACAGCGTCCCTATAGGCTAAACCCACTGTCTAGCTTCCACTGAAGATCAATGTTTGCACTCAAGCAACAACTACCTTTTGGGATCCGTGAGTTATTTTAAGCTCATGAAGCATTTATAATCACAAGTTCTATTAAACAAACAAAAAGCAGTTACAACAATTAACCTCTCGGGGGTCTAAGACCTTTCAGATGTTTGGAAGATGCTGCAGGGAGAACTCCAAAACCAAATGAAGGGAAAATTCACATTATTCTTGGCTCCTTCTCATTCGCTTCAATTACTTCCTTTTCTCATTCTTTGGAATGATCCTCAAAATATTTCATGCACTAGACTCTTGGAATTATGTCTGATAATTATATTTTTTTATTTTCTTTAGAACAAAACAAATTACACCACGTATAGAGATCAATAAATACTTTAGTAGTTTCCAGAGAAAGTTATATTTATTCAAACTAAAGCCTTTTCTGAGTATACAACCAGTGTATTTCTCAGGAACGTTTCAGCCAAATGCCTATCATTTGACCTGGGTATTCTGAAGATTTCAAAAGGAGTCATACACAAAGAGTTTAGCTCATTACATTTGCCAAAACAAAAGCTTACTCTAGAGACTCCACTGACTTTCTGTTTTAAAATAAAGAGTATTTTAACAAAGTATGTCGAGAGAGATTGGAAAAATAATTAAGTCACAATGACACTGCTTTTTTTTTTTTGTCAGCCAGTATTACATATAGAAGTTTCTGGTCAATTACAGCAGGTCAGATACTCATCTGAGAAACATCCACTCTTACAAGCAGCTAGCCTACAATTTGACTCAAGATGACTTACAGGTAGAAAAATGGATTCTGACAGCATTTTTAGCAGGAGACAGTAGGATCTATATGGGTTTCTCGATGGGAAAATAATTCTGTCTCGTGAATTGCACAGGATCCCAAAAAATAGCTGATGTAGTGCTGAAGGCTGGAGGAGATGACAATTGCATGACTCAAACACTTTTTCTTTCTTTTCACTAATGTTTAGCTATAGAAGGATGATAATAAGTTTAAACCTTCCCTTAAAGCAGTTTAGAGACATGAAATACTGTAACCACCTTCTTCTCCAGATGGAGATTCCCACATCCCTAGCTAATAATAGTGTTTTCTTCGTCATTTTCCTCCACCCTTAGCCTGGATCTAAGGACACCCCCTGCAAAGCCTGCAGAAAAAAGAAAAGCCTCCACGATGCAACACTGAGAACAGCAGGAACCTAGCACATAATTAAAGTTCTTAAATGCTGTGATAACACAGATGAAAAAAAACTCATAGAAAAGAGATGTCACAGCTCTGGCCCTTTATAACAGTACCTTCAATCACTGAATCATCTGTTCTGCATCTCAGGCTGCACTCAGATGTACTGCTGACTAGATGAAGAAAGTTGACTATCACCAGCATGCAAACTGTTACCCATATTCTGTCATCTTCTTGTTGAACAATCCAGGAAAAAAGTCAGCAAGAGAACCGATGGGCAATTTAAATTCTTGTCAAACTCAGATTTGGTTTGCTGGGTTAATAGATAGTTATGAAGATTATATTGTTCTGTTAACTGCATATCTTGCAGGCAGACAGGGTAAGGAGAGAGCAGAATCAGAAACTCCTATGAGTAACCTCCTTGCAGGTGAGGGTGGGGGTGAGTGAACTGTGTGGCCCTTTTCTACCCTCCAACAAAAACAAAATACAGAACTATGTTTATTGTTCAGGTCATGGGGCATGAAACAGAAACTAAAACCAGAAATGCTACACTACCACAGCATGAACCAACTGCCCATGCAGGGAAGATGATGTTTCTCTTATGGATGCTTGATGGACATGGATTACAGAGTTCTGAAGATGCTGTGTTTACTCAGTTGGCTACTGAAATGGATAATTAGTTTTTATTAGCTGTAATGCAGCCACTAAGCATTTTGAACACTTTGTGCCAAAACATATCAGAATACATACCTGTCATCATGTAACTGAACTGAAACCTAGATCCACACAGTAAAAGGCTGAAGGAACTGAATACACAATAAACCTTCAGACAGGAATGTGCTGCGTCCTTCTGCAACACAGAAAGTGCTGCTGCCCTCAGTGCTGAAGCATAAAGAATATCAATTTTATCTAAATCCTTTTGATGCTTATGAATAAAGAATTAATTCGGTAGGATGTTTATGCTCAGATTTCCTTAACAGAAAGCTGTCACTTTATATGAAAATACAGAAATCCACAGGTCACACGCATAACTAATTTAACAAGATAATGATGTACAAGCTTCAATTATACAGACAACGCAGTGATGCCCTTCAAAAGCGAGTCTGGGAAGAGCTGTACCTATTCCAGAGGATTTCTCAATGCAGAGAGGTGCTGGTGGCCTGAAGCCTGTCCCTAGGCTCTCCTTGTATTTATCCGTCCGCCCTGCCGTGGGTGGCAGGCACCGAGGCACCGCACCTGCCCGGGCTCGGCTCCCCTCGGGACGGTCTCGCTGCACCGCGCCGCTGACCGCCGCCCAACAGGGAAAGTTTGCCCCACTCTACGACCTCTAAGACCCTTTAACTACACCCAAGATTCGCCCCCTCCAAAGGTTTCGGGGCGCTTGGTTCGCCAAAGGCAATGTACGAACTAGTTAAGCTTCGGCAGCCTTGCGGAGGAGAGTTGTCTTTTCCGCCCCCATCGCGCACGCAACCGCGGCAAATTCAGCCCCGCGTCCCAGAGCAGCCCACGGACGGACTCGGGGCCGTGCCGGCGTGCGGGGACAAGGCTGGGAGCCCAGGGCGGGCAGGACGAGCTGCCAGCCCCGCGCAGTGCCCGGCCCCGCAGGCTGAGCCCTGCCCGCGGCGGCCGCGCTCCTCTCCCTGCTCCCGCCGCTCGCCCCCACTCACCGCCACCGAGCCCGAGGAGGAGGCGACGAAGACGCGGATCACCATCTTCGCCTCATGAGCCGCGGCGACAGGAGCGGTCGGGACGGGGCAGCGAGGCTGCGAGGAGCGGCTCCCCCGCACGGGACGGGGCCGGGGCTGGGGCCGCNGGCGTGGGCGGCGCGCAGGGACCGACGGGCGCTGTAGTCCTGCCCGGGCGGGGACGGGAGGGAGGCTCCAGGAGCGAGCCGGGAAGGAGCCTGCCCGCCCCCAGCTACCGGGAAAACGGAGGCGTGCGGCTGCCTGCCTGCCTGCCCGCCGCAGCTGCCGTGCCCCCGCGCCCGGGGCTGCCCGCTGCCACCGTGCGCTGGGAGAGGCTGAGAGGGGCTTGTGCCGCCCTCCAGGTGCGCTGCCCGCAGGTCGAGGAGAACAGTGCCTGAAACTGCTGCCCCCCGCCACGGGGGCTNACGGGGGCTGCTCCTCGCTGCAGCTCAGGCTGCCCCTGGTCCTCCCACCCCATGCCAGATCTGATCCGCTGGGTCCGGGACTGCCCCCTGGTCGCCGCTTACTGCGGCAAAGGGCTGGAAAAGGAGCTGTCCTGGATAGGCATTCCTGTCACGGCAAGCCGCAGGGACAACGCAGGAGAGGCAGGGTGAGAGAGCTGTCCCACGCCATATATCCCGAAGGAGTTAAACAGCGCTGCCCATTTTCACTCCCTGGTGTGGATGTACAGTTCCCAATCTTGTCAGATGTGGAACAGATGTTATTAATCATCAGGATAAGCAGATAACCCCAAATAACCCTTCATCAGTTCAGCTCATCCGCGAGTGACCGACGGGAACTCTGTTCTCATCAGCTTTTGGGTCTGTGAGGTTGCTGCCTGCCTTTAAATAAAGTCAAGAACCGCGCAGCTGACAATCTTATACATGTTACTACAGTCGTAACCCTCATCCTCTTACTCCCCTGTGTGCAGCCAGGCGGTTGCTCATTCCTTCTGACTAAATTTCCCCTTCACACCGTTTCACCCCAGGGATGAAGTGTGCTGTGTCATCCTCCTTCACACCTTTGCATTGCCACTGCCCTCAGTGAATTTCCACTGTTCAGACTGAGCACAGACCTCGACTTGCTGCAAAAAATATCCTTAAAGCTTTTTGTACA
Organism: Polioptila caerulea; assembly: GCA_013397295.1. Classification (NCBI taxonomy): domain Eukaryota; kingdom Metazoa; phylum Chordata; class Aves; order Passeriformes; family Certhiidae; genus Polioptila; species Polioptila caerulea. The sequence continues at coordinate 534,851 of VYXF01006675.1, read as the reverse complement.
TTTTAATACTGATTATTTATTTTGAAATCTTGACTTTCTTGAGGACGGTACCTAGCAAGAATCATAAAACTCTCAGTGCTCTCTTAGAGCTTGATTTGTCTTGTGGGAGTCATTGGAAAGCTTTCTACTGATTTTACTGTCCTCTGGACTGGAGTTTAATATCAGGAATATAAAGTCCTAAAATGGGAATTCAAGTACCAATCTTGCAGAGATGTATGCATTACTTTGCTTTCATGAGAGTGCTTGTTGAAAGAAAAAAAAAGAGTAAACTTTATTGGAGTGCACTTAGGTACAAAGGTTAAGATTTTCTGGCTTCGGTGCTCCTGTCTTCACTTAAGCATAACTTTTACTATGGGAACCATAAACTGGTGAACAACAAGTGTCTATTGTTTAATTGCTGCTGAATGGCCAGAGAAACGAGCAAAGGAGACAAACTTCGTTTCATGTTGTTTTGTAACACCAAACAACTTGTTACGATTCTGTGATAGGTGAGTAATTATAGGAATTTGCTGGAAAATTCCCATTACCTTACTCAGTGAATTTCCTTCACACTGCAGGATTATTTCTGACAACAAATTTGCCTGTATTTCTCAAAGTGTCCTTTAAAAGATGGAGGTACTTACTTCCTACTTATTCCTCTATTTATTCACTACTAGAAAATATTTGGTTTAATATTCTGTTTTGGCCATACTCTTATTTTGTGAAACAAAATCAGGGCAACTCCCTGCAGCTGGTTGTACATGATTCACTCAAAGCACTAATACATAGCTTTAAACTATAAATTAATAACTCCTGCTTGCTAATACATTTTATAAGTACTGCAAAGCAGAAAAAAAAGATAGCAAGACTGATTCTGAAGGGTTCTGGACACCTTTCTCTCTCACTAAACAGAAGAGAATGGTACTACATCCCAGAGACAGCCTTGACACATAAAGAATAGCCCAGAAAAAGCACGTGGATGTGGCATTATATGGAAAAAGCATGAGCTGTAAATAAAAAAATTAAGAATTCTAATGGGACAGTAAAACCTCTAAATAAGGTATTTTTTAGATTGTTTCCTCTTCCTGTAAGAATCCTCTATTTGTTAGCTCCAAAACCACAGATACAATCTCTTTTCCCATATGGAAAATGAACAACTTTCATTTCAGTACATTTGAAAGTGTTTATAAGCTAAAAAAAAATAAATTCTCAAAAGCTATGGGGGAAAAATGACAGACAAGACACTGCACTTTTATTTTTTTTTACGAGTCTCCCTTTTTTCCTGCAGCCCTTGGGTTGGTAAGTTCCCACAGTTTGAACTTCAAAACAGTCTGAGCAGCTAAACTCATAGCCAGAGTTAATAAACTCAAATTGAATTAAAGTATCAGAGCTCATGTAGATCTCCCCTCTATCATACTTGGCACACCTTTATTCCACACATATTTAGGGAAACAATCAAAGAGTAGGGGGCTTCCTGCCCACATTCAACTTGATAAGGAATGCTAATTAAAGCATCCTTTCAAATACTCTTTGGAACTGATTTTGAAAAATCTCAGCCTGTATTTCAATGAATTTTCTTGTAATTCTCAAATTTTTAATTATATTCATAATATTTTAGGCTAAAAATTTTGCACCTAGGACTTGTCAGTATCAACTCTGATTCAACATGGGAATTAAAAATCCAGACAGCTTTCTCATGTCTCTCTTTTGCCAGTCTTTCCATACATATAATGAAGCTAGTTCGTTGTGGAAGTAATCCAGAAAGTTAGGAAAAATAAACATTACTCTGAGAAGTTCAAGATTTTAAAGCTTGTAGAGCAACATCTTACTTTATGTGGCTCCTAAGGAGTGAATTGTTCCTCTGTGGAGTGTAAAACCTGTGAGACATCACCCTGTGATGTTTTGCATTTCCAAGTGGTGTACAGGTTAAGACTGGACATCAGCCTTTGTCCTGCAGCTGCTGCTGGTAAATGTCCTGAGGCCACACCTTTAACTCCGTTTCCATTGTACAGCTCTGGCTGCTTGAAGACAAAATGGTACAAACTTTTATTTAAGTAGAAGAAATGTAATGAATTAAAAACATTGCTAAAATGATTTATGAGCAGTTTCCCATGTTTACAAGAGGTACAGAAAGACTGGAGCAGACAATGTGAATTTATGGGGGGCAGGGCTCTTTTCTAAAGATTTTGTGGTAAGAATGATTAATTGTTATGCCAGATCTTCATGGAAGATTAAACAGAACTTTACTGCTGCTAGGGTAACAAAGTACACACAAATCAGAGGCTCATAAGTATGTGGAAACAGAAGTGTAAAAGTACAACTTTGAACAAAGAACATTCTAGTTATGATAAAAGATGATTGTATAGTAAAATGCGACAGGCATAGGATAAAAATACGGTAGAAACAGAATATTATGTTCAGAACAGAAAAAAATGTTAAAATGGCTTTATTTCCACCTGAAAGAAAGAGTCTGAGATATTTTAGAAGTTTTCTGGTCTGTGGGTTGTTGGTACCAATCAATTATTTCTCTGGGTTCCATGACTTTGCTAAGAAACATTGAAGTCTCATAGACTCTTCAACAGTCCATATACTTTAAATTTCTAAAGATGTCTTTATAATTTTTTTTTAAATTCCAAGTATCAAAACATGTTGAAAATATTTTTGTCACTGTTTTTTTTGTACTACTGCATTTTTATCTTAATTTTCCTAATAAGGAACTGTTACACCTATTCCCATATATTTGCCTGAGAGCCCCTTAATTTCAAAATTATAATAATTCTGAGAGAGAAGGTTTGCATTTTCAATTTCAAGGGAGGCTCCTGCCTACCTTAGCAGACACCTATCCTTCAAACCAAGATAATCACTCTATCCTTTGCAAAAATTTTTTGGATGTTTTGTTACTCATTGATGCTTCTCAATAACAAACTCAGTTTCATCCAACTCTGTTCTTTCCAGAGATTCTTTCTCTGGCCAGAGATTTACATTCAGAGCATTTCTCAGTTTTCCCCACAGTCAGATTTTAGAGATAACATCCCAAGATAGCGCTCTTTCTCTTTTGACTTGAACTACTCTGAAGCTACAACAAAGCCCATGTGTTAAAGCAGGCTCTTGGGAAGAGACAGAGCTGGAACAATTTTGAGAAAACTTTTGATTCTTGCATTTACAAATCTGTGCCATGTTGAGAAGAGCAAAAGGCACAGCTGTTTTTCATTTCAGAATTATTTCTGTACCATCTTTTTATAACTGACAGAAGAAAATAAACCCAAACAAACAAAATTTTTAAAAAATTCCAGAGATCTTAAGTAAACCTTCCTTCATGCCATTTAAATCTAAATGTACATAGATAACTACAAAGCTGTATGAGTCCATTATTTTCAGCGGCTGGTCTTTAGTTGAAGTCACAATCTGTTGCTCTTTAGTTAAAACATGACTAGTTTTAGTATCTGTGGCTGTTTTGATTCCCTCCATGAATTCCTAATACTAAGGACCTTTGAAAAGAAAAACATTTTCCTGTGAAATTCCACATCTGATATAGGTCAGTCATCTGACCTGCTCAGTCAACTGAACCTGGAGATTAAAACATCTTTCATGTTCTGTATAAATCAGTCATAATTCCTTAAACTTCCAGCTACATTGTATAAGAAGTTCTAGAGTTCATTTTCTATTTGTGTCTTTAACAATCCACTGTTAGTGAAGGTGGTGGCTCTGACTGAGGAGCAGGAATTCAGGCAGGTTTCAGTCCATGTCAAGCCTTCTACTCTGTCTACACTTTCAGCACAAGATACTGCAAGCAAATCAGGCCCAACAATGTGAAGTCCAGTAGGTTTACATCCATATTTCTGCTGATTTGAACAACCTTTGGTAATTTGTAATACATTACTGCAGAGGGATGAGGGATGAAAGCCCCTACAAATCTCATTTCTCCATCTGCAGTTCCAACAAAACCTAAATTAGCAAGCACTCAAGATGTGAAGTGCACTCAAAGAGCAGCCATGGAGCCTTAGATTCCTGCCAGCCCTTTCCGGGAGGGACCTTCTGCCAAGCCCTTGGAAAAACAATCTACCACCACATTCATTTTGGCTTTTTTTCAGCTGTTTTCCCATATCTGTTCAGTTCCACTCTGACAAGGCACTTTAGAAGACTAATTTCTTGCAGGATGCAGAAGTGGGTCGGCAATAATATTTACATATGCAAGGACAAAAAGAGAGTAATCTTGTGGAGAATAAGGAGCAGTTGAGTACATGAATTTTGGCAACTTTCCTAAAGTGTATGCACTAAATGAACTAAGAATAGTTATTATTTTTTATAGTATTTAGGAGTTTCTTAGATGCTTCACAGAACAGAGAGGTGGGGAAGTATCTCAAATGTGGAAAGCTGATGTAAATTTGAAGATAAGGATTATATGTACTGTTCATTTCAAGCATGGGTTCAAGCCCACAGATGGAAGCCACTGTCCCACTGAGGGGACACAAGACTGTACTTGGTCACAAGTTTTAGACGATCTTTGGGAACCATCAGAAAAAAATCTTTGGCCCACCTTTAATCCTCATCTCAGAGGCCAAAGGTGCCCCACATGCAGCACGGGTGGCCTAGTGTTGGTCTGCTGGCCCCTACCCTGTCTCAGGTGTAGCCCATCTCTCTGCAGAAGATGGAACAGAGCTGACAGAGCCCTTCCTCACAGACAGGAGGCACAAGCAGTGTGAATTAATTCCACAAAAGCAGTGCAGACAACTCCAGAGAACCTGCTGGCATTCTTCTGGACCAGGGGAGTCATGCCCTGACACTGGGCATTGTTGGCTTCTTGGGCAGGGGCCAAGGAGAATGAAAGAGTGGAGAAATCACATGGGTCCTGTTATCCAAACTGGAGAGGGGATAACTCAATCTGAAGAGGGGATTAGCAAGTGGGAGCTGAAGCAGGTAGAGGGAGAAGGCAGAAAAGGAAAGAGTGGCAGCAGTAGTTAGGCCTGTGCTGCAGACAGGCTGTTTTTGTCTACATGGGGAGTGATTGCAATGTCATAGGCTGTTTGAACCAAGATGCCTGGACAGAAGCTGAAGAGATGTGGATTCAGAGCAGGAGCACACAGAAAGGAAACAAGGTGCCTGGCCTAGCACCATCAGGTTAGCATAGATACAACCTGTGCAACCAATACACTGAACAAGGAACATGTAGGAGGTAATGTAAGCCAAACAAAAATACAGCTAAATAAATGAGAAACCATACAGTGTGTCAGGTGATGGGTAGAGAAATCATTAATGTCCTTCCATGCATCACCTTACAAGTCTCTACCCAAACTGTTTTGAACTAAACACAGACCTGCCTGTCAAAGCAGATACACATTTTGCATTCTTTGGTAGTGTAACACTGCAAAATTTGCTAATATTTGTTTATTCCTCTTAGATTTATAGAATAAAGTTTGTTACTTTTTGCATTTCCATGTCCTGTGTTCTGCACAATATTTTCCCTGATCAGATCTTTGGCGCAGCTGCTACTCTGTCTCACAGCTACCTGAGATTTATTTTCCCCTGCTATAATAGTACAGTGGAGGTAGCAGTTGGAAAGTATATTTTCCATAGAGAGCTAATTAACCTGCAACTGTTGTTCAGTTGTAAAATGTGAAGTGGTGAAAATGCAAAGTAGAATTTTTAGCACTTCCTAAAAGCCAGCTACAAAACTCAGGACTGTTACCCTGGCCACATTAGATCTTACCATCTCCTCTTTGCAGAAAAATAATGATATTCTTTGCATCCATGTTTTTCCACTGGGAGATTGGCTGGTTGACACAATAAGTATGTATAGTTTTGTCAGTGAAGGCTCAGCTTAGGCTAGCTTCCAGACTAGTCAGAGCATGAATTGGATGGTAAGAACAAAAAGCTAATACAGCCCCATTTTTGGGGGGTTTTTAATTAACTAGAAAAGGATGATGAAAGACACACAACTGGTCTTCATAGGAAATCTGTAAAACAAGCATGGCTTGATAAAAATGAGAAGCTATGAGAGGTTAGCAAAATTAATCTTGCTGCAAGAAATATTATTTTGTCAATTCATCAAACCCATCTTCTCAAGAGATGTACTTTCTATTTCACTCAGCAACAGACATCATGCAGTCAGCAGGGTCAAGTCTACTGCTCTGCTAATGGCATGGCAAGGGTAAGCGTGTCAAAGCTGCCATTGATTTTTTCTAAATGCAGCTAGACTGAACTAAAATTACTTTCAGAATAGCAGATATAAAATAATTAATGAAGGTATGGACAAACAACTATGCTGCTAAACCTATTTTGACAGGATACCTGTTTCAGTCATACCCTATTTTAGTCATAGTCAGCATAGGCTGCTCTTAAATAACTCCTGAAAAAGAAGCTACAGTATTTTTAAAACCTTACTTGTCTAAATTTCCTCATTTGTATACAGGAAGAAGCCACTGTGAGGGGTTCCTCCTCACACCATCAGCGGTTCAAAGACTAGCAAGGGTTCAGCAAAGACCTCATGGAAGACTAGACAGAAGGGGAAAACCTTGTTTCATATACCCACAGAGCCAGTTCAGATCTTTCACTTCAAATTCCCATTGAATCACTAAAGCCTGCAGCTGCAATCCTCATTCCCATTGAGTAGACCCCACTCAGATAAGTAGCATTTAGTGAAATAAATGGGACTATCTGTGTGAAAGACAGATAGTCCACAAAACGGGTTGGGAGACATTGAGTTCAGGATGGGAGACAACTGTGAATCATCATGAAAGCAAGAGCAGACTTCTCTTTAGAATATGACTGGCAAGGGCCTTACAAACCTTCTATTGCATGACCCACTGGTGAGATATGGGCCTAGAGAAATTTGGCTTGGTTCTGAGTTTAGCAGCCAACTGTTGTGGTGTTGATAATTTGTATTTATATTGATAATTTATATTTTCAATTGTTAATTGTTTCTCCCCATGTTCCCCCACGTTTTCCCTTAGTTGGTGTATCCCTAAATTGTACCTTCCCTTTGTGACAGAATGTTCTCTGTCAATCCCCAGAATACCAACCCCACTTATTACCCTATTTGGTATTTCCCCACCTTTTATTCCAGTACCTTCCCTGCCTATCATTGTCACCTTGTCCCTTATTCCAGCACCTTCCCTGTCAATTAATCCCTGGCCCAATGATACATGTGTCCAACCCCTTGGGTGTGTTGGGGTGTCACCCAAACCTCGATGCTCCATTGGGGTATGTGATCCCCCCTCTCCTCCCACCCACCCCAGTTGGTTTTGGTGCATTATTGGCATTCCCTCACTCCACCCCAGTGAATCCTTCACTGGTTTCTTATTGCCATCTAAAACCCCTGCACAGCTGTGCTTTGGGGTCTTCTGTCTCTGTCCCCTCTCAGAATAAAGCCCACTCTGAGAACTGCACACAGGAGGCTCCTCTCTCACCCTTGCTCCTCTCCTTGGCACCGCACAGCCCTGGGACAGCGCCTGCACTGCGTTACAGCTGCACCCTGGGCTGTGCTGCTTCCTGGGGGCAGCTCCTCCTGACCGCTGGGTCTGGAGCCAGCCAGGGCTGACAAAATCGGACTCAGCGTGTCAGCCAATCTAACTGCAGCAGGAAGAAAATCAGAGAATCATATGCATCTTGCATATCTTCTTCAAAGCAGCTTCTGAGAGACAGTCTCTCTCACAATATTTCTTTCAGGATCTTTCAATTTTGTCACTTTCTGTGATGCAGCCAGTAATATTGACAAGCGGTAAATAAATGTTAAACATGGTTTTCATACCTACAGACATCTCCATCTTACTCAGATTCAGCTTTATCTGTGGTATCCTTACGCTCTCACCACGTTGCTGCCATTTCCAAGGCTGGACTGCATCACCTCTTAGTCTGGAATTGCATGTGGTTCAACACAGATGTTGAATGAGAAAGACTTTTATGGGACTAGGATATAAGGAAGATCATGGCTGAAGATACAGTTTCTCTTACAGGCTGGAATTCATGTATCAAGAATAAACCCTTTAAGTATTCAGAGCAAATTTCTCATGAGACTGATCAAAAACAGTGCTGTGAGCTTCCCCAGGAACTAAGGGCTATTTATATTTCTTGGTACAAGTTACACTAACAAATAAAACCAAGTAAACTGGGCTATAATATTTCTCCTATGTCTGGAACTTGCTGAATTCCAACAGAGATAGGAACTTTTGTCAGTGAAGCAAATATTTTTTTTTGTCTGTCATGTGGAAATTCATGTCTTGCTTTAATATGGGAAATGAAAGACTGAAAGACTGTTTCCAAATGGGTTTAGTGCCATAGAGCTGGTTCTTGCACAGAAGCATCTCTCTTATCTACAGAATATTAGTATGGACTTACTAAATTCAAGTTGCATCTGCCTACATAATGTATTTTGTGATATACTTCAGGAATTCAGGAAACAACAACAAAAAAAGCAACCCTGCGTACAGTCTTTATCTCAGCTCCCCACTCTCTGCTTCCTCCTGTGACCTTGGAGTTTTTGCAGTATTGATTTGTAGCATTTCCTAAAATATTAGCTCTTTTCTAAAGGTTTTGCTGTCCTTTTGCTATTTCTTTAGAAAGAAAAAAAAAATTTGTTTTAGTAATAATGAATGATTCATAGCTCCTGCAGATCATTCAGGGACACCATTCATAGTTAATGATTAAAATGCAGAAATAAAACATGAAATGTTTGAAAGTCAACAGTGATGCCTCTGAAGGTAGATTTTTGACAGAAATTGCTGACAGCATCAGAAAATCTCCCTCTATAAATATATATCCAAACATAGTAATTTTGCTCTTTATTTTTTTTCTCCTTTTGCCTTCTCTTCCTTGCAGATACCTTTTGTATGTGCAGTTTTAGGTCAATATTCTAGCAAGATGGCAGTTTGTCTATAATTTAATTTAGTATTTTTCTCTCTTCATTTAAATTTTTACTTATTTTTAGCCTGCAGTGATTATTTGCATGGAAATAAATTGTCTTCAAAGTCTATATTTAGCCTGATATATCGGATTAGAAATGTAAGCCAATCATCCAATGAGGTTAATTTTAAATCCTGTGGAAATTGTACCACTCTATTCAGTTTTCTAAGCACTGGCACCCATCTTGTTTGAGGTCATATGAATCTGTAACTCCTATGTCAAATGTAATTTCCCACTAAAAGGAGTACATGCAATACCCTTAAAATAGTCATTTTAGAATTTATAAGGAGAAGAAGCCTGAGCAGCAGCCTATTTTTTAAGCTGATGAACTGAGGGCTGTGATTGTATTTTAAAATATACAAAGAATGAACAGAAATGTCAAGCTAAAAAATCAGAAACTTGTGCTCATTCTACTTTTCCTACAACAAAAGTATTCACCAATTCTTAGTTCAGGGTCACCCACCAATATTGGTAGACCTGCATTTTAGCCAGTGCTGTATTTATTACATTTAATCAACATTAGTATCAGTTAATACTATTTTTAATTTCTACATCTGCTGTGACTGTGGCTTTCCAGCTCAGTTTGTCCCCATTCTTCCCCTCCAAAAAAGCTAAAAATGTTGGGTTTTGGTTTGTTTGGTTTTTTTTTTAAATAATACTGCAGTTTTCTTAGCAGTGACTGTCTAGGGATGACTATCACATTCATCATCTCCATCAAATCTATTTTTATCTATTGGTTAAAATCCAGCTTGTGATCACTGAGCTGCAGATGGAGCTCCCTGAACAGTCAAGGAGTCCATGCATCCGTGCCAGGAGCACTTGGAGTCACTGTGGAGAAGGGGCTGAGAGGATCTGTCATTACAGAGCCTTCATCCCATCAACCACAAAGAGGTGGCAAAAAAGGCAAAGACTGCTACCTTACCTATGTATTAGTGTCAGGACTTTCAGCAGGCTTCGGGGTTTTTTTCAAGGTGATGTGAATTTTACAAGTAATGAAAGATAACCTAGGGAATAGATGTGATGTCAAACTTCCAATGAACTATTAACAAAATATTAAATAGAATTGTTCTTAAAGTATGGAAAATGCAGGGTAGGAGTTCTTTTTAAAACATATATTTTCAGCAGAGCTTGTTCAACAAGACCAAGGCAGTTCTAACCTATAAACTTCTGGATGATCTGTGACAGGGATATTTTTGTTTTCTAGGGCATGGGCTCGCTTGAATATTTCATTCCTCAAAGTGCATGAACAGGAACTGAAGAAAGGGTTTTAGAAAAGAAGGAAGACAGAATATTCTCCTTCAAGGCCATAAGCCATGGAGGAGGGTCCCATCCCTGTGCAGAGCTGCACTGGTTTCAGAAGGGCTCCACTCCAGGTGGACATCAGGGTGTCTCCTCGTGGAGCACTGCAGAATTAGGCTAAACCGAACATATTTAATATGATCTCAGAGAGCTAAGCTGCTTATCACTGTGTGACAGATAATACATTATACAGCTGAGTGGCTAATAGATTAAACAGAGAAAGGCTGATGGCAGGGCATTTTCACTCCCTTTGGCTTACATTCGACCCCTAGGAGCGACACTGAGAACTTGGAAGGTACAAGAAAGATTCTCGGCTTCCTCAGTTTCTCCAGAAAACCTGCTTTAAAATATGCATAAAATAAATACTGTCTTCTGTATGTGAAAAACTGAGCAATCCCTAAAGTCATCATGTTTCATAAGTCTTGATATGAATGGATCTTAAACAGGAATAAAGAATTAGTAGTTAGCTAAATGTATTATCACAGGAAATCAGTCAAATGTTAAGAACTCTTTAGTTCGGTTCTGAAATTTCAGTTTCAAAAAGAGGTTTCAATCTACTAAAGTACAAAGGAAATATCTCTGCTAATGAAAAGATATCTGTATTTAATTGTACTGTTGTGTACAAGCCACTGATGATCCCTGTCCAGAACACAGCCTGAGAAGGATCAGGATTTCACATTTTTAACTATTGTCATAAATCAGATGAACAGAATGAATGAGGCTAACAGGACTCGCATAAAGAGGTGTTTTTATTTTCTGAATTTATATTTAAGGAAACTGTTTTTATTTACTCAAACTATTTCAGAACTGTAACTCTGTGTTTTTCCCTGTGAAAATGTGACCACGGCCAGTGCCATGGTGTTCATGGTTCAGCTTGCACTCTCCGCAATGGTCCCTGCGTAGGCTTTGGGAGGCAGCACAGGCCAGGCTACACTCCTGGCTTGGAAGCAGCAAAGCAATTTCAGAATCACTGCATTACAGACTAACAAAGTTTGAAGGGAATTCTGTAGACCATCAATCAGACAAGCTGCTCAAAGTGGAGGCAACTAAGCTGGATTGCCTGCATCTGCATCTAGTTAAGGTCTTAATATCTCTAAAGCTCTAAAACTCCAAAACCTTTCTGGGCATCCTTCTTTAGTGTTTGACCACCCTCATTGTGAACAATTTTTTCCTTCCATTTGGCCAGAATTCCCCATGTTGCAATGTGCATTCAGCTGCCTCTCATCCTTCCACTGGGAACCTTGGGAAGAGTGTGGATAAATCTTCCTCACATTCTCCCAGCAGGTAACAGCAGACAGAACTAAGTTCTCCCTGAAGCATCCCTTCTGCAGGCTGAGCAAACCCAGCAGCCTCAGCCTGCCCTTGAATACCCTGTGTTCCAGCTCCTCACTGGATTGGTGGTCCTTTATGGGATTCAATCCAGGTTTTAATGTTTTTCTTGTACTGGAGATCCCAAGGCACACTGCTGAGTCACGTTCATCACTAGGATCCCAGGGCATATTTCTGGAGAACTGCGTCCTGGTCCATACGTGCTTCATGGGTTACTCTGTCCCCGGGGGTGACAGTGGGGACTGCAGAGTCCCACTGGCTGAGGGGGCAGAGCCAGCAGGGCCGGGCCGGGGCAGCGCTGGGGACAGCCCAGACCCCGCGGCCATCAGGCTGCTCCACAGCCACGGAGCTGCCTGTGCTGAGCTGAGCTCCATCCGCAGGGCAGTGCCCTTGGCACAAGGCACGCAGCTGGAAGCAGCTGCCGAGGGCAAGGGTCGGCCCCGGCTGCAGCCCCTCCACGGCACTGCGGAGAGCTCCCCCGGTCCCCAGAGGCCACTCTGGTCTGCACAGGCACAGAACGAGCCCCCAACCCAAGAGCCAAACCTCAGGAGCGGGAATATATGCCCAAAGCCCCAACAAACTCCATCCCTTGCCCAGCTCAATAATAAAGACATTATCAACAATAATACTGGCTCCAGCTTCCATCCTTGAGGCATGCCTCTAGTTACTAACAAGCCCTTGAGAAAAAAGGCAATTGGATGAAAGGAAGAAGGACCAATTTAAAGGCGGGACAACGCTGTTTCCAACCCCTCCATCGCCGTCCAGGGCCGGTTTTATCCGCTGCCTCCGCCGGTGCTGAAGCCCCATCTAGAGCATCGCCGCGCTACTGCGCCCGCCGCCGCGCCGGGACCGGGCACCCGCAGCGCCGGGGCGGGCAGCCAGGGCGGGCGACAAAAACCTTCCTTTGAGTCGCCTTTGAGTGGGGAAGGGTTAAGAAACTGAAGACAAAATGGCCTGCTCGGCAGTCCTGTGCTTTTGCTGTCAGGGCCCTTGGCAATGGCAACGCGGTAATTTGAATTTCAGACCTTGAATAGAAAAAGTTAATGTTGAAGCAGCCTTTTCAGGCAATAAATATAATCGCTTAGGTAAATACAGGCAGCTTTAGCTAGCAAGTGTCATCAAGCAAACGAATAGAAATGCTGATATGGGATACTAATGAAGGAATTAACGGATTACGGGTTTATTAACGTCAGTCGACACAATTTCCCAGGAACCCAGACTGTCAAACAAATTTGATACTGTTTTAATGAGATTAAGCATTAGAGTGATAACGAAGATTGTGCCTGAAATAGTGTCTTTGCCAAATATTTGACATAATCTTGCATCAAGAAACAACTATAAACAAAATCAATGTAGCATATTACATGTTAATTTTTAAAACTGCTTCACAACTAGGTCATAAAAATACACTATAGCTGAAATGTTTTCATTTCAAGGGATTGCCTGTTTTTCAAATTTATGGAAGACTCTTCTGGGTATGAATTTTTTCAATACATTTATCAATGCCCTTGATGAGAACTGCATCACTGTACATAAAACTTGCAATATGACACAAATTGCTGCTAATGTGGAAAACAATAAAGGTAACAGTCCTGTTATACAGACTGACTGATCAATTATTGAGATGAAAAAATTATGCAGTTTTTTTAAATTCAGATGTAATCACAAAGGCAAGTTCATGCACCTGAAAACCAAAACCACAACCAAATATCTAGATCTGTGACTGAGTCCTAAAATGCCATACAGAACGCCAAAAGAAGCTCGCAGGAAGTAAAGGGGTAAATCAACAGCAGTTGACTGTTGATGCTGCACTAAAAGTCCTAATCAAAACATACATACATGAGATATGCATACATGAGAATTTAAATGACACAGTGCCTTAGTAGGACCAGTGTCATCAGCTCCAGAATTCCTTGTCCATTATATGTATTCCAGTATTGCAGAACCACAGAATGTCGGAGGTCCCAGGGACCTCTCCATATTTTCTGAGCCAAAATCCTGCTCAAGCAGGGTCAGCTAGAGTAGATTATTCAGGACTATGTCCAATCATATTTTAGAGCATCTCCAAGGATGGAGATTCCTCAGTCCCCCTGAGCAAGCTTCTTGTCTTTGATCACCTGCACATTAACAAGTCTTTTTTTATGTTTAAATGGAATTTCTCATGTTTTAAAGTTTGTCCATTGCTTCTTGTCCTGCCACTGGGCATCGCTGAGAAGCACCTGATTCCTTTGCCTTTTACTCCCCTCATCAGGTATTTACAGCCTCTCATATATCAGATGCCTAAATCCCTTCACGGTCCTTCACTGGACCCTTTCCAGTATATCCATGCCTCCCTTCTACTGGGGTGTCCAGAACTGGTCCCAGCACTCCCAAAGTGTGCTGCCAGCACTGAACAGAGGAGAGAGTCCCTTCCCTCCCCCTCGCAGCCCCAGGTGTCATTGGTTGCAAGAGTGCACTGCTGACTTGTATTAATGTTCATACATTACACATGATGTCTCCCACCAAAATCTTACCAATATCTTATGTTCAACCAATCTGTATTATCTCCCTGGCCCAGGTACCCAGCTTTCCTTGTCAATGTCGATGCTGTTACAGATTGGAATTGACCTTGGAGGTGGGATCCAGTTAAAACCATGAGGTTAGCTAATTTCAACATCCTACCTCTGAGAACCCCTCCAGCATGCTTAGTTACAATTATTTCACCGAGTGACAGGTAGTTGGTGTCAACCAGGTCTTACAGGTTGTACTTTCAGAGCATTAAGGACACAACCCACCAGCTCTGGCAAACACTGTTAAGGTAATTCATCATTATAAAATTCCCACTTCCCTGTAAGGGCAGCTACAATCACAAGTGAAAATGAATTTTACTCAAAAACACAGATTTACCCCAGAATACCTGAGATACAGCCACTCACTCCTTCTGTAGGCTCTCATAAGAGCAGGCAGCTGGGGCCTTAAAACTTAACTTCAACATAAAATAACTTAAAACTCCCATATCTCTCCCATTCAATTCATCTGGGTAGAAGCACTTCCTTCCACTACTGAAAAATGTGCATTTTCTTGCTTGGAACTAGTATCAAACAATCTCTCAACCTTTATTGGTATTGAATCTTCTCTTGGGTGTCTCTCCCTGGAACACTGAGTTTTATGGATTCCTGGCAATTCTTGAAATGTGTTTGTGAAGCCTTTGAAGTTTTTCAACACCCTGCTCCGAGTGTGGACACCAAGACCACCTACCTTATTTCAGCTGACAGGTTTCACTTGTGGCACACAGAGATATGATGTCACTTTTCTCTCCAAACTGTTATCTCCTGGCAGTATCTAAGGAATTAACTGGACTAAACCTCCAACAATCAATACTTCTTATCTTTTTTTCTTACTTTAACCACATGGTGACCAGAAAAAGATAAGGCAAGTGACAGTAAAGCCAATTTCACCCACTTTGTTTGGATGGACATATCTCCTTTTTAATTGACGATAGGAGTTGTCAGAGGACTAGGCCCTCAAACTCAGCATTAGCTTTTGTAAACGTCCCTAGTGCAGTCCTTCAATCTGTCTGAGCTGACCCAGGATTTTTCTTTGACTATATGAGACATCTCTCCCCTGCAGTCCAGGTTACTTCAGTCACTGTCCTTGCTTTCCTGTCAACTACACAGTGACTGATCTCATTAGTTACTAGGTTTTAGAAGAGGATTGACAGTTTGGGTTATTAAACAGAAGGGGGAAAAAAACATCCAGAAAGCAGTCTTCATCAATCTAAGCATTCTTGAAGCACAGTATGGAACAGAATAGAGGCACAACTATGAATAGTATAATAGTCTAGCATTTTGGGAAGGGGGAGCAGGGGGGGAGTTAAACTACTTCAAATCCTGAGGAGACAAAAAGCATGTTCATAGAATCATAGAACATCCTGAGCTGGAAGGGACCTACAAGGCTGACTGAAGCCAGCATTATTTAATACTAATGAGGAGAATTCCAGTGAGTTGATGAATACACTGCAAGAGTTTATGCACTACAAGCTGTAAAGACTCAAATGCACCCTACAGAGGATTTTAACAAATCAAGGATATGAAGTCAGAAATGCTGTCACCAAGCTGCTGTCCTACTCAGTGGTGCCCAAAGTGCCCAAGGCACATGTTCAGCTCAGAGGCATCTAAGCCTTCACAGCCATGGGCAGCTCTGGACATATCTCAAGGATAATTTCAGTCTGCCTACACAAACAAGTTTGACTTGGGGCACATTCAAAAATCCAAGGACCAAGGTTTAAACTCTCTCCTATGAATGGGTTCAAATCCCTACCTCCTGCTTGCCCAAAGTCTGTGATAGACAAGACTGTGGGCTGAGATGCAGCACTTCTTCCTCATGGGAAGCATTTTATTTTGCATTTAAAAAAAACAAACAAACAAAATTATTGATTACATGATTAGGA
This sequence comes from Polioptila caerulea, assembly GCA_013397295.1. NCBI lineage: Eukaryota > Metazoa > Chordata > Aves > Passeriformes > Certhiidae > Polioptila > Polioptila caerulea. The sequence goes on along the minus strand of VYXF01006675.1, from coordinate 518,917 downwards.
GTCTAGAAGTGATGTGAGTTGTTCATATCTCTTTCTGGTTTAACACTACTAATCAAGCTGTGTCTGTGTTCTGAATAAAGATTTTTTTTTTAAGGGGACAATTTTTCTGTGTAACTGAAGCAATAAAACTGTTTTCAAAGCAGTTCACATTGGACACTGAGCCAAATTTATTTTCATATAACATCCATTCTTTTTCCTGATATCAAAGATTCATTTGACCTCTTTCCTCTACAACATAATGCATATTACAAAACTGTACAGAGACAGAAGAAAATTCATTTTCTATCCTAGCAATAAAAGTTAATTTTAAAGCTAAAAGGGATGGAAGCAAAATGCATTGCTTATGATTAAATAATTAAATATTCAGAAGCAATATATATTGGTTATGATTAAAGAATTTTTCAGAATTATTTGGTCACTGCACTTTTTTTTTGTCAAAGACTAATATACATACTGTGAATATGAACTCTCAGATTATGAAGAAGCAGCAGAAACAAGTCCACAGATATCAAGTTTGTCCTTCAAAAAGTGGTTTTCTGGAAAAATGTTACTAAAGCCTTCTAAGAACAAATGCAGCATTTAACATTAAACTGCCAGATCCTGAATAATATGTACGAAATTTTCCTCCTAGTAGTATATGTCTTCCAGAGAAAGATGTCCTTAACTGAAATGTCTCTTTCAAATAGTATTTTTTCCTAATCAAACATTCAATACTTGTTTGCTCAGCATTTTCTCCACCTTCCCAGGCTTTACTGGGCTTTTTTGTAATTTAAATTGCTTGCTCGTTGCTGCACCATTGGCAATAATTACCTTGTTTTCATTTGTGTCCCTGCTAAAACACACCTATATTCACAACATGAGCAGCTAAAGCCTCACTTTATAGTAAAAGAGCACCTTATTTTATTATGTGGAAGTATTAACTCATCATATTGTAAATTGTATTCCTGTGATTCAGCAGCAATCACTTTATGTTATTCTCATAGTATTCCTCCACAAGGCAGCCGTGAGCTCAAAATCCAAGCAGGTATACTAACACAAAGAATTCTGATAAATTTGTAAAACCTCTGAAATCAACTGGTGCTGTGAAGTATACATAAGTGCTTCTTTCATTGCACTATATCTGCCCTTTAATATTTCAATATTTCACAGCCTTGGAAATTCGTATTGTTAAAAACAAATCCCCACGAACAAAGCGCAAAGTGCTTCTTTTATACATCCTCAAGTTCAGCTGAGCTCACGGAAGCCCTTTCTCCGGTGCCTGTCAGAGACACAAAAGGAGTGTCAGGGGTGCCGAAGCAGCTCCAGTGCCACCACGGTCAGAGAATGCTCAAGAAAATCCTCTTGAGGGAGTTGAAAGCAGTCATAGTATGAGAAGTGACACCAAAAGACATCCTTTCAAAGAGCTGTAACACTAAGTTGTCAAAGGTGAGCTGTTGCTTCTCAGCTGCTGACTCAGGAGCACTTGTGAAAAGAAACAGCAGAGAGATCTTGGGTCATTTCAGAGCCCAGGACATGGGAGGCAAGCTCTGAAAGTGATCTTGGGCTTTTGATTTCTCAAGGTAGGTAAGCACGCAGCAAGAAAAACAGCTGACCTCCAACAAAACCACAGCTTATTTTGACACATGCATTACAAAGTACAAGGAGACCATGAATATTTATAATGTCAACACAGACTGACATTTATTTGCATTACAATTTGAAATATTTTGATTGTATGATTGCAGATAGCTGAGAGCAAAGGGAAGTATATGTTCTCATACACCATGTATGTTGTATTCAGGACAATATTCCAACATATATTAAAGAAAAACCTTCAGCTGGACCCTAGCTATGTCCATATTCATGATCTAATACAGAGATCTTAGTCACCTCATAGGCCACCTTTATAGCAGTGGACAGAGGGAATAAACTATGGTCTTAAAGGTCTTTTCCAAGCCAAATGATTGTATGATTCTATTCCATAAATATTTCCCTATACTGGACACTGAACAAGCACTCCTGGTTACCCAGACCTGCTTTGAGCCAAAACCTCTGTAGTACAAACCCCTCAGTTCTGAAGAAAGATGTTTTTGCAAGTGTGTATGCAAGGTACTACCTTTGGTGCACATGCAGGGAGATGTATATAAAGGTTTATGCATGTACAAGGCAGTATTATATGGCCTGTTCTAAAACATCAGAAAATGTGAAGGCTGAAGGAGTCAAAAGGGGTCTTCTTTGGCTCTTCATACCTTGTCTGATAGTTTTAACCCTACTTTGATCTGCAGAAACTGAATGTCTAAGTCTGAATCTCACAGTGAATTTTTCACATCATGTACTCTGGTTAAAGCAAGCAGCACATCACTTTGGCTCCCTCATTTGTATGACCATGTGTTCTTTAAGTCCCCACTTCTTATGGAAACTGTGGTATTGAAAGCAATACTAAAAAGATATTCCCTTTTCAAATTTGAACATCATCTTTGTTCTGTCAATTCAGGGAATCTGCTTTATCCATCACATTAGGTGCAGTTATTGTAACAGTTCCTACCCTGTTTGCCACAGCTATTTCTATGGTGCAGTGGAAATCAATAGCATTTTTTCTATGCATCAGGGATTTCCCATCAATATTTATGTGCAACAATTAAATGAGCACAGGTTCCACTCATCTGAATAAGCCTGGTGGCTTTATCCCTTTTGGAACCTCTGGAAGTAGCAAACTCTGACATTATGACCTGATTCAGTGTTTGAAGGTTTCCACCCCCCTGTCTGGAACATCCCTCACTTAAGCTCTGAGGCTACAGCTGTTCCTTCTGAGCCTTCTACTTCCCTCTCCAGCTCTTGAATTAAATACTCTGTTTAAATGACCTTCACAACCAAGCAAGCAGTTAAGACATCACACTTGCTTCATACAGACTGAAGAAAACTGCAAAACTTTATTTCTTTCTCAGGTGATTCATCTATTTGTCCTGTCCAAGGAAACGTGAAATACAGCACCATCAATTATTTGCTGTGCATCAACTGTTGGGTTGTAAGGACAATATCTAAAATACATTATTTGCAGTTTTTAGACTAATTTCTATTAATTAACCCCTATGCCAACATTTCCCAATATCTGAATTTATTCCAGCTCAGCAGCTGATTCAAGTCTGTTGCCATTATTCTGGATGGAGCATTTGATGGAGAAATCTGGTGTCAGTTGTTGTGAGCAAGAGGCCTGTTTTCATTATGACCTGGATTCAATACCTGGATTACACACACACACTGCCTGAATTCAATACCATTGTCACCCATATTGAGTAACTAATGATTAGTTAGTCACTAACCAGGCCTCAAACAGTTAGGCATGGCAATGAATCTGTAAATTATCAACACACCAAAAAAAGGTCTCTCCCACGTCTTTTAATGCTTTCTCATGTTTGTTTGGTTTTTTAATTGCTTTTTCTGCTTACAATTTTCCTAGCTACGGTGGGCATGGAGATGGATTATGAATGCCTTTCATCCTATTTACAGCAGCAACAGCATCTCAGATTCTGGCCTGGCTTGCTGCCAGATACAAGCAATACATTTCCTCCAGTTGCAAGCAATAAAATTATTCCGTCTTTGTCATTCTCTGGATCTTTTTGAAGGACATCAATGATTCTCTGCCAGCAATGCTGTGATGAATTATATGCTCTCGCTGTTTAGCACAAGGGTGAGCTACACAAAGCCACAGAGGATGAATTTTAAAAAGATCCACATGAGTTTTTATTGTTTATTGAAACCAATTTCATAATAGCAATGCAAGTACAGCAAAAATATTAAGTGCAATTAGGAAGACAAAACCAGGAAATTCACAGACTGGTTGTTGGGGTTTTTTGCACACTTCATGCCGGTTTTCTTGGATATTAGGATCAAAAAATTAAAAGCTCCATTCAGCTAGGGAGACACCATGTCAGGTTTATGCTGCACAGCTACTTCTGTGCTTCTGAAATACCAGTACACATCTCCTCACCTTTTACAGGAGTTTATGCTGCTGTGTTTCTGGTTGCATTCTAGCCTACTCACTAAATTATCTTTTCCAGTAATTTAATTAAGCTTATTCAGAGTTCTTGTGCACAATACATATGATTTTTGAGAATCTCTCGAGTCTTTCATAATCATGTTTGGGTTTTTTCTTTTTCCTCCTAAAATTTATTGTTAAGGAGGAGGGGATGGCAATATTTTAATTTCAAGTGCATTAAAATTGTATTTTCCCCACATATTTCCTTATTTTTATTGTGAAATGACAGGTTATGCACAAAAATATTGCCTTGGTAAACAAAAATTGATAAACAAACGCAAGACTTTGTCCTGATTCCTCCATTTTTATTATTTTCATTCAATGGTCACTAAGCATTCATTTTAAACATTCAGAATTGTGGAGACACAGTTCTGCCAAGGGCAGATATGTCTCCCTCTCAAGAATGTTCCATTTATGCTTTCCCATACAGGCAGGTTATAATCTTCATCTGAAATGTTCTACTTTATCCTGCTCCACCCAAATTCTTGTGTCACTTTCATCACTGTGCTATCATAACATATTCCATCAGCAAGCGAAGCAAGCAAGATGTGTTTCCTTTTCCCTTCCTCACTCCAGAAAGAAATTTGCTTAACTACATTTGTTAATAAAGATTAGTATTAGAGGAAAAAAAATAGCAGTAACTTGGAGTAATAGAAGCCAAGGTTTAGAAATCCTCTTACTTCTTTGTACAACAGCCTCATTACATTTGGCCTGCCTTTGAATTCCAGCCTTTTTGCCAGCTTTAGGCAATACTTTCATCCTTTTGTCAGTACAATCCATTCCTGATCCCCCTTTGGCTCTCATCCCTGACCCATCATTATCCCCAGGTGCCACCCTGACCCAGAGCCTTGTGTTCAAACCCGCAATGCCAGAACGTGCCCAAGGCTCCCCAAAGGCTTCCCTGGTCCCACTGCCCAGAGGGGTTGTGCGGGGACATGATGGGTCCCAGCACTGTGGCGGGCTGCTCTGCTACCCTTGTGCTCCCAGGCAGCTCTCTGAACAGAATCACAGAAATAATTAGGTTGGAAAAGACCCCGGAGATCATCAAGTCCAACCTATGACTGAACATCACCGCGTCAATTAGACCATGGCACTTAGTGCCACATCCAGTCCTTCTATCACTCACCTCCCTGAGCAGTCCATTCCAACGCCTAATATCCCTTTCTATGAGTCAATGCCTCCTAATGTCCAACCTAAACCTGTCCAACCCTGGCACAGCTTGAAGGAAGCCATGTCCCCTTGTCCTGTCATTAGCTGTCTGGAAGAAAAGGCTGACTACCCCTAGCTACAATCTCCTCTCAAGGAGTTGTAGAGAGCCAAAAAGCCTCCCCTGAGATGCCTCTTCTCAAGGCTAAACACCCTCAGCTCCCTCAGCTGCTCCTCACAGGACTTGCGCTCCAGACCCT